>OZ002744.1:51853233-52073251 GCA_963924295.1 Dioctria rufipes | reverse complement strand
GATATACAGGGCAGGACAGGGATTGACAGGATTGAGCCAAGGTAGCAACACCTATAGCCAGCCATAAACTGAATGTGTCAACGACGGATTATTACCGGAAAAATAATAAAAACTTCAATTCGCATATTTGCAGACGCCATTTTGTGCACTTGTGCATATATGTGAATTGCATATTGTAAAACATATAAATTGAGTGAGTAGTGCTTGTGTGTGTGTAATTGTGTACAACACAAAGGCACGTAGAACTCATAAACTAAAGTGAATGCCGACGGCATTTAATTTAAACAATAGTGAGACAAAAAATAGTGAGGAAAAAGACTCGCATGAGGTAAAAATTATAAAAGTGCAGTGATAAAGGACACATATTACCTTTTGTATAAAGTGAATGTGAAAGTGATAAAAGACACTAAAATGGTCGATCAGGACCAAATTTTCAACGCAGTTAAGGCAAATGTGCGTGACGTTTTCACGACTGGAAACATCTCCAACGTACCTGAAAGCATCATCGAATCTCTTGCAAAAAGAATGTTGGAAGAACGGCAGCAAGCGTCATTGAGAAGCAAAGAGCCCTCAAGTTCATCGAGCTCAACCGACAATATGTCCTCTGAAGATATGTCTGAGGACGAAATAGAGATAAGTACAGACCAGAGCGATTATCAGCAGGTAGAGAATAAGAGGCGAGCGCGGAAAGATCCGCCAAAAACCTCGGAAGCGACGAAAAAGATAAAGGCAGCGGACCCAAGGATTAGCAGCAACTATTACCAGGTGCTGCAAATGGAAAATAGGCATGTTATCCAGCCAAAATCAAAGCAAGTAGAAGTTGCTGAAAAAAAGGCAAGCAGACCACCACCAATCATCGCCCACGGACTGAACTACAAGGAGTTCAACAGCATGGAGAACAGGCCGAAATTCTTCATCAAAATGGGAGGCGGCAGCAAATGTACAATAAAGCCATTCACCGAAGAAGACAGGGAAGCCATTTTTAATCTGCTTGGTAGAATCAGAGTAGAGTCCTACACTTTCACCCCCAAAGAAGGACGAAAAACGACTCTTGTTTTGAAAGGATGTCAGCACACCTTCGAAGTGGAAGAAGTCAAGGCAGCTCTTGAAGAACAACTTCAAGGAGTCAAAATAAGAAGCGTAGTCAAACTGGAAACTACCCGCAGCAAGAAATCGGGAAAGGAAATGGATGCCTTCATTATTTCCTTTGATGCTCAATACGCCATTAACGAAATTATGAAGGTGGACCGCCTTCTGGACCAGATCGTGCATTGGGAAAAGCATGTCACCAAAGGAGTGGCACAATGCAAACGGTGTCAGCGCTTCGGACATGTCGCCAGCAATTGCGGCCAACATTATCGCTGTGTAAAATGCGAAAAATTACATGGACCTGGAGAATGTTCCCGTATTAAAAATGATGAGGCAACAAAAACCATATTGCGTCAACTGCCAAAAGGAAGGACACCCCAGCGAACTATCGAGGATGCCCCAAATATAAGGAGGTAACTGCTATAAAAAATTAACGGCGGGAACAGCAGAAGCAACGAGAGCTCTTCGCACAGGAATCGGCCAGGAATTACGTCAAGCCAGGTATGACTTTCTCGCAAATATTAAACAATAACAAGTCTACTAACAAAATCAACTACACTAACAATCCTAAGTTCCCACAAACCCCAGCGGTACAAAACCAGTCCCAAGAGTAACACAGGCCCCAAGACTATCACAAAACGAGTCAGATAGCTTCTGCACTCAAGAGGCAAAATCCCTTTTCGGATGTGATCTATTCACACTCATGGGAAAAATCAATAATTTCATTCCTCAATACAGGAAGCTCACTTCTCTAGCAGAACGCCAAAGTGCTTATCTTCAATTTGCTTTGGCCTATGTCTAGGGAAATAAGTAAATTGAGGATAATTGCATTGAATTGCAACTCACTTGTGCGGCATTGTAAAAGAATAGCCCTTAATTCGTTCCTTGCGGAACAAAAACCTAACTTTGTCCTCCTATCAGAGACACACCTAAACCCTCGCCACAAGCTAGTCTTTGAGAAATTCTCAACTATCCGTTCTGACAAAACTGACTCAGCCTTGGGTACAGCAATACTAATTCGGAATGGGCTTAAATTCGAAGAAATTAAGCTTAAACCCCTCAGCAAAATGGAGTGCACGGCAGTGAAAGTCTTCCTCGCCTCTCAAAAAACGCTTCTGCTAATCTCCCTGTACAACAGGTGCGGTGCACAGATGGCCCAAATCAGAAGGAATCTTGAGATCCTAAACAATATTTCAAAGGACTTTACCTACACGGTTATTGGAGGAGACTTCAACGCAGGCATCCCATGTGGAATGATCCTATTGAAAATTCTGCTGGCAAAACTATTGCAAACTGGTTGGACAGAAATCAAGAGAGCCACGATTTCATTGTGGTTTCACCAACTACACCAACATTTCCCCGTTCTGGTTCACACATAGACTTTTCCTCGTCTCTTCAAGCATGATAAGCTTACTACCCCAAATCGCAAACGCCAGCTGCGATACTCATCACGCCTCTGCAGATCACCTAGCTATTGAATTAATTATAAAACTAATATCTCCACTAAACATACTCACCATGGGTTTACCAACATCCTCCACTCTGACTGACGTTGATTGGAATGAATTCCAAGACCGACTAACATCACTCTACCATGAAACCTTCCAGCTAACAGTAGAAATCTCTCAAATTCGGAGATAGACTCCCAAATTGAGCTTTTTACCAGCTGCCTTCAGAGGAATATTGATCATTTCTCCCGAACAACCCCGGTAAAGAATTACCAATTCAAGAACCTTCCCACAGGTCTTCAGAATCTATATAAATATAGACAAAAGCTGCGGAAAATTCTCAACCGCATTTATCACAGAACCCTCAATACTCAAAATTCTGGTTATCAGTCCGTCCTTTCTCAAGTCAAGTGCTTATCAGTAATTATAGACGAGCAAACTAAATTGTTCTGCGATGAACAGTTTAGAAAAAGACTTGAGAAAATAAAGCCAGGCCCACAGACCTTTCATAATATTAACAAAGTCTGTTCTAGGAAGTCAAAACTCCCTAAAATCATAACCAGCAACGAAGAAACTCTATCATCTCCACAGGAAAAGTGCGAGGCCTTTGCAACTTTTTCCCAAAATACCTTCAAAAATAACTTAAGCCTCAGAGACCCAACCTTCTCTTTTGAAGTAGATAGGTGTGTAAGCACCTTTCTCAGTGCTAACGAATCCATACCACAAACATTTTTCGCTGTGGACAACCCAGCAATCTACCCAGAAGATCAAGACACTTTCACAAACCCCCTCCAACTTTATGTCCTAACTAAAACAATAAATAGCAAAAAATCGAGCGGCCCTGATAAAATTTCAAACTCAATCCTCAAAAAGCTACCTCCTATAGCACTCGATTTCCTCGCAACTATTTTTAACAATTGCATAAATAATTGTTACTTCCGGAAAAATGGAAAGTCTCACGAATTTTCCCCATCCGAAAAAATTTTCGTCTAAAGACATCAAGGAATTTAGACCAATCTCCCTCATCTCAAATTTAGGAAAGCTCTTTGAAAAAGTTATCCAGTTACAAGTAACAATTACCTGTGAAGAAAAACACATCCACCAAAATTCTCAATTCGGCTTCAAGCCCAAACATTCTACATTCCACCCTTTACTAAAATTCCACACGGATGCTACAAGAGCTCTAAACAGAAAACGAATGCACGGTCGGGTGCTTTCTCGACGTTGAAAAAGCCTTCGACTCAGTTTGGACGGCAGGGCTAATATACAAATTAAACCAATTCGGCTTTGCTCCACACCTAAACAGACTTATCCACAGTTTCCTAACTTCTAGGAAATTTTATGTGGAACTTGACGACCACAAATCTCCGCTCAAAACAATTGCAGCAGGAGTCCCCCAGGGCTCTATACTGGGCCCAATACTCTTCAACCTCTACACCTCAGACCAACCTCAAAACGAAAGCGGAACAACGCTACTCTTTGCCGATGACTCCCTCACATACGCCCAATCTCGCTGCCCACTCCTGGCAGTCAATAAAGTCAACCTACACCTCAGCAAGCTAGCCTCTTACCACAAAAAGTGGGGGATCAAAATTAATGTCCAAAAGTCCGAACTTATCTGTATTCGGAAACCTAGCACCGGGCGAAACCGCCAAGTCGCTAAATCCAAAAGAATTACGGCAGTATATAATGGAGGAGCAATAAAGCCCACACAAACAGCACGATATCTAGGAGTAAATTTCCACGAACTCCTACGATTCAATAACCATGCTAAAGCAACGATTAGCAAAGCCAATTTCGCGTACAGCCTTATAAGCCCCATAATGAATGTCAGGGACCGGACTCACAACCCAGACAAAACTACTCATATACAAGCAACTAATAAGGCCTGTCATCACTTATTGCTTTCCCATATGGCACACAATCTCCCCCACATATATGAACCGCGTTAGTAAGCTCGAAAGAAAGATTCTTAGAGCTTGCACAGGACTCCATAGGAGAGCCAACGGAAAATACTACCGCAACGAAGTATTTTACGAGGCAGCCAATATAACTCCTATCAAGGAATATCTGTTCGGTCAAACCGAAAAACAAGTCGAGAAAATCCCTATCCATTCAAACCCACTCATAAAGAACTTGCCGGATCTTCTAATACCGGCAAATTTCAAATATCTGTCACCCTTCCTCTTGGCTAAATCCTAAATGCTAGAAACATCTAACTCCGCGAAGGTAGAATAAGTTTCTATGACTCCAAAGGAGATTACTACAGGGGGTAATTCCAAATATCCTCAAGAACCCGGGAATGTCTGTGATGAAACCTGCCAATATAGGAACTCTCCAGTCCTTAACTTCCTAAAGATCCCAAAACATATCCAATCCTCACTCCCTCCCAGTTCCTCCCAAATTTAACAACAAACTATTGCGAGAAAGTCATTAACTACAGCTGATGTGGCGCAGCAGCTGTAAGGAAAGAACAAACAACAACACGAGAGGTGATAAAAACCAAACCAAATATCAACAAGAAGGAAAAGCAAAACGTCTAATGGAACTGAGGGCCAAAGATAAGCCCCAACGCCCTAAAGAATACAAAGCTGAATGATGTGAAAAATCATCAAACAAAATCCAAAGAAGGAAGACAAAGAAGAAATTTGACAGCACAAAAGCACTTGACTTGACTTGGCTTGACTTGATTTGATCTCTTTTGTGATTTGGCAGTGCAGTGATTAACTTGGCGATTTATTCCTTAGTGTTATTTTCCTAGTGTTTTTCCTAGTCTTCCATCTTATTAATAAACTAAATACTTTATTTAATTGACAGCTAAAATAAAATACACTTATTCTGGGTATCGACTGGATTAAGGACTTTGTTTTAGATAGCGATTAAAATAAAAGTTTTTATTGTGGTCAGCGGCTGCAATAAAAATATTACTAACAATTCACTTTATTTCTGGTCTCGACGGAAATAAAGAATCTTGCTTCGGGTCTCGACAGAAGTTAAGATACATTCGCTTTAAGCCGGGACTCGACTGACTTAATGCATATTATTTCGGGTCTCGATTGAGATAATATGTTACTAACAAATCATTTTATTGTGGATCTCGACTGCAATACAGTTTCTTATTGCGGGTCTCGACTGTAATAAGAAATTTACTGACAAACCATTTTATTGCGGGTCTCGACTGTAATAAAGAGTCTTATTGCGGGTATCGATTGTAATAAGACAATTACTAATAAAACTACTTTATGTGTGTATCGTGTATCGTGTATCGACTGTAATAAAGAGTCTTACTGTGGGTATCGAATGTAGTAAGACAATTACTAACACAAAACACTTTATTGCGGGTCTCGACTGTAATAAAGATTCTTACTGCGGATCTCGACTCTATTTATATGGATTTTTATTACCAATAAAAGCGCCAATTAAAAAGGGGTTAATATTATTAAAATTCTGGATTACCTCCAATATTGGCCCTAGAGTTTGACTGAAGCTTTTGAATAATGGCAAACCATCTATCCCATTATCAATACACAAGTTGTCAAATGTACCATTTAATTCTAAATTCACCATTTGTAAAGATTTCTCAATCCCTAAATGCCAGTAATGACCTGGTGCTATTTCGTTTATAACGATTTCTTCGCAATTCGTTGTCACATTTTTCATAATTTTAAGAATATCGTCACATTGCTTACATTATGTATTGGACTTACTATATTCTCGTCATTTTGGCTACTACATATTTTCCGCATCTATTTCCTCAACAATATTTTGTAATTCATCAGTGCTTGTTTTAGGATCATAGTGTAAATTACTCGTGTTAACTATTTTTTTTTTAATTTTTTTTTATTTAACTAGCATGTAACTTTCTCATATGACGCTTTGAATAACCTAATTTTTCCTCCATGTTCTTAAAGAATGGAGAATGCAAAGTTAGAGATGGCGATCTTCTGCAAAAGATCAATTTCGGGAATCGATTTGATTCGGCACAAAAAATCGAATCACGACCACACGGGAGACTAAAGAATTAAACTCAACTAATCGATGCTTTCATTTTTATTAGATTTAAAAATTGTTCAAGGTAATTTCTACTCTATTATAGAACATACTTCAGTAATTATGTAAATATTTTTTAATATATCAGACTTTTAACAGGAAAAATCTGAAATACATTAAATCTACCCCCTATAGAAAGTAAATTATTCCAGAAAGAGAACTGTTAGTAATTATCGTACAGATAAACAAATCCAACTTGGAAATTGTGTCGGTGGAATTTGGAATTTTTAGGTTTTATTTACTGCAACATCTGGAGGGTGATTCTGATCTTTTGTCGTACTATTTAGTCGTGAATTTTGACATATTTTGTAGTACTTTTTCTTTTAACACAGTTCATTTTGTGTTTTCACTATTATCTACCACAAAATGAACTATAATGAATTTTCGACGAACAAACGTCAAAAAACACGACTAAATATACGACAAATTAGTCAACTGTTCCCAGAGGTTGTGACAAAAATTTTACACTGGTCAATGGAAATTCTATACCTAATTAGAGCACTACAAGTGCTTAAATTTGAAATATAGTTTTGAATTTGTAATGTGAAGTGACATTTTCATTTCATTCTACGTCATGCAAGGGTTGCTGACCTGAATAAAAACACGAAGAAATAAGTAGAAGAGTTCATTGCATTTAGTCGTATGCTTTGACATTCAAGTACGACAAAAGATCATAATTGCCCTCCTGGGCTAGAAATATATGAAATTCCGGACAATTTTTCTTCGATACCTTTTTATTGTAAGATAGCATTATAGATAGATACAATAAAAATTCGAAGATTTTGTTCACAATACAGCACCAAAATACCAAATAGCCAAAGTAGTAAAACTTTAAATTTTTTTAATCTGATAAGATCTATGTGGAAAATCAGATCAAAAAGATAGCTAAAAATCGGCCAAGCATTTTCGTAATATATTAGTAAAAAACAAAATGGAAAAGCACAAAAGTTATTCATAAATAACAAATAAAAACACAAGATTTAAGTTACGCACTTTTCCTTTATTCATTGTTCTTAGCAAAACAATTAAACTATGAAGCATTTGTGACTTGCACGCACTCCCTCGAATTAGCCTGCCTTCTTTAAACATTCCCTGAAAAGTTCATAGCATTCTGAAAAATACGAAGCGAAGGTAAACGTAAGGTACATATGTTCATGTTCTCATTACTAATGCATTCCAGGTATTGTTGACAGTAAACCTTGATTAAGTCAGGCATTCCCATTTTTCCGCTGGGATATATATATATATTAAACTCAACTTCACAAATCAAATGTCCTCTGAAACTCTGCGGATCACAATGACTAATCGTAAGGCGTTAACATGAAAAACTTGCATGATTACGTTCGCATTCAATATTTCCTTCAGATTGCTTCCAGAAAAGCACTTTATTGGAAGCATATCTGTACAAGCGTTTCGAATCTGCTTCTTTTCGAACCGCTTGGAAACTTTTCCGCTGGTATGTTCTTTGTTTCTAGGCATATTATAATTTGGTGTGTGCACATAAATTTTTCAGGAATGCGTAAATATGTTAAGAAGTCTACATAAGTACGAGTGTACACTTATGCGCTCTTTGGGATTATTAGGTTATATTGTTAATTGCTTGTTCTTAATTTCATTTGTTAGCAGAAGTTTGGCAAAACCACTTATTACCCACCCAGATGTGAATTTCTTTGGAGAAGTACTGATGCTAAATAGCTATGTATAAGCAAAGAACTTATATCTTAACAAGAAGCTTTATCTGGCCTTTAAGAATTCACAAGTTGTATACTTATTTATTGATGCGGTCGGGAGTTATCAGATGCGAAGGAGCATCTGAGAGTATGTTGCTCTGTCTGTTTATCTCCGCCACCCCATATCTGTACAAAACAAATTTATCTTCCATTAACACACCAAAAAAAGAAGATGAATTCATAATTAGGTAAACCGTTAATCGATTTTAGGGAAACCTTTATTATAAACTGTAAATCAATTTACTCTAAAACCAACTTTATTCAACTCGATCTTAATTTCTTCACAAACAAGTCAAGACTGTCTTAATTATTTCTTAAAAGATAACTTAACTAGAGAATCCATACAACCGCTGAAATTGCATTTGTCATCAAAAAAGCGTGTGAAACGTTAAAAGCTCTACGTTAACTTCGTTTCGTGAGTGAAATATGATTTTCTGTAATTGTGTGTGAGATAAGCCAATGTGAATTTGCTTATCTCTTAAATTTACTGAGAATGGAATTTAATGAAATTATTCTTTGTGTTTTATATAAGTCAATGTAAATTTGCTTATCTTTGAATTTATGTGGGAACGGAATTTGAGGAAATTATTCTTTGAATAATTTCATTTTCTGGATATATAACTTACATATATACACGGCGATACCAGCCATGCACATAGTTTCAGGTTTCACTGTGCTGCCTGGCTGCTTGTCGGCCACCAAATCTTATTCTTACTATTCTCCCTATTTTCTACTGCACTGCAATTCCATGCAATATAAATGAATATGGCCGGATTACATTAACAACGCTGACGTCGGCGTAATCGTCGATTTATGTCAAAAATATTTAAAGACAGTACTGCATGTATGAAATGCATTACATTACCCATGCCGGCGTCGTCATGGTCGTCGGCGTGGTCGTCGACCCATCTGTAATCCTAAATTTAACGTTGGCGCTCCATTGCTGCCAATATGCCAGATCTAAATCTATTATGAAAAAACATGACAAAATGAAACGATATTTAAATTTCTGAAAATAAATGATATTATATTAAAAAAATGTGGACTTGAAGGAAAAGAAAATATATTTTTTATTATTGTTTAAAATTTTATTGCAAACCGGCAGAGATTACAAGCAAATAACTCAACTGTAAAATGTAAGGGAAATTAAGATAAGGCGCTGCCGCCCAGTGTTAATGTATAACTTGCCCGGCCTTTTGTTCGGCGTTTGACGACGACGACGGCCACGCCGGCGTCGGCGTTGTAATGTAATCCAGCCAAAACTCTCTCGAAGAAAACATTCTTTATGAAACCGGTTTCCTAGAGAAAAAGTTAAAGAATCAAAGGGAACACGCAATACAATGCATGCTGCTGCTTTGCCGACCTGCCACTCACCACCGTGGTGAGCGGCGGGTTGTGAAAAAGCAAAGAATTTTCATACAATATGTGAGAGCGGGTCGTAATATTACCACAGGTGACTGGGTTATGAGTAGCGGGTCGTAAAAAAGTGTAGAGCTTTTATAAGATTTGTTAGAGCGGACCGTAATTTCGATCCGGTATATAAAACGTTTCAATATATACGAGATGCGTATTCTTTCTGTTAGCTGTATTTTGCTAGAAATCATGAAGAACGTGAAGCACATAACGTACAAGCGAACAGGTCATGCAGTACCTGTGGATATTTACTATTGAGATCATAACGAGCTTTTGCTCTCAATTAGGTTGAAGATGTGCAGGTGACTATTCCTTTCAGTGTTTTGTTATTGAAGAGAGCTTGTGCTTTCAGTTAGAACTGTCGTAGCTTTATACGTTTTTACTTAGCCCCGGTTATATTGATCTATACAAAGAACTCTACACCAATTATTTGCGATGGAGCTCCAATTGATATGGCGATAGGCACATTATTGATGAAATGGTCTAAGCGACTTCCTCCCACATACAATCTGGCGTTATAATTTACTAAAATCTTCAAATTAACAACCAGACGAATTGAATTGTTTTACGCTTAGTCAACTTATTTAGTGAGAAAGTGTACTAATAATCTATGTATGTTGAGATACAGATTTTTAGCAACTACAATTTCGTAACGATTATTTGGCCTAATGCCATTTTACCAAATCAATATTTCATAGAAACAGACATATTCAATAAAGCAGACTTTTAAAAAATGGACACTTTGAAACGAATCAAGTGAGCATTTTGAAAAATTTCATGTTCCGTAAAAAAGTCAAAAATGAACTGTATTGTCTCCATTTGTTATTTATGTCAAAAGTGAACTACCTTAAATACTTTGAGTATAGGTCATATTGCGCGAGTTACGTCCCCGATTACACATGCCTCATAAAACCTTGAAAATATCTTAAATTATACAATTATTATCGTATTCAAAATTTTACTTTCCATTTCATACGACAACAAAATTCTAAAATATAATTACTCGGATCATGACAGAATATCCAGTGGCATCGGAAGGTAAATAATTATCAATTCATTGATCCGTCAATAATGAAATTTCTTGGAGAATCAATCCAATGAAATACTGCTGGACATCAGGGAGCAACACGTCCGAGTACATAACGTTTGATTACACAATTTTGAGGATTTAATATTTGCTCCTTCTTAGGTCACCATACCCCTTTTCATTGTAATTTCGACACATAATAATTATTTTGCTTTTTGTTTGGATTATAAGTTTCTGTAAAAAAATGTCCTTAGAGTTTATGATGACTTTAATAATTCATATCTCCAAAACGATCCGAGCATCATTTCCTCAAATCTGTTCTACCTGAAAACATATGGAAGTCGGGGAACTCGATATTCTACTAGACTACATTCGTCCTTATTCCTTTCGTTTTTTTACAGTATTACCTACCATAATTTATACGCTAACTGTACATGTTCGAGCTCAAGACCGCAAATGTACACATGATTTTTCCATTTAAATTATCCTTATTAGGCGAGAGATTTTTTTATTTATGAGTGGTAAATTGACCTGATTTATTATTTATTATAATGGTGGTTATCGTCAGGGTAATCATTTGTATCAAATTTATCTATATTTTCTACCATAAATCATTTTCTCTGGTCTGTAAATGTTGTGAAACACCTTCATGGTTGGGTTTTCTAAAATTGACTTCAATATTTGTTACGCACTTTCTGTGCGAACGTTTCCCAGCTAGCGATGGAGGAGGGAATGGGTCGAGGCACCGGTGAACACTTTTTTTTTTTTTGGGCGCCACGTGGTTATAAGTCCACGAACTTTTTAGTGAGGAAATTGAAATGAATTAAAAACAAAAACTTTCGTAAACAACCTACTTTATAAATTGAGCCAGAAAACCTATTGTCTATCCTACAGATATGTATGTCAATTCACATTTTTAAAATTTAACACGTTTTAGCATGAGGCGGCACACAACACTTCAAAATGCTTATGAATAATTATTCAATATATGACCATTAATATTGAAGAACAATTCTTCAAGAAAAAGAAAACAAGACAAAAAACGAAATTAAAGATAAACCACTTAACTTTCCATTTCCCTTGAAATATGTCCGTGGCCCCGTCCGGCTCCCTTTTCTAATTCGCTCGGAATACTGCTTCTTCGCCGACTCTGCTACTCCAATTCTTCGACCTTTTATTTTGTTTTAATTTTCTGCTGGACGCCTTCTTGTCTGCTTTTCTTCCTTCCCTTTTTTTTGTTTTTTTTTGTTCGACTACTTGGATTTTTTTATTTCTAACCATTTTTTTTAAATTTTAATAATCTTTTGCTATCGCTTTTCGTCACTCTCCCACTGTACGGTCGTCTGATCCCAAGTGAGTCGTTCTGCTACCAGCATTACCTAACTCGTAGAATTTCCCCCGTATTCTTGTAGCATACTCCGAAATATCGTTTTTTATTAAATTTTCCAATCGATTAATTATTTATACATAGTTTAAATTTTCTTTCCTTCGAAATTGTTTCAGTAGAATTTTCAGTAGGCGTGAAAGTGTTAATTATACCAATATTCATTGCCCTCTGTTTTGTTGGTTTGTTTTCGATCTTCGGGGCCAATTTTGTTAGGTTACTGGGTTAGGGACAGCCCCGTAGGAAATGTCGAATTGGTGTAATTTTTAGGTGTTTTTCGTTGTTTTGGTTTCCATCGGTGAGGGAGTCTGAACTGGGTGAGTACGGAGTTTTCTAATTTTGAATTTATAAATTATCTTTAAAAATTTTAGGTACGCCAGAGCGTTTGCTTGCCGCGTCATGCTAATACGGTAAGTTTCTTTAATTATGATTCCTATTAATATACTTCTAGTATTTGAATTTCAAAAGCTATAATACCTTTTACCTTATAATTTCTTCAATCATAATTTGTAAATTTAATCTATAAGAACTTACAACCTGTACCAATTAATTTAACTAGCGAGCAATAAGAAAATTTATCTAATATTAATAATTAGCAGTTCAAGCGCTAGGTACTACATCTTATCTAATTATCTACGCTATCTACAATTCAGGCAATACAAAACTTTATCTAATTTTAATAATAAGCAATTTGGCGCAAAACGAAAGCTTTCTAATTATTTACCAATAACAATTTGATTCAGGCCATTGATCATACGATATATATTCAAATTATCTACAATTAGTAAACTAAGCCATTCAACAGTAATATCTAATTCTAATTTTTCTCGTAGGTAATCGCTGTTCCGTTACTGCTATTCATGCTTTTATGGTGCTGGATCAGAGTAACTCCTCTCATCTTCATAAGCTACGTGATGATGATTTATGCCACGGCCTTGGTTTTAAATTGTGCATCCCTTTTTTTTATGTTAGGGATATGGAAGGGGAATTTCTCCGCAGAAATCATTCGTGGATAGGTAATTTTTTTTTTTTTTTAATTTCTAGTTGATCTTTCTTAATTTATTATTTTATTCTTTAAACTAATACTATCTTTTCTTCAACTTACAGCAGCATCCGTGACTCGAAAAAAAAGTACTTAACATATTGATTTAAGTTCAGAATGTTCGCAAAATGGGAGGGTATTCTCAAAATTATAATCCTGGGACACTTAACGATTTCTTTTCGTCTGAGGGAAATATAATCCTTCAATCATTTTTATTTCTCATATTCAGGACTGTGTAATGCTAACTTTTTAGGAGATTAAAGATAGAAATCTAATCTTATGTTTTAAAATTTGATTTGATGCAAGGCGCAAAACCTTTTTAAACCAGTATAAATGATTATTCGTTATTACTGTCATCATCATCCATATTATCGGCTTGGACATAGTTATCTTGTATCATTAGTAGATTTACATGTCGCTCTATCTTGTATTGCGTAAATTTAACTGGAACAGTTTTGAGGAACGCTCTTTCTCTAGGATTAATACGTTTATTGACAAATCGTTCTGGTCTTCAAATTGTGGAATTTCTTTAAGCGTAATCGGAAATAATATTCCGGTTAAGTTAAGTAAAATAGAATAATGCGGATATTATCAGGTCCCAGCTACATTTCTGCTGCAGTGTCCAACGCTGATATTATGGCCAATGCGAAGCATGCTTCATCATTATTTTTTATATTAATGTAGGATTACTTAGAAGCAACTCCTTTTGATAAAGGTATATGAAAAGGTCCTCAGAGCTGTTCAAATTTATTGATATGTACTGGTAAATTTATTCGCATTATTTTCTTATTTGTACTATCACTAAGACTCACCGTTGCGAATGATACACATAAGGTAAATTTAACTGTCTATTTCCTTCAGGTTAATTGAATAAGTAAGTTAATTGGAGACCTGATACACATAAATCTAGGCATTTTGATTATCAACATGATGTATAGTTGCATTCATATAAACAAAGTGTCAGTAGGCAATGCAGATGATAATTTTTGAATTGTAACCTTTTATTTCCATTTTCGGTTTGATTTGCCACTACCTATCGCTGAACATGAAATTTTATATTTCCAGTGACTAACAGTTGACGCTGTTATCAGGGTGTAATTTTTAGAATACTCAGAATATTTGGTGACACGCACGGAGTGAAAGCAGGATAACTTAAATACTCACTTAAATTTAACCTATGTGTATCACGGGTATATGATTGACTGGTGATTCCTGCGCTTTTATAGGAACGACTCCTAAACATGAATGATCCTGATACGTGCTGAAATAATCTTTACATCAAGTTTCAAATGAATGTCAGAATTACCCGGATCTATAACAATTTTTAATTTCTCACATGTTGGTACAATTTTAGTGCCTTTAATTTTCGAGAATTTTATTACTTCTTCGATGTTTCAACTGTTGGCTCGATCCGTTATCATGGATAAAGTCTGTTACAGACGTTACTGTATTACTTGAAATAAAAATTAAAAATCAATGGCTACTTACGGATAAATCACATTGAAAAAATATTAATATGGTAAATAAATAAGCATAACACTGATTAAAAAAAAAACAATATAAATAATTAAATATATAAATAACAGAACACAAATTGTAGGATGTTGTCGATGGTGGTTGGGTAACTCACCAAAATCAACTAATACTAAATTACTTCATCGTTCTCCAAAGCTCTTCCAATTAATTATTGTATCTGCTTGGTTTTTTTTTTTTTGTTCATTACTTTAGGAGTTTTCTAAATATATGTAATGCCTCTATCAATAATCCCTTCTTAACACTATATGCGCGTGCTGCGTGCCGTGCTCCGAGGGAGGAACATATAGCTGATCAAAATAGAAGTTCAGTTAAGGGTTTTACTGCTATTTTCTTCAAATTCATCCATTAGGCAAAATTATAGACTACTTGATTACAATTGAGTTTCTACTGCTAGTTATTTCTAATTTTTATTCGAGAATTTGTAAAGGATCACTACGAGAGCTTTACTCAACGAATTGTCTCCCCGAAGATCGGGTTTGCTGCCCCATGGTACCCGTGAAGTTTTTCAAAAGCTGTTTATATTGCTTATTCGCGAATTTGCAAAGGATCACTACGAGAACTTCACTTGACGGGTTGTCTCCCTGGGGGGGTTTGCTACCCCTTGGTACCCATGATGTTTTTCAAAAGCCGTTTTTATTGTTTTATTGCTTTCGCAATACATCAAGAAACTCACACAGACACACACACACACCAAGTTGGTTGAGTTTGATTTCTCCATACTTATACAATGCTACTTGGAACACAAGATTTTCTGTTTCGCTTTCGAAAGTACCAATTATTAGAGCGGTATTTACAGATTTTACTCTTTTATTGCCACCAAACTTTATTCGAAAAACGTCTGAGCATAGAGAAAAGAGTGCTTGATGATACCAGCAATGTTACTTAATATTTCACTCGGTTTGATATAATTTGTTTTGGGTGTACCAGTAATCACAGACTAGACTTGATTGCTGTATCCGACAGATGTCATCAATTTTACTTTCCAAAAGCCGAAGTGAAGACTGCTCTTCTTTGTAATATTTTCTTAGATCAGATACGTTTATGTTTATATTGTTTATAGCATTATAGATTTTCGCCGTGATAGGTTTCTCCTCTTCCTCGAACTTTTCAGACATCAGCTGCGCAATCTTTAGCATCTAGCGCTTCTAGAGTTTTCAATAGCTAAGCTGATATCATTTGCAGTTGTCAACGGCTGAGAGGAGTTATCCGATTTCCGGTTTCTAAAAGATCTCCATACATTTATTGGAGGGGTAATTACGGAGGTTCTTTCCTGCTCAGAACAACTCTTAAGTTAACTTTTCTGTGCAGTTGGCTTACCCATACTGATGACAAGATGTATGTTTAGAATTACAATCAGAATCCAATTTTCTCTTTTTCTTATTCGTAATAATAATTGCAATTGATTTTATAATTCAATATCCTATCCATAATTTCATTCATAAAATAATTGCCACCCTGTATGTTAAAATATCAAATAAAAACCAAACGAAATGTAGTTGCTTAAAATGTAGATATACATGTATGTACCACTAATCCGCTATTGTTTTGGTTTTCTGATAACGAGTTCTTGTGCCGACCAATTTTTACTCACTTCCAATCGAGTCTTTGTACGAAGCAGCAATAAAATTTAATTTAGCAGAAGTAATTCAGTCTTTTTATTTATATATTGTTACAAAATGACCTACCCCCCTCTTTCTGAAATTCTCCTGTTGAGTCCCTATTATCCCCTTATCAAGGTAACCCCAATCACAAAATTTCTTTTGGCATTCCCCATAACTTTCCAACCAGTCGACTTCAGAGTAATCAATTCCCGGGCCAAACAAATCGTGTAAGCTGGGTCACAGCAGCTTTCGTAGCACATCATTTACGTTCAGCCGTAAGATAGATTGCTTACAGTCGTAGTTTGTGTGCTTCCAACGTTTTATGGTTTTCTTTTCCTTATCCAAAACAATTTTGAAATAACTGGACACTTTTTATCGTACGCAAATTATTTCGAACTTGACATTTCAATCAGCTGGTTTGTCAGGGATGATACTGAATCACAGAAAATTCCAAATTAACCCTTATGAGTCCGCGCGACACCTAGTTCGTCCCAAATAAACCACACGAATAAACGGCAAACCACACATAGCAGCATGAAGCTCGATCATTTTATTGGACTCGTGCCTAGACAGGGAAACACAATAACCTCGCAAATGAAGTATTTTGACATATCCCAAATGGATAATGCATGTTTCTAAACCCGAAGTCTATTCCTGACATAGTTTTGACAAATATTTAAATGAAACCAAACGTTTGATAGATGGAGAAAATTAACATTAAATGAAATCTTTGGAGAAATATTAAAATTAAATGCAAAGTTTGACAGATATGGCAAATTAGAAATAAACGCAATTTTTGACAGGTATGAAGAAGAATTGTATTAGAAATAAGAAATAATTGAAATTAATTTTGACAAATGGTAAAAACTAAAAGAAAATTAAAACTGTATTAGAAATAAGAAATAATTGGAATTAATTTTGGAAAAGATTAACTAAATCATACTTGTGGAAAGGTTTAGGAAAAGAGGAAGAGGAGGGATAAGTTTGTGAGGCGGTCGGTCTGTCAGAAGTTCACGCTCGGCCTAGTAGGATTAAAAGTAAAATAAAAATCCATGAAAATAAATAATAAAAAACAGACGAAAATAAAAATTGCGAAATTGTCCGGCAAACGTGTTGTTTTATTGGCGAGCCGATAATTCTAGTAGAGTTTCTAAGGAGTCCCCCTAAACAGCAGTGGCATATATCTAGGACGTTAACTGCTGTTGCTGGCGCTATCCTGGAAGATCCTGTCTTCCCCGACTGGGATTGTTGGGAGAGTAATTCATATTGGTCTGGATGGCTCACAAATGATTAAGGTTCATTTGGAATCACACAAAACGTAACCTCATTACATTGGAGACCGCTCGGGCAGGAGATCAGGTAACCTTATTTTAATCGCAATAAATTGAATATTGTGTAACAATATTAATCTTCAACGTGCGGAAGTTGAACTGTATAAAACATCGAAGTGAATATCTAAGTGCCCTATGTCCTCGATAGCCTCACGAATTCCATCTTTGAGGTCTTGAATCGACGCTGGGCTGTTGGCGTAGACCTTCTCTTTCACGTGGCCCCAAAGGAAGAAGTCGCAAGGTGTTAAGTCACAAGATCTCGGTGGCCAATTGTGATCACCTCTTCGAGAGATAACACGGTCCGGAAACTTTTCCCGTAAAAGATCAATGGATTCGTTGCTTGTATGGCACGTAGCGCCGTCTTGTTGAAAGTAAACCTTGTCCAGATCAATACCATCCAATTCCAGCCATAAAAAATCATTAATCATCTGTCTATAGCGCAATCCATTCACCGTAACTGTTGCTCCAGCCTCATTTTCGAAAAAGTAAGATCCAATGACCCCGCGGGACCATAAACCGCACCAAACAGTCACACGTTGAGGATAGAGAGGCTTTTCAACATTAACTCTTGGGTTTTCCCAGATGCGACAATTTTGCTTGTTGACGAAGCCATCGAGGTGGAAATGGGCCTCATCACTCAAGATGAGTTTTCGATGGAATTCCGGATCATTTTCATGCATTTCAAGGACCCAATCAGCAATGACTCGACCTTGTTGATGATCGGCCGGCTTAAGTTCTTGTGTCAACTGAACTTTATAAGCCTTAAGACCCAAATATTTATGCAAAATACGGTGTAATGACGTTTGTGGAATGCCTAATTCCAAAGAACGACGAGGAATGGACAAACCTGGGTTTTCTTCAACTGGTGCTTCACGACGACCCAAAAATGTTCGAGTTTTACGAACCGTCTCTGCCACATTTTCACCATTTTCACCATTTTTATAGTGAATTTTAATAATTTCAATGCGTTGTTGAATCGTGTATCGTTCCATTTTTTTTATGGCATAGTTTCTACTTGTCAAATATCAAAAAATGGCAGCTCCAAAAGTGACATCTACCGAAATAGCGGGCTAATTAAAATAACACCTTTTATTGGAAAACCCTTTACAATTTACGTGGTGAAAAACAACTGAAAAATATAAGAAATATAACGTGTAAGATCACACGAAACACGTCTACTCAGAAGTGATCATACAACACCGATCCTACGAATTTTATAAGAGCAGCATTATCGCTATCGGTGAGCATTTCTTGTCCTCGAAATCCTGTTACCTGAGTGTCACATAGAACTAATATATCGGGGTTAACGATTGGTATAATGGGAATCTCTAACATCATCAGTATGCAAGGCGTGGTCGATACCTACTCGCTCCTTTAATATTGAATCAATATGAATATCACACCGAGTTTCAAAAGTATGGTTACATACGCTAAACTTAGCTTAAACATTAGCTGGGATCGAGTTAATAAAACATTCTTATAGAGTTTCACTCCACATTTCCGAGTTATGCTGGCAATACTGTCTAGAAAGCTGTAATAAACTTGGTTTACCTTACAATATCCTTCTCTTTAAGAAAATATATTTCCAATTCATTCAGTGTTGATACTTTCGAAATAGCAAAATGCCAAAGTTGAACTTGTTTCTTTTGTTTCACAAATTTCTTATCTTGGTAGAAATTTATTTAAAATATCTAATAAAGTCTTATGTTAGTTCTTTCTTTTATTATTTAGTAACTTATACGATTTTTCTTTATAACGATTTGTAACTCAATTATGTATCTAGAGGGCTTCATAAAATAATCTTTCAAGCTGGATTCATACCGCAAGAACAATTCATTTTAGGATTTATTTGGCTGGCTTTTATGACGGTCACTTGGTGACATAAAACAAGTTTTCCAATAAGCCATGCCCACTAACGTATTCGGAGTATACGCAACTTCTTATTTGCTTTCCAAACATATCGTATTTGTACTCAGGTAAAAAAATATATACATATATATAAATATCGAAATTAATGCTAATCCACACCGAAATTTCTATGTATTCATAGTAATGGAAAGCTTTAATTAATTTCCTGGAAAAAATAAATTTATTTCGTTCGTGGCGTGGAAAACTAGCGAAGGAGAATACGAATTCATTAATCTTAAACTTCGATTTAAAAATTTCAACTGTGATTGATTTGCAGCAATTAGTCCAAATGATTAAGCGCCGTTTACGATCTTCGGTTGAATAATTTATTGCTTAATTAAATTTCATTAAATTCAGCAAGACAACTGCTTATAATAATGCTTGAGAGAATTGCTAGAAAAGATTGTAATTGAAATTGATTACCTCTAAACGTGTATGTACTGGATAACAAAGGCAAGACACACGGCATTTATTTTTCAATCATCAAATAAAAGATAAAAGTAAATTTTATATTCCAGATGAAATCATAATGCACACTAAGATTGGCATTCCGTTTGTAAACCGAAGAAATTATGATGGTAGAGAAAAATGAATTGGAAACACACGTGTAATATTAAAAGTTATTTTGATTTTTCGATGTCCGTCGATCTATTATCACGATAACTCGAGAACGCGTTTACTGAGAGTACTGAAATTTTTCATACAGGCTTTTTTTAAAAATAGTAAATTTAAGTTCGAAAATGGGACCAATCGGGCAACTCATTCGTAGAGTTACCATACAAAAATTTAATTTTTCACTATATAATTGGGCACTGCTGGAGAACGCGTCAACGTAGAGATTTGAACATTTTCACACAGAGTTTTCATAAAAAGTGGTTGGCTAACCCCTTGGTGTTGCCACACAAATCTTGTGACTTTATTTTCATTTAGGGTATAAAATTATTGGTTTTATAATTAATTACAACTTTTTTTCTTGTTTATTTTACAATTCTAAATTTTAAAATAAAAGCAAACATCTAATTTACAGTGGAGTGAGTAAACATTCAAACAATGAGTAAAGTGTTTTTAATAATAATTGAAACTGAAAAATATGGCAAGACAAGTTCTTAATTTTTCGAACAGAGGTTAGACCAAAAGCATCACAATTATTATTCTTATGATTCTCTCGTTGTTGATCAGAAAATTCAGTATTCAAAACTTCTTCAGACAGGGATATTGTATGCCCGTTAGCTTGTTATAATACTTTAAATTCATCTCTTTTTTATAACCATTTATTTAACTTTCTTTGTTGTCTGTCTCCTAGAAATCTTGCAATTAAAATCTAGACTAGTTCTAAATAAGCTAGAGCTTTGAAATTTTCCATTCGTACCTATATAAGTTCCGTGACAATGCAATATCTAATATCGTTCTTAATCCAATATGGCGGAAGCCACAAGATGCCAGATTCCCCTTTTCCATCACAACCCTCTTAATACAGATAGCAAATTATTAATGTAAGTCACCTTTATGCTGGTCGAAATGATTACAACAGGCACGACTAGATTAACGTACTTTATTGACTATAATAATAAAAACTATACTTTGATTTAATACAAAATTCTGACCGCGAACTTAACTACTCTCCAAGCCTGCAAGAGTTCGGTCGTCTATGTCTGTCTGTTTGTCTTCGTGTAACTTTTAGTGTTACCGTCTCTTGTTATAACTTTTTGTATAAATATATTTTAGTACTGCGCGAATGTAGTCCTTTAAATAGTAAGGCTGCTACAATGGCTTTACGAGTAGAACTGCATTTCCGATTTTGGTAGAGATGGCGTTCACTAGATTAATTCAATATCAAAGCAGCTCTCTGCTAAATTTATCTATGGCATGGCTGAACGGAGAAAGCAACCAATAGCCTTATCATGGGCATCTTCTGTACACAAGATATAAGGTACTTCTGTAAACCATGATGTCTAGGCATATGACAGGTCTAGTCGTAAAATGAGTATGAGGTACCGGATCAGAAAGATTAAGAAATGATAACATGATGGTGAAGTCAAAAAATTATATTTTATTTCGCTCAAAATTATAATTCTTTCTTACTTGCTAAGCTTTAATTATACCGAATAAATCCAAAATAATGAATAAAAAAATTTAAGGGAACAAATAATAATCCAATAACAAATAATAAGTCGCGGATACATAAAAAAAAAAAAACCAAATTTATTTTATTGTAGGAGTGGTCACCAATGCGTGTATTTCAATCTGAAACCTAATTTAAAAAATTTAAGTTGATGGCATGTTAAATTCTAAATTTAAATGCTACCACGGATGCACTGAAAAGTCAGTGTTTTTAGCTTTAATTAAGTTGCGTACATGTAGTAGCTTAATCTACAATTTAGTGTAGCAATCGATGTGCGCACAGGTAGCAGCTCAGGTTTAATTTGATGTAGCACCATGCGCACAGGCAGCAAGTTAATTTGTAGCAACTTAATTAACTTGTGTCCCAAATCTGTGTAGTAAATTGCTACACTGTGCAGCATTATCTTGTGTCTAAAAATCGTCTATTCTAATGCGATCGACTTGTCTTGTGGTAAGCAAATGGCTTTCTTTGTCCGAGGAGCATAGTTGTAGATATGTGAATTACTTTTAATAATCCTAGAATCAACGTTTCTAGTGATTTTGGATGACTTATTATTATTAATATTCTAAATGCGTTAGATGTACTACAGTCGACATTTCTAACACTCTCAAAACGTGAAATAAACTAAAATTTAATTTTTTTAGTTATTTGGAATACGAAACTGAACTTCATACCGTCAGTATATACTAGAGTCAGTGCTTCTAGTTTTGGGATTTCGATAAAAATACTGTATCTATATGATAGCGAATTTAATGTATATTTGCTATGAAAGTATACTAGATTCCAGACCTGTAAAGTACTTAAGGACATTGTTACTTAAGTACTAGTATCAGTACCAGAACCTGGACTTGTACTTGGAAAATTTTAAAGTACCAGTACCGGGACTTGCACTTGAAATGTTTTTAAGTACCAGTACCGGGACTTGTACTTAAAATATTTCAAGTCCAGGTACTGGTACTGTACTGGTACTTGTACTTGGAATTTTACAGGTCTGCTAGATTCAATCGTCCTAGTAAGGATAGACACAATACTTCTAGTATTTTTGCGTTTAAGGAAAGTCAATACTTTTAGTATAATTTACTAGGCTCAAAAATTTCCTTGTTTTGGTAATTGCAAGACTTCAGTAGGTTTCAGAACTGCAGATCTGTCTCGAATGATGTCTTAGAACGCAATAATTTTCTCGTATTTCCAGCGCTCTATTTATACTGTGGAAATCGCAGGGCTTTAGAAAAAAAGTTGGAAATGGTTGCTTGACGTTTAATGCAAAAGTAGAGGTGGCATGTCATCATGACTGATGATGACAAGTGTATGTGTTAGCAGGTGCTTGGTGGCAGCAATTTTAAATGGTGAGTGTTTTTGTTTAATGATTACTTTGATTTGTTGTTAATGAATGTCGTTTCCTTTCCTTTCCTTTTTCACATTTCTTAATATCTATAGACAGGAGTACTGAGGTGTATGTAAGTAATTTTATAGTATATTCTTGCATCATAACTGATCTGAAAATATAACTCCTTTGTTTATGGTTTGTTAATTACTTTCTTCTTTTTGATTTTAGGGTTATCAGCGCGGCTGAACACGCTATGTTGTATACTTGGGATCCAGGGTATTCGCATAGGGCAGGCAAAAGTTGATCCTAGCAGAATAAGAACACTAGATGGACTTGATTGGACTGCACAAAAACCACTGCAGAAGAGCCTTGTAACTATGACTCTCTAGCAGAAATGGATTGTATGCAACAATATCGACTGAACTAAGTATTCGGAGCTAAAAGCTGATAAAATAAAAATAAAGTTATATAAAAGGAAATTTTGAACAAAAGTTTTTATTTAAAAAAAATGTATTAACAGTTAGTTATATAAAAGGAAATTTTGAACAAAAGTTTTTATTTAAAAAAAATGTATTAACACTAGAACGACGGGAGCGGTCAATTTGACCGCTAATGAATTTTAAACTATCGTACTATCTACTATTTTAGGCGGCTGAAAATTTCTGACTTTTCTTAAATATCAATAGAGAACATTTATGCGAAATATTGCTTTTTTATTTTAATTTATTCCAAAGTTATTCATAGTCATACATAGAACGACGGCGGCCGTCATTTTGACCGGTGAAGGAAATTAAGACTGAGCCAGGTAAGAATTTTTTTTGTTCTACTTATTTATTACTGCAAGTACTCTAAATGTGAGTTAGACATTTTATTGTCATGCTGATAGTGCTCTAATTTGTTTTCGCAAATCTTATTTGCTTTTCATACCTATTTGTTCGAATTCCAATAAACAATAAAAGACCTATCATAAAAATTGGCGTCTCTTGTTTACCGTGTAATTACTTGGACTTCCCCGACCTCTTTCGATTTATTTCGGCTAGCCGCTAGCGCAATACATTCGATATTCGTCTGGCGCCGAAGGATCTTTATTTATGATACTTATGATGACTATGACACTTATGCAAAATTAATGTGGGAGTCTACCAAATTTTCGTTTAAAAGGGCTCACCTAAATGCACTTTTTCATTATTACCGAGTGTATGCGCAAATAGTAAATATGTCTCGCCGCGGATTGAGTGAAGAAGAGTTATTGCAATATTTGCAAAATATAAGTGAAGATATGTCGGAAGTGGAAAACGATCCGCTTGAGTTAGACAGTGGTGACGATATGGTTACTTTCGGAACAATAGCAGTAGCAGTGAAAGTGAATACGAAGACGATTTGGATCAAGAAGAAAGTTACGTAGAGGACGAAGGTATTGTTGATTTCCCATATAAATTTCATTTATTTACACATAATTACATATTATAATTATAAAAATACCAAAAATATTTGCACTATGCTTGGTTTTCATAACATTTTACTATTTTTGGACAATCGACGACACCCCTACGACCGTAATAACTGCTGGTCCTTTTACTTCTGTGAGGATGCCCCCATCTACGAGAGCATCCACGTCTACGAGGAGGATGCACAGTCGACGCGCAGATAAACGTCAGCTATCGCAAATAGCCGTTGGACAAAGAGAAATGGCTCGAGATGGCACAACATGGGAGGTTTGCGACATCAATAAAAATACAAGAGGTCGATTCTCCGATCAAAATGTATTGCGGGAAACTTCTGGACCAACACCTCACGCTAGGCGTAACATCAATTCGATGGCCATAACTGCTTTACGTCTTTTTGATGATGAACCAATGCTACGACATATCCAGAAATGCACTGAGGCCGAAGCGCGTCACTGGCTTCAAGATGAAAACTGGAATTATCCTTTGCACGAACTTGAAGCTGCTATCGCTCTCATGTCTGTTCGTGGAGCTACAGGTGCAAAAGGTCTTGAACTCAACAGTTTATGGAGCAATACATGGGGTTTGAACTTTTATAAAGAAACCATGTGGCGTGATAGGTTCAAGAGCATTTTAAGATTCCTGCGTTTTGACTTCAGAGCAACGAGATCAACACGTTTGCAAACTGATAAATTTGCTCTAGCCTCTGATGTTTGGAATCGATTCATCCAAAATTGCCATATGTGCTATAGGCCTGGCGAAGATATTACTGTGGATGAAAAACTATTTCCCACTAAAGCCAGATTTCGTTTTCAACAATATATGGCCAATAAGCCTGATAAATTTGGCATTAAATTTTGGCTCGCAGTTGATGTGCGATCAAAGTATCTTTTGAATGGCTTTCCTTATCTTGGTAAGGATGAAACACGCCCTTCAGATGTTTCCCTTTCCGAGAGTGTTATTCTCCGTTTGATGGAGCCTTACCTTGACAAAGGTAGAAATGTCACCACCGATAATTTTTTCACATCCTTGAAGCTTGCGGAAAAACTAAAATCCAGACAAACAAGTCTCATCAGCACTCTAAATAGGGCTAGAAAGGAGGTACCCAATGTTGTGAAAGTTTCTCGAAATAATTGCTACAAGACAGTGCTGTTTAGAAACGAAGTCTGCACTATTACGGTGTATCAGGGTAAAGTAAACAAAAATGTGATAGTGCTAAGTACCCTTCACCGAAGCATTAGCATTGGGTCAGATAGGAAAAAACTCCCTGAAACTGTGAGTTACTACAACTCGACTAAGTACGGCGTCGACATTTTAGATCAAATGGCCCGTAAATATTCAACTAAAACTGCGGCGCGACGCTGGCCCCTACAAGTTTTTTTTTTCAACATCCTCGATTTCGCTGCCTGGATTCTTTATAAAACAGTCACCGGAAAAAAAATCAGTAGAAGAGACTTCATTCTGCAATTGTCTGAAAAGCTTCGCCAGGAACATGGTGGACGGCTGATGGCATCTCTTCCTGCTTCTACAAGTAGTTCAGCAAGAGTTGAATCAACTCGCAAGAGACGACAGTGTCAAGTGGCCAAATGTAAAGGCAATAAAACACATGAAATATGTGAAACATGTAAAAAATCAGTATATGGACTATGTACAGGAAAATTAGAAAAAAAAATTATTTGTGTTGATTATTTTCAGCAATAAATTTATATGTTTCTGTTTACATATGTTTATTTTAAATTTTTGTTTTACTAAGTGTTCAATAAATAATTTGTAAAATATATACAGCCTTTCAAAATCATTTATCTTGCCATTGACACCTGTAATTGCATGAAGACCTTTAGTACAATTTCAGCGGTCATTTTGACCGCTTGCCGTCGTTCTAGGAGGGTAACATATGTCAGTCGTTCTAGTGTTAAAATGTAAAAAATTAATATAAATATGGAAAAGTATCATTGTTCGGGTATAGGAATAAAATTGTGTATCGCAAAAACATCCGAATAATTTTCTTTCACCCATCTTAAAATTTTGAATTCATACTTCTGGAAACTAAAAGCTTTGGGCGGTTTTATAACACTATTTCACAGTTACTTTGACTGCCGCTAAAAACTTCAGATGGAACAAAAGCACAGGGTATAAAAACATTCGTTTGTATTTGCAATTACGTACACATTTAGTCTAAAATAAGAGTTCCACAACGTGGCTCGCATGATATGAAGTGTTGGACGTTTGTTGTCTTCCACAGTTTCTTTATATGCTCTTTATTAGAATGTCGTATACCTTCAGGCATTAAAACCATATCCAGTTACATTTTTCCAAACTCTTGGTAGCCCGTCTGAATGTTGACTATCGTGCTGTTCGCCTTTTTATTTTTCTCCATTCTAAGGATATTGGACATAGCGTCGTTGAAAACACATTTGAATGTGTCTAAAGCAGAAAGAGGTTTGTTGAGTGAATTGAAACTACTTTTTGCCGCTTTATGTTATCGATTAATTTTTCTACGCTGAAAGGATTTGGATACCATATAGTACCATCTCTGCCACGTCAAATATGGTTCTGAGTACTCGGTCCTTCTGCAACATCGTCATTACGTTCTTCATCGTTGTCTTAACTAACTGCTTAACTGGGCTGCCTATATCCTTTATATACTTAGAACACCAGACTTCGTCTTAGGAGAACTCATACTATATTTTTCGAATTTAATTTTAACTAAATTTTGTCACGGTATATGTTACTACGATATTTTTAATTACAGTACATACAATTACGGTAGTTTATTTTAAGCCCAGCGCGCAAGATCAAAGAGAAAATCGGCATAACGGCAAACAAATTTGAAAACCGAGGTTCCTCAATTCATTATTATTAATTAAAATTTCTCGCAGAGGGCTTATTATTTGGATAACCCTCTAAACGTTGCACTGATATTCCACCAGAAATTTGCTTTCTTTATACGGATTCTTGCATTTTTCATACAAAACTTACCTCTCTTCCCCGGTAGATTCCATAGCCATCTAAGTGTAATTTTTTTATTGTATGCAAACAAGGGTTAAGAAGATTATTGTACCGTGTACCCCTACATAAATACTTACATATTCATAATACTTAGATTCCTCCTATTCACGACTTTCATTGATTAAACATAAGGGTACTTAATAACACAACTTTCGTCTTACAAAATATGGTACTTAAAACAAAAATAAACATTAAAAAATTCGTGAGCTTTGCTTCCTGTTGTTTAAATCTAAACTTCCTAGAATCTTCTTAATTTCGAACAAAGAAACTCACAAAGCAATTTTCCGTATTGCATTCTCCAAGAAAAGTAACTTTTGCAATATATCAACGTATTTAAGAAGCTGCTTTTTACTTTTATATCTTCTATATTGAGATTGAGACATGTGGCCCCTTTTAGTTTATTCTTTAAAAGATATGTCGAGAAAGCACCTGGGACTTCTTGAAAATAATTGAAAAAGGGAGAAAAACAAGACAAACAAAAGTTGTCCTGATTTTGTAGAAAAGTTTCGTCAATAGAAAAGAGAAAAAAAATTGGAGCAAATTCCTGGATTAAATATTTTAAAAGTGCGCTTACCTGGATACCGAAGGAAAAAGAAGATAGACACGGCTAAGAGATACTGCCTGACTATAGAAACTGATGATGACGGTAATGTTAATGGAAAGTCGTGATATGATTCATCTGATATCGTTGCAATTTTTCAGGAATTACGTTTAAGAGGAGTCAGTAGCTATACTATTTGTAGCAGAATAATGATTTATATCTTAAATTAGTAAATAACGTCGGCAAAAATTAAAAAAAGTGTATTGGAATGTAGATATTAGCTCGGAAACTTGTAAAAAAATGGTAAAAATTGAAGTCTTTTAAATAAAATTCCTGTGGGTAGGTGTACTCATTTCTTTAAATTGTGACTGTTTTATAAAGATAAGGCCGACACTTCACCGACAAGAAAAATAGCACATTTAACAATTATGGGCAAAAAAATTTAGGAGAGTTAATTCTCGTTCAAAATATTCAATTTACGTGAACTGCAAGTTTTCACTTTTCGTCTTAAATTGTATGGTTTTGTCGGATGTTGGGTTTCTGTCTTTTGCGATAGATGTCTCTAATGTGCTCTGTGGTCTAGGTCTAGGCTAATTTTATATGCATTTTCTCACTTTCAGAACACAAACCTGCGTACAGTAAATTTTATTACCTATAGGTTCGCTGGTATCTAAATTGAAACTTTTGCTGAGTACTGACTCCTCTTAATAACCAATTAAACAAATTTGGGAATAATATTCAATTTTACGTAGGCTGTTTGAGATTTTGTAGGTCTATTGTGTAAGGCAAATTATCTTGGTAAGAAAACGAAATATTAAAATTATTTTCATTTATAGTCATCATTCAAATTGATTTGCGAGATAATTGATAAACAGAGCGGTACGGGCGATCGGGCGCTATTCCGATGTGCCGGCGGTGTCTGGGCCGGTCTTCTCCGGGTTAATGCGACCACACGTTTTAACCATGTACACTGGTTGAACGCTACGGCTGTTGCGGTAGGGACAGAGTTAATATTTAAAAATACTCAGAACTTCCCCGCAACCTATAAAAACTGACAGGCCGCGGAGCCAAAGTAGCTTGTGAGCGTTTCCAAATACCAAGATGGCATTATAGATGCCAAATCTGGCATCACGTGGCTTCGAAATCATTCGCTGTTTTTTTTTTAAACATTTGGAACTTTTTAACATATAATAATTTTTATTTGGAAAGCTTATTTAAATCAACAATGGTTTCCAAGTGTTGCTATATCTACCTATGTGTACCTACTTTCTAGGCTTTTAGTAATTGCTTATTATTCTATATTTTTTATGGACACATACACTATTCAGTATTTTGCGTTACCATGATTTATTTTTTATTCTTTTTAAACAAAGTTCGAAATTGAAAAAACCAATAAATGTGCAAAATATGTTCTTAAACTTTGTTTTTGTTTTGTAATTTTTAAAAAATGTGGTAACTTTATTACAAAAATTATTAAAAAAAAAAAACAGTAGGGGACAAGTGAATAACGATTCACTTCTTTCCTCACTTCCTTCATTAGTAAAATTGTTGGTGTTTCGAGTACTGTTTTCATAGAGAAACCCAGTTTTAGTTTTAATATTAAGGATGAAAGGGGCAACCGATCTTACAGAAATTTTATGCAAACTTGGTTTCTGTATTAATTTCTTGCTTCCTCTTTTTTTAATTTTTTTTAATATTACAAATTCTAGATAAAAAATGTCATTTTTATATTGTTCGGTATTTACTAGTTAGCATAGAATTTAGCATTCCTTGTTTAAAAGAATAACAACATTATTTAGCATCCACTTTTAAAAAATCGGACATTAAAATTTGAAAGTGGGTTGACGGCTCTGAAATTCTGTATGCATTGCACAACGCAACACATCTCTTGCGTTGAATTGTTGCATTATAATAGGAATGTAACGGAATTTGAGCTAATAAATGGTTATAACCGCCGCATTGTTTCCTGCTAAATCCTATTACTGCCATGCGATATGCGACCATTTAAAATATTTCTATAAAAGACAGGCTGAGCTGTTTTCTGCGCATAATGAATTTTTATAAATTATAAGTGTTTACCGAGGTGTTTACGTATAAATATTCTTGTTTTCAATCATTCAAAAATATTTTAAAACCAAGTAACTAAGTAAGTTCTGTGTCAGTAAAATTACATTTTTGCATAAAAAAAAACATTTTTGAATTAAACGAAACATTTTTAAATTAAATGAAACCTTTTTCGCACGGAGTGAAACCTTCTTCGCATGGATTGAAACTTTTCTCAATAGAAATGAAACATCAACAAAGAAAAGTTCAATTAACTCAATTGTATATTTCATTTTTTGTTACCAGGGTAATTAATTTTACACTTTTAGTTTTGAAGTGTAATAAAATTTGTAGTGCAGTGTGGGTTTAGCACAGTATTTCTCTTTTCATTTCTTGGAAAATGATGAAACTAGAAACGTTTTTCACTAAAATCCAAGAATAATGACCCAAAAAGGGCCAGTTTACTTTATCTTCCTATCGGAATGAGATTAATTAAGTGAGAAATACTAAAACTGTACCGCACTACAAATCTCAAAACATTTTAAAAGTGTGACTGTAAAATTTATCGCTATGTTAAAAAAATTAAATTAAACAATTTTATTTATTTTTAGTCATTTATTTCATTCGAAAAGGGTTCAATTTAATTTACAAATGCTTTGTTAGAACCCGCTGATATTGTGTATGGTACTTCAACATTTCTTTATTTTTGAAAGGCTTTTAGTGGAATACTGAAGATGAGTGATATTAGTAAACAAAATTACGAAAAATTCAAAGCTGCAAAGAGTAAATGAAATAGAGAATCGAAAAACACTTTTGAAAAAAATCGCGACCTTGAAGAGTTTTACGACTTCGGGAACACCCCACAAATTAATTTTTACATACCAACCCGGAGATATAATGATGAATAAGCTACTGATAGCCGTAGCTACTCACGATACAATCGAAAAAGAAGAAGAAGAATTCACCTCTATGATCTCAAGGAAAAGGTTTTGAGTAGAATCAAAGAAAAGAAAGCAGCTCATGTCGAGGAGTTTAATTACATGCATAAATAACCACATCAATATAAGGAATGCGATTTAGTTTTCAACCGCCACGATCCTACATCTTCCGTCCAACCATACGGAGTCGTTGCAATCGGCAGACAGGATGAAGCCGTGGTCTGATATAAATTCACTTAATTTTGAAAATGGACTAGAGGATAACGATACCGAAGCTGATGAAGAAAATATGTAGATTGAGTAAGGAATCAATAAAAGCCTATAGGATATTTTGAACAGTTAATATAAATGAGCGATGTAATTTGAATCCGCTGAGCATGAGAATAGTTGTTATTTTTTGTCTGTGTTATTGTCGACTGAGAGTCGATGAGCATAGGAGTCGACTGGAAGTCGATCATTACAGGGCGTCGGCTGTTGTAGTTTTCGGCTGAGAGTCGAAGTGATAGTTACTCGGTTGGTTATGGAAAGTCGTAGCTCCTCATGTGGGAGTAGAGTCTAGTGTTGTATGCATTCGACTGAGAGTCTAGGGGTATCTGCTCGCGAGAGGGAGCCCAGCAAAATTCCAATAACTGGAGGAGGTTGCGATGTAAGTAAGTCACTGATGACAGCTAAAGTTCACGCATTTTCAGGTAAAAGCCCACCTGGCGTCGAAGGTAATTAAGACAAGAAATCGCGTCTTCCCATAACTATGGGTACATGTATCGGTACCTCAAGAGATGAAAAAAGGTATTCTCGGAACAGTATGAATGTTGCTTGAAAAGCTTTTTGTCGGCAACTTAGGGTTAGACTAAGTGCGTGTGTTGTGTGTCGGTATGGTGAGTTTTGGGTTCCAAGAGAAAAATACTTAAGTAGAAAACTCAGTTTACTGTCGGGCATGGTTACGGGTTGACTAAATTAAAGATAAACTCGTGTATTTGAAAACGTAGACTTAATAATATGTTGAAAATATATGACAAAAGTTAAAATGGTGATGTTGTTGGAAAATACCGAATCTGTCTGAATTCTATCTGTTGTGAATAGATTTTATGAATGTTCAGGAATTTCATTTATCACAATTCGGAATTTATTGCTGTTTTTCTTTTTTATATATATATTTAATATATGCACTGTTGTGCACAACATTAGCAACCATTTCCAGAAAAAGGAGAATTTAAGTTTTTTCCTGAATTTTAATTTATTTTAAAATAATATTTTGCTTTAATCCATTCATCAGTCATCAATAAATTGACATATTTTTCACAAACAAAAGACAACATAGCTGTAAAATAAATGACCAAATAACAGGCTTCAGCATTTAGTAGTGTAGAAAACTAAATCAACTTTTTATAAATAGGGAAGTACTGAGGAAGGACTTCGTATAATGTCCTTTATTTTAATTGACTTAGGACATTTTCGGTGGATACACTGAAAAAAATTATTAGTTAAAACGACAAATAACGATTAGCTGATTATACATTAGTAACTCCCGTAAATTGATTTGGAAAAACAATTCAGTGATTAATAGACTTGTTAGTTGCAATTTATAATTGGAATTGATTGATTTTCTATTAGGTTTTTGGGAAAATAATTTATATATAGTTTCTAATTAAATTAGTTCAGTTAACAAATATTTGATGATAAAGTAACTAAAATCAACATATAAAATTACTAATTTTTTCGCAGCAACAACAAAACTGTTTGTTTGTTTTTCAGAATATTTGTTATATCAACGAATTTATCCAATTAATAAGTTCAGCAAACAAATTGACGATTTTTTTTAATATAATGTAACCTCAAAATTTTGTAATTATATTAGTTGATATGAATAATATAATTCACCCATAACTTTAAATCTTAATTCACTCCATCATTAGTAATTATTTTTATACCCTAGATGAAATCTCATGGGTTTATCATTTCGCTGGTAACGCATAATACTGATAAAGAAAAAAATGAATTGGACACCTACGTATAATATTTATGTATTAATTTTCGTTTTTGAATGACCGTTCGTTTGTCCGCCTATCCGTCCGTCTGTCGATAACTCGAGAGCGTGTTGACTTAGAGAGTTAAAATTGTGTAGTGCATTTCCGAACATAATAAATATAATTTCAAAAATGGAATAAATCTTGAAATCCATACAATATTTAAGTATACTGGGAAAATGTGTATTGCCAATTTGTTGTTGTACTGAGAAATTACCTGCGAAGTTAATTATAACCATTTTTACTGCGGCTACATACTTCTAGAAACTTGTGAGTAAAACCATTAATTTATCAAATCTTTTTTCAATATCGTTTGGATATGTCAAAACTCAATTCATAATTTTGGCTTATACGCTGAATTAATAAATTAGAAAATTTAGTCTCATCTAATTCACACTTAGAATTTATACTGAATGTATATATAGGGTTTGCTTAATATTTGGTTCAGCTTCTACAACAGGCAGAATCTCTCAATCATACTGATGAGTATACATATTATAGTATCTGCCCATACGGAATGCGTTTTTTTTTTCTTTTTGTTGGGAAATATTGCCAGCCTACCCGGGCAGATAATAAAATCATATAAAAATAGAAATAATAAAAATAATTAAATTCATAGTATTTTATTATTATGATCAATTAAAAAAAATTTTGAACTTTCCAAATTCATTGCATGTTTTAAAAAATTCGATTAGTTGATTACTAATGTTTCAGTTGTTTTAAATAATACGATATGCAAAATCGACCAAGAAAATAGTTAATTTGGGGAATTGAATTTGTTGAAACAGCAGTATTAATTAGTCGATTGTTCTAAGAGTTGCTTCTAAAGACTAGAATAAATAACGACCGTTTTAGTTGATATTCCTATTTTTCGAAATTTGTCCTGTAAAAATTAGTTAAGTATTAGTTGAAAAAGCAAAACATTCTCAGATACGCCATTTTGAAAGCTTATCAAAGCTAACCAAAGAAATAGTTTAATTCACAAATGTTATGACAAAACAATCTTAGGTGAGTCAACTAATATCAATAAGTTGTCTTAACGAATATGATTCCATTGCTGAAACAAATTCATTAGCTTTAAGGAACTAATCTTTTTTTTTTCAGTGTGGATGCTATTAAATTAGTAATTATGGTCTTAGGTATAACTACCCGTTTTGTCTACATTAGTTCCTTTTTATTTCGGAAATGTTCGACTCTAACTCGGCGATTAAGGATTCCGAAGTATACCTCAATGGGATTCAAGCTCTCTACCACCTCTATGATTGGCTGTATGTAACCTTGCAATATCGAGGATCGAGTTGTTCAGATTTGAGTCGTCGTACACTACTATAAATAATTTAAGTTTGGACTCGTCACTGAACAGAACTGTTTTACACTTACGAATGGACCAAGTCAAATTTGCTCTTGCAAAGGTAAACCTCTAAATTGAAAATAATGTAAAGCATTAGGTGACAGTATTAACTTGTTCTCCAAAGCGTGCTTCCGGACTGTATTAGCAACTATGATTAAATTAAATGTTTTCACAGTTTCGCTTGATGTCACTAAAAGTTCTTTTTTAATTAGAATTTTTATTCTTTCGCCAGTGTGCCTTGTAGATTTTTCGGTGTTTTTTACTTCTTAATAAGTCGGGAAATTACTTTTGACTTGAAACTATTCTCAAACTTATTACATATCATACTAAAAAAGAAAAATTCCAACATTCATATGAGGCACAATGAACAGAAATTACTAATATCTATTTTTAGTCATTATCTTGCATAATTACAATAATTTATTTATTGCCAATATAGTACAACAAGCCAAAAGTTTTTATTAAATTACGTTAAACAGAACAAGCTATAATTCAATAATAAGAGAGTAAGTGAGATGATAAAACATAGAATTACTAGAAAAGGAAACAAATAGAAAATTCTAATGAAATAGAGTAGAATTAATTCAACCCTGGCCTTCAAAAATTATTTACTCGTTCCTGTAATTTCAAGATTGTGCAAGATTTTTATGCCGTTTCATCCGGCTAAATTTAAAATAATGTTCTCTTAAAATAAGCTAATTAATTGTGAGGAATCAATTTCATGTGAAGACTTATTCCCAGTTGTTACGTATATAAGACGTGGTAATATCAGATAAAAGTACTTTTGCAATTAAAAACCATACGAAAAATTCTGAACAGAAGTTTTATTTAATATAATAATATAACTTATAAAATAACTTCATTTGCAATTTACGAAATTGTACGAATAGCAGCTCTTAGTTCCTATTCCAAATTTCTTTACATGTGCGATTCGTAAATAAAACGATTACCTTTCAGTTTACAAAGAATACTTAAGCTTCAATAAAATAATAAATAAGTAGTAAACTCTGTGAATGTTTTATGGTTGGTGTCTCATCGTCACAGGGAACATAACAATTGGCATAGTTTTTTTTTATGTTTTTGCTCTTTTCTCTCTCTAATGTTTGTTTATAATTCTTTAATTTTAATTTTCTCTCTTTTATTAATTTAGTTTTCTCTTTATATAAGTATATTTTCCATACCTGAATATAAGCAATTATCAATTTCCTAACAATGATTGTTATTGTTAAAAAATCCTGCAATTCGCGAAAGTGAAAGTTTAATCAATTTTGTTATTTTATACTGTTATTTTTGTATAATTAGTATTTTCAAAACTTTACTCTTTGTTTTTCTTTTGTTTCAATACATTTAAAGAAAAATTCTTAATGAATATCTTACTCATGTATTTGAAGTTTTGACTACTTCAACTGACTTCTGGCAGTTCAGTATTGCTATACGGTTGACACGTTTTCAAATTATCATATTACAAGACCTCGGTTAATGGTATCTCTCTGTTATTATCTCACATCAATTACTCATCCAAGTTTTCATCATTTCATAAGTTTCTAACACTTTTATAACAATTATTGTCTACTTCCAACTTGGATTTACTGCAACAGAAAATTCCAGAATTTTTGTTTCTGAATAAATGCAAATCAAATAGGAAATAAATATATAAAATCATCATAAAAGATACATATGTGCATATTTACCGTATGCACATATATATATATATATAAACATATATTTATTATAACAAAACTAACCCCCTTTTATGGCACTATCTCCTAGTCCAAGGAAGTAACTCCTTACTCTCGTAACGTAACAGAACGATGTTCTTTATTGACATTTGAAGGGTCCGAAGGGCAGCCCTACAAATTGTTGCTTGGTTATATTTCCTCTGTCACGAACGTCCTTCTTGACTCCTTAAGTGTACAAGCCTTATAATATATGTATATACATTGTACATACGAGTGTCAATAATTATTTCGTGCTGTGTGTAAACAAGCTACGCTTCCAACAAATATAAATCGGGGCTTTTAGGGTGGAACAGAAGAAAGGAAATTCCTCAACCCAACACGCTTTGCTTAATTATTTTCTCCCAAAATCGTATTTTCAGGAAAGCCTCTTTTAGGACAAGGTCTTTTGTTTCAGATCCCCTAGTTTTTCTTCTTCTTTTTTTCTTCGATGATTTATTATTCTAACTTTATGATGTTGTGCGGAACATGTTGACTTTTCGAAAGGTAATATTACTCAACGACACTTTTGTTTTGATTTAGTCTTTGAATCCGTAGAATGAGTAGGGCGTTTATATGTCAATGGAAAGAGACTTCGAAGCCAGGACAAATTTTCTGCTTTAGAAGTAATGGTGGGATGTGAAAATAACCATTGCAGAAGATTCAAGATTCATCATTTCTGGTTTCCTTCTTCAAATTGATGAAGTCCTGAAATATTACAGATAAAATTGAAATTAATTCAACCTTGAACGACCTCAACGCCACAGGGATTTTGTAGTTAGGCTGTTACAGTCCAGGAGGCTTTCAGTGTGTGTGTTGTGGTTAATATTGGGCACCTGCCTTTTCAGAAAGCATTGTACTTTTACATTATTATTCGCATAATTCAATTTCAATTGTTTGTTATAAATTAAACTTTTGCGCTACACTGGCATTGCTGATTTCATCTGAAATCAAAATTTGCTATTGATTTTTATCACATTTGTTCTATCTCGATACATTATTCCTTCTCTCTTCCACTCATGCTTTGTGATTGGAGCATAATTTTTTTTTTATTTCTTTAATACCTATTAGTTTTATTTAATGCGATACTTCAAATTTTCAAGCAATATGACTCCCTATATAATAGCATAACATAATAAAAGCTGTACTTACAGTTTGGAGAATTAATTATTACTATTTATTTCGAAAGTAGGGTCATTCCATGTCAAATAGCCAACAGGTGTGACGTGACCACCACCAATTTTGTTTAAATTTTACATGCTTGGAGGGTTTGTAAAAACAAAAATAAAAATAAAAATTTTCATTCTATAGTGCGTATTTTGTGTAGTGCGTAATTTTGCAAAAATGCTGTCTTGGTCTTTTTTAAAACTTCATATATATTTTTTTCTTCATGCTAGGACAGTGAAATATGGCTCATTTGAAAGATAGGACGTCAAGCTTTCTAAGAAAAATATACGCGAAGAGTACATCGAGGATAAGGATTTTTTCAGTTCTCCTTTAATATCCTGGAAGACGTACATTTGATTTTGAATATTTTTTTGTATTTTATACTTTATATCATCCACTAAAACACATTAAAATTTCAACTTTTGATCTCAACGGGATCAAGAAGTACAAAACCAAGAAAGTTACACAAAAATACACCTATAACTATTTACAAATAAAACATAATGTCTTTTTACAGGGTTACCCGTATTTGTTCTTGCAGCTAAAGGCTATGGATACATCATGTTAGACAAGCAAAAAATTATATGAGTGCTAGGATGAAATCCTAATGGTTTTCGAGATAGCGAGATTTAAAAATATTTGGGTATGCTTTTATATATCATCCTGTAAGTTCTTAACGTTGCAGCCTATGAAGATGATTTATAATTTTGTAGATTGATAATCGTTGGGCCTCACCAATGGGGTACAATTTACCCCTATGTTTCTCCGTTTTGAAGTTATGGTTCAACAATTTTGAAATTTCTTACTTTTAATTTGGTTTTTTAACTACTATATTTAGCAAAAAACACGTCATCGACAACAATTTTTCATATGGGACTTAAAAGTCGAAAACTTCCCTTTAAAATAATTTATCACACTCTGTAACACAAATGTAATCTTTTTTGCGTTTTTTGCAATTATTTTTCTATTTTTTTGTTTTTACAGTTCGAAATCTAATGTTTCATATTGCACTATCCTAGCATAAATAAACGGGCAAATATGTATTTTCAACGAAGATTAGGACAGCATTTTTGCGAAATTTTGAAATTACCATAACTTGCGAAATACGCACTGTAGAAGGAAAATTTTTAATACGTATTGTTGTTTTCACAAACCCTCCAAGTATGTAAAATACCAACAATATTGGTGATGGTCATGTCACACTTTTCGTGAGTTTTGGTCGATTTCCTATGGAATGACGCAGCATTGACCTCGTAAAGAATAAAAGCCTTGTCGATACACGTGAAACCATTTATCCCTGTTAATAGTTGAAATAAATTCCAACCAATTTTTTTTTAATGCTTAATTTCAATTTGGCAGCAAAAGGTAAACTCAATTTGCACGGTGTTTTTTTATTTTTGTTAAAAATGTAATTTTTATCTTTATCTGTAATTCTAAAATGGTTGAGAAATTTGGGTTGTTTTTTACAATTGTTTTCTTTTTGTCACCTGTACTGTTCGGTCCACTCGCATAAATAAAAATATTGTTGCTGTTTTTTCTACAATAATACTTTCGACAAATATTTTGTGAGTTGCATATAATAATTTCTAAAAAGGTCCAAAAGATCCACAAAGAATCATTTTCGTACATTACCTGATCAACGATATCCACCATCTCCAATCCTCACTATTAACTTCGTTGACATTAATAGGTCGAAATGGTTTATACTAGGGTTTGCAATCCCGTGTTATATGTATTTTCAATCCCGGGATTTCGGGATTACATTATCTACATCCCGGGATCTATCTAATATTCAAACAAATACATTTTACATAAAATAATGAATAATTGTTCATATCTTAAAATACAATACTGATCATTCATTAAGTGTTCGATGCTTATTTACATTCAGGTATAAACACAAGAATAAATACCATATTAATAATAAAAATTATGACGAGTGCAATCGACTTGCTTTGCTATACTCTTTTCTCATTTTCTCAGTATACTTATCAACACGAATATAATCCCAGTAGGAAATGTAAGCATGACTGCATCGAAGCTTTCACCAATGAAGCTAAAGCTGTGTTCTTTTGTGTCCACAGAACAGAGCAGAACAAAAGATACACAAAAGAACGCCTTATTCATTTTCATAGAAAGATTTATAAATGAAGAGAACAGAACAAATAGTTCGCTGCAATCGACAGAACAATTTGTTCTTTCCAGTATATGGGAGTTTTTGAACACAAAACATCACAGCTAATATAATATCAATTTTTTTGATGAGCGCTTCGAAGAATTTAACATTGCGATGTCCTAGGCAGGAGAATATATGTCTACTTTGTAATCGAGGTATTCAACAATGAGCTGATATGGACAAAAACGTCGATGAAAGAGTAATTGAAGTATTCAGTAATGAGTGGGAATATGTGAAAACGTCGAAAAAAAGAATTTCTTATTGAAAAATAAAATGCAATGTAAAAAAGTTCGCAAATTTTTTTACGCGTGCCCAATTTTTAATAAAAACATATACGAGATGTGAAAGAATGGTAATTAAATATATGCGGCATAAATTAAATTATTGGAACATTTTGTGAGATTTTTTTTCTTTATATATTATATATATATATATAATTGAGCCAAGCTCAGGGAATACCCTATGATGCAAATCACAGCATGGTAGTAAGGAGATGGGTCTACGAGGAAATTGGAGGAGGTGTATGTTACTCTTGAAAAGCAGAAGATAGTAGACTACTCCACATTCGCACAGTGCGAGTTAAGGAAGTATCACAGAATTTTACTGTGTGGCCGAAAATATTTTTAAGAGTGACAGGATGTGCGCGGCTTGCAGCGCGAGTATTCTGTGCAGGAATTAATCTACAAGAGATCATCGGCGGTGCTCGGGTAAGTCGATATGACAAGTTATCGCCAAACGCCAATAAGCTTAAAGGCCGAAACACAATGATGCCGACACGACTTTTACGACGACAAATTAAATGTTGACCCAATGGCAATATCATGTTGCTGTACAGAATGGCGCCGACCGAGTTTGTCGCCGTAATCAGAGTTGGGAAAATTTCAACTTTTGTCGTCGTTGTCGTCGTAATTTGATTTTGACAGTTCAGAGTAATGACCAAAAAATTTCTTTCGAGGAGAAATTAATTAATTTATTGAAGGAAGTGAAGTATTTTTATGACAAAAGAAATCCTCAATATCGAAATATATATTTAAAAGAAAAAAAATGGAAAGAAATTGGAGAAAAGTTGAAACGAAGTGGTAGATGATATTTAGTAATCCACATAAACTCAGTGTTAATCATAGTTTATTACACTTTTACAACTTTGTTTTTATATTCTTCCCATATTGTTAATAAATTTCAACATAATTTTACCGCCTACATATCTTGATATACGAACATAAGAATGTCGGTCGGTATCATTGTGTTAATATGGCGACATTTACGACGACAGTGTCGACGTAATTGCTGTGTCAGCATCATTGTGTTTCGTCCTTAAGGCTCTGTCTTGGACAATATCCAATGAAGCTCAGGCTGTACGGCCAACCCCAGCCAAAATGTGAGAATTGCACTCTATTCTAGGTCTGATGTACGCCTTGTAGAGTGGCGCTACATTTGATGGGCTGAAATATTTCTTACACCTTTTTAGAAATACAAGATATTTCGATGCTTCTTTCGCAACAGAGAAGAGTTGGTCTGTCCAGATCAATTTATTGGAAATATTTATGCCAAGAATACTCAGTAACGGTGAAATTAAAGCTCCATCAAATAAAATGGGAGTAGTTAAATGGTGATCTTGTCTTAAAAAGATGAAACAGCTTTGGATCTTAGATGCACTCGACGCGATTCGCCTTGCCACAAGCGAGGATAATATCAAGATCGTTATTCAATGATCTAGTCATGCAATCGCGATTGACTCGTGGAAATTCCCTCTGGGGTCCGCAAGATTATCAAAGGAGTAAGCGAAATTAAGGGTACTGTCATCGGTAAAGCTATAAAAGGGATTGAAAGTAAGGGAAAGCAAATCACTAATTAAAATTGGGAAGATAGACGGAGAGATAATAGAACCCTGTGGCACATCGGCGTTTATAGGGTGAGGTTCAAATGTAACGCGATCTAATACAACACGAGTTAGGCGATCAGATAGAAAACTTTCAATCCCTAATAGAAGAGGAGGGGAAAGAACAAGTGCCTTAAAATATCTACGTATATATTTCATAACAAAAATACAAATTTTCTGAGAATTAAATTCTTCTTTCAAAATCAAATTCAGACACAAAATAAATCCCGGGATTAGTTATTTTAATCCCGGGATTTCTGGATTTGAAGAAACACCGGGATCCCGGGGTTGCAAACCCTAGTTTATACATCTAGTCCTAGGCATTAATTTTTCTGAAATAAACATAAAACTTCAATAATAACGAAAATATAGTAAACTCACAAGAACTCCTCACATATTCCAACGTTTATAAACTTTGCCATCAAGTGACATTACGTCAATCAGTAGTTTGTGGCACAGTCAGAATTGGGATGAATAAAACAAGTGTTGCCAGGGTAAAACCTTAATTGGCGATGAGCCCTAGCAAAATCATCAATTTTTGTTTCAAAGATTAATCTGTAAGCATCTTCTAATCTGAGTTTTTCCATCCTTCAGAAAAGTCTAATTTTGTTTTCCTTTATATAGAGTTATAATTCTATAAACATCCAAATCTCCCAAGGAAGCCTAATTTTGCTCCACAGTCGCACATACGTAAGCAGAAGGCTGCAGCACATACACTGAAACAGAGATATAATTCTGCAACAGCCGCTGTAGCCATACTTACTGAAACAGAAGTGTTATTCTGCTACGATTGAAGTAACACAGGAGCTTTACTCATTTGTGCTTACACAATTTATGGAAGTATAATTACCGATAACTAATAAACTCTTCTTCTTGGTTTTTCAGGCATAGGGAGAAAGCAATCGACACCATACCGAATTGTATTTTTACATTGAATTTTAATTTGTTGTTTGAATTTTATGATTTGTACTGATTTTTTACAACATTAGGTCGTCGTTTTTATGAAACCTCCAATGTGTCATATTAAGCTATTTTGTAGTTATGGAATCAACTCAACCGCCATCTTGCTCTTTACCCATGGAAAAAGACCCCTTTGTAATCTTTGTGCATACTTACAAAGTGGAAAATGAAAGGGTATATGACTTATTTCAATACATATAGTTGAGAAGAATGATCAGTTTTTTGTTCCTCCTATAAAATTATACTTTTGCCACATCTGAGGGTTCCATAAAAACAGCGACGATTAGTAGATTTAAGTTGTATTTTTGAATTGTATTGACGGTGATAGGCTAGAGATTGAATTATTTAAAATAAATTTTAATTACATTGAATTGGGCTTTTCCATGTACCATCACGCAATATAATTTGTATATATATTTTGAATTACCATGTGTAGATAATTATCACAAATCCACCCATGTACAAAAGACATTTTATGGTGGCAAATTTCCTGTATAAAATTTATGATATTTTGGAAATAGATCAAGCTTGAGGTGTAACAGAAATAGCTTAGTGGAGGGTTTGGCTCCTGTCTATTTGACATAATTCTGTTCATTTTAAAAAGTTCAAAAGAAAAAAACTAAATAAATATGTTGGGTGCGAACGTGCTTTAACAACATAAAAGAGAAGCACTATTTAAACTACCAAAGACAAAATTTATCAAATAAGACAAATTAAATGATTTATATATAAAAAAAAAAGTAAAAAATCAGCTGAATTATCCGATAATAGAATGTATAAAAATAATTTAAAATAAAAGGAAGCAAAAAAATAAATAAATAAACTAAACCAAAAAGAATTTTAAAAATGTTTTTTTATAATACTCTGAGCTCTGTTCCGAAAATTATACATAGACCATTTGCCAGATTTTCATTTTTTTCTTTTACCGAAAAAATTGTTGTTACATTTTTCTTTCTTCAGGGAAAAAAAAACTGCAAGTGGGCAGACAAAGTTGTTGCAATTAAGCTATTTTTTTTTATAAACAATTTTATGGTTCCTATTAATTTCCAGAATGCCACTGATATTTTTATTGTCAACATAATCATTATCGCATACTCGTTTAATTGGTTTCATTCAATCAGTTGGACTTGTCCAAGTAGCACTCCAAAATATCTCATTCTCGAAAACATAAAAATATCTATTATTTATTACCTAACAAAATTGCCCTACGTTGTACTGTCATTATGTCCCAATATTACATTCACACATTTTAACTGAAATCCTCTACAAAACAAAAGTTGTTGAAAATACCACCACCATACCATCACAAGTATTTGAATCATGAAATTGAAACATTCTAAAAATTTGTTAAGCAAATCCGGCTCCGGAATTTATCACTATTAGGTCTTATAAGACTCGAAAGATTAGTACGGAAGGCTCCCCTTATCCTCATCCATGACAAGTAAAATCTTTGGTACAATGTTGAAGCCAATTGCCCTTTAAGCTTTAGATACTGCGAAGCATATAATCCCAATGAAATTGAATTTTCAGCTGCGTGACCTTGGATTGTATGTAAGTGCCCTGGAAAATCGTATCACTTCGTTGTAGGCAGACTATAGACAAGTGCGAATTGCGTTGAGGGATTCTGTAATATTTATGGGAAGCTGGCTATCCTGGTTTTATTGATATTATACCAATAACTTTATTTGACCTATTAAATGTGTTGGGCGATTACACGAGTAAAGTATATTTCCCTACATTGTGAGGTTAACAGTACGTAAGTAATTGCGCCAATATACGTTATGTACACAAGCAAAACCCTCGAAAATGCTTCGAAACCCATGAAACAGACTCCCTCACTACCACATGGGAGCCCCAATGGACTCCTAGCATTCCAAAATATTTGCCGTGCTCTTATGTAAAATTGACAGAAGTTTAGTTTGAATAGCTCCTCCACCCGAAACTATTATTTATACAGAAAAATTGTGTTCTGATAATCTGAAGCTTGCTTTCGTATCTTCCGAACTGAAATAAAATGTTTCACCTTTTCCTAACAAAATTATTTAAAAAAATTTATCTGAACTAAGTAACTACAAATCCTCAAACAAAATCTCTCAGCTGTGGGATGATGATATCGATTGTAGCTGCCTACAGATGCAATTCTTACTCAGCTTGAGCTGAGAGTTAGTTAGTGAGAGTAATATGGTAAGGTTATCTAAAACTGTTCTATTATTTTGCTAATTCAGGTATATAGTAAGTGTAGCGTTGGGAAAGGTAAGGAACGAAGCTGTAAATTACTAGAAGCCTATTTTCCTGTATGGACAGTAGTTTATACCATATATAAAGTCAATGTTTGGGACTTTTCCATAAGTATCAATACAGAACATTTTAGAGAACGGACTCACAACGCACACATAGATTTCTGCCCCATGGATTGGGAAGTATTCTCGAGCGTTTTGATACAAGGTGTAAACTAAATAAAAAAATGGGTGAATAAGTATGACTCCTTGAGAGGCTATATCCGCATTTAGTATTCGATAGATAATATATTTGCGATATTTTTTCACTTAACTGCAAACTCTAGCTACAAATATGTTCAGGATTCATAAGAATCCTGTTTATTAGAGAACCAACCTAAATAAAAAAGGTACGAGAAGTGTAAATTGTAAAACTTCGTGGAAAAACGAGCCAGCCAGCAACAATTGCACACAGGAAGTTCATTACATTCACACATCATAAATATTTCTTTTTCTGAAAAACTATTAATGTGCTTAAGATATTTCAAAATTGACATTTGGTAATAAATTTACGAAAATTGAGATGGCAAGAAATTTTAAATTAAGAAAACTTTTTTTTACAAAAAATTTTATACGAAACGGTCACACTTCCAATAACAAATGAGAAAGTAGCTAGTTATTGTTGCTATGTCAATTACTATTGTCATGCGCCTTTGAATACCGTTCTTGGTATCGTGCGCATGCCATGGCTATATAACCCGCAATCTGACTTGACTCGGTCTCTTTTTCAGTTTGGCAGTGAAGTGGTTTTTTCCAAGTGTTATTTACTAGTGGTATTTCTTAGTGTTGTAATTATCAAATCAAATACTTTATTTAGTTGACAACTAAAATAAATACTTTTATTCTGGGTATCGATTACATTAAAGAATTTATTTTGAATAGCGACTAAGGTCCAGATTATTATTGCTGGTAACAACTGTAATAAGATATTACTAACACTAAAACACTTTATTGTGGGTAACGATTACACTAAAGATTCTTATTGCGGGTTAGGACTGTGTTAATTATTCCTTCTACCTTATTATGGGATTGTCACTTCATCAACTCACACACTCATGAAAACGCCTTCTTGCTCAAACTAAACTTTTATTTTTATTTTTGTATATACTCACACTTGTATGTTGTTTATGCATTTAATCTCACTTGTTTGTTTGTTATTAATTATTTTCTTATTATTATCTGCTTTTCTAGCCTTTACCAATATATTCGCCTTTTTCTATATCTTTTGATCACTTTTACTCTATTTACCTAACTTTTCTTGTGATAAATTCTTACTTCCTTCTTTTATCGCTCTTTTATTTTTATCAACCCTAAATTTTCTTAGTTTTATCAAACTTTACCTTCTTTCACAGAACGTTTGTTTTATAAATCTTAAACTTTCTTCTTTCTCCAATCCGACGAACGATCTCAACGAACTCAAAAACTGAGCTACTTTTCAATCACCGAGATCAAGTCCCGTCGTTCAGGGTCCAAAATGCTTAATTAGCATTTTCCACCCTGAGATAATTTGAACACTCTTCTGGACTTGACCAAACTTGTCCAGAATATTTGCGCCGGATTGCGGCTGAACAAAATGTAATTTTACACCGTCTTGGCATTTGAAATCGTGACGCGCATCATTGCTGCCCGTATACATAAATGTATTTTCTCTTGCGCGCATTCTTTACCGTGAAATCTTTTCGTAATTTGCTTGTACGTATGTACATACATTTTCTATTTTTAAGCTGTTTGTGCGCTATTTGTCTCTAATATTATATTTAAATAAAAGAACTATGGTATATGAATACTTAATTTATTTATAAATAAATGTTAGGGTGATACGAACTCTGCACGGGATATTACCTTAAGAGGCAGAATTTGGTTTGCAATAATGCAAGAATGACCCTATTGCGAATCTAACAAGAAAGAAGTTAATAGAGTATGATTCAAATTGTCGTGAAGTTAAGACGTTTTAATTATAACTCCCAACATAAATTGGCGCAGCCGGTAGCTTTTACCGATTAAAAAAAAATATCGAGTTCATTGTCAGACTATTAGAATTGACGTGCGAAAAATAAAGAAGTGAATCAGTGTGAAAAATTATATGGGAAAGCGAAAAAATAAGTAAACAAAAATAAATGTGGTGCAGTTATGTACATAAATGTGTACAAAACTGGATTTTGGTTTTCATGTGAATAATACTCCGTGTCAGACATGAATATATTATTGAATATAAAGCTGGAACATATACCACAAATGCGGATGCGTTAAGTAGAATTCCCGAAGTTAATGAACACTTTTCCGAAAAATCAACTGAAAGTGTGTGCTTGGCAATCACTAGATCGAAAAGAAAACAAATTGCTGATAGAGACAAAGTAGGAAGGAAAAACGAGTAATAGCACAAACATGAATAAAAACACAACTAATGAAACAGGAGAGTCAAATTTGAATATTAAATATACACGGGATAATGAATCTATTCCAAAAGCAGTAATTCTTTCAGACCCCAAAGACATCAAAACTATTTTACGTGACTACCATGATCTACCTCTTGGCGGTCACCAGGGTACTTTTAAAACATACAAAAAATTGAGAAACCGATTTAAATGGAAGAACATGTTAGAAGACATTAAAAGTTACATAAAAGCTTGCGAAGTTTGTCAAAAGAATAAAATAGGGAAAGACCATAAAATGCCAATGGAGATAACGGAAACTCCATTTAAACCTTTTGATAAGACATGGATATTGTAGGTCCGTTGCCTAAAACCACTAACGGAAATAAATACATCCTCACTTTCGAGGACGATCTTACAAAATTCATGGACGTTGTTGCTATTTCCGTTATGGAAACCACCACAGTAGTTAAGGCATTTTTCAATGAAATAATTAGCAGATATCGTATTCCTAAAATTTTGGTTACAGATCAGGGTTCAAATTTTACCTCCGAGATGTTCCGAACTTTGTACAAATTTCTAAAAAACAAAAAACTAGAAACATTTGCTTACCATCCGCAGTCAAATGGTTCGTTGGATAGATCCCATCTACCATTAATAGAATATCTAAGAGGTTTTTTTGATGAGAATTTGAATATATGGGATGAATACTTGAGGCCTGCCATATTCGTAAGGAATAATAGTGTTCAGGCAGGTACCAAACTAACGCCGAATGATTGCCTGTTCGGCTTTACGGCCAGAATTCCTGATAACCTGAAAAGAGAACCATTGCCTATATATAACCATGAGAACTACTTTTTATACCTTAAAAATAAAATTCAAGTAGCGCATAAGCTTGCAAGAGAAAATTTACTCCAAAGCAACAATATATCAAAACAGTACTACGATAAAAAAATTCATCCAGTAAAATTTCATGTAGGAGATGTGGTTCTACTGCAAAATTCAGCGAGACGGAAAAAACTGTCCCCTTACTGGACAGGACCTTTTCCAGTTCTCAGCAGAAATAGTCCTGTAAATAGCACTATACTTATTAGAACCGAAAGCGCCGCATACACAAAATTAGACTGAAATTATTTATATAAACATTCTTTTCGAGATTCAGAATGTCTCGCATATTTCTCATTTTGGCATGGTTACCAGTCATGATCGGAACAGAGCCCGTGGTACTACATCCCGTAAGGCAAACGGGGATTATATTCGAAGAAGTTGGACGGGCTCTCACATATCGACAACATTGGACATTCTTAACGCAAATAAAATTCCCTCTGTGGAACGACACTCTGTGTTTTGTACGATCCTGCGAAAAAAAAACTTTGGAATATATATGTAGTGGTATAAATTATGAACCAGGTGAGAGTAATTATAAAAAAATTGGAAGAAAGAAATAAATTTAATAATTTTGAAAATTTAGGAAAAAATTAATGAACACATCAAGAAAGAAGAGAGGTTTAGTTAATTTAGGTGGTTCAGTGGCAAATTTCCTTTTCGGAACAATGGACCACGAGGACTCAGATCAAATATATTCTGGAATGGAAGAATTAGACAGTAGTAACAAAAAGAGTATAAGCCTACCCAAACAACATTAAAACTCATAAACACAAATACAGAAGTTATGAGAAGTTCACTCTTAAACCTCACATCTAAACATAATTTATTAGTTGAAAAAACTAATCGTTTCAATAAGTTTGTGGAAGATACTTTAAAGAATACCACAACTGAAGTACGACTGATTCACGTGATGGCAGAAATGAACAAAGTCGCTTTATTCATGTTAAATGAATTACAAAAAATTTCGGAACAACTTACAACAATATTTTTTATTTTGGAATCAATTCAACACCAAGAACTAAGTCCATTAATGCTTCCTGCTAAAGAATTTAAATCACTATATGATGAAATAACATCAACTCAACATAATATAGAATCTGAGTTTTCCATAACAAAGCTTATCACTAAAACATATTCTCAATGTTTAGGTGATAAAATCCTCATTAAAATCTTATACTAATTCTTGAAAGTCCATATTTCAGTGTAAGTAAGATCTACCTAATTCGACTCCAATAAAAGATGGTATTTATTCTACATTCATATACACTCATACACACACATGCACGCGAGGCGCGTATTTGGGTGTGTGCGTATGTGTGGGGTGTGGGTACGTGAGTCGCAGGCCTGGGTGCGTCCTCCCCCTCCACCTACTAGTATTTGGTTATATAGGGTGGTATTACAGTATCGGCGTAAACGCTTTTAGCATTTAATGAAATATCTAAAAATTTAAGACACATAATGTAAAAAGGGGCTAAGTCAAAACAGTTACATTATTTGCCTACTTTCCATGAAGTGTCTAGACTTTTCGTGAAATGCTGCGTTACGTCAAATGTCTACGACATATACATGTGTCGACATGTAAATTTGCTAATTTTAAAGATATCAGTATTGTGATGAATTCTGGACAGTCACTGTCATTCCACATACAGAATTTCTTCCATACAAAACCCTATTGGAGATAAGTTTGGCTTATTTCTCAAATAAGTAATTACATAACGCGAATATTAGATGACTTTAAGATTATTTGTGGACGCTTGAATATTTTTTTCTTTTAATTCAATGTAACAATAAAATTATAATAGGTGTTATCTGTTTTATTTATTCTTCATTACAAGTGTCACAAAATATAAAAGGTAGATGCCGACAATAACATAAAATAAAATGCTTAGATCCCTTAGGCGTAGTTATTTCGCATGCAATAAAAACTAATTAATTAACCATCCCTGTAGTGTCCTTGAAACGAAAGAACGGAAAAGAATCTGTATAGGTCGGTGAGAGGCTGCTTGTAAAAGTAATTATCCTTGCCCCTTGCCTGGGTTTCTGGGAATAATTCTCAGAACAGGCTAAAAGGTATCAAGGAGAAAATAAGGAAACTGAGACTGTGCATTAGTCGTCAGACAGTTCTCCCGCGTGCGCGAATATAGTTGGAAAAATAAAATATGTAAATGGGTCTAAGTGCTCAGTAGTAATGGTCTAAGTGATCAATTGCAATGGTTTAAGTGATCAATTATTTAGAGGCCTTAGTGATCGAATGTGTAGACGTAGAACGGATGATCGTGTGGTGTGATGTAGATGATAGAAATCTTCTCACTGAGTAATGTTACTCATCTGAACCTTTCAATTACCTTGCAGGACCCAATAGTGTGCAGGACCGTGCCTTCCCTCCCCCTGGTAACGAGTGAGTTTGAGCCGTTAAGCGGACAAGTGTCAAAATAAAAACAAAACACTTTAACATAAAATTAAAAACACAAAAAAACTAAATACAAAATGTGCCTATCATTTATACTAGTTTTAACACAAGGTTTTTGCAATTAAAGCGACGGTTATTATTTGTTCTACATACTATGTTCTTAGAAACATATTCCCTACAAAGTTTTAGACAAAATTCTGATTAAATGAAGGTAGTCATAAGCAATTTACATATGTATGTAACATAATGGAACATTGTTTTATATAAGTCATAATTATAGCTTAAAGTCATATGTAAATATCACTCGAAAGTGAAAGATGTGTATCAAAGCACATCAAATATTTCAGATTCCTTTCATAATAGCCCAAAGTGTGGGTGTAATGCAATTGCGTGGTTACATACAATTTAAGACCACTTTCTCAAAGTCAATTAGTGCAACCTCTAATTGTAGACTATTACCATGGTAATTACACGAGGCCGTCTGGGTCTTGCACTTTCTTTACATAGCCACCTCGCAATTTGGGGTGTTCCATACCTATATAGGATCCTTCCAATTCCGTCACGTAAAGAAATGCAATGTAGCAGCAGAAATACACACGAAGGCGAACTGAACTTAAGTGAACATGCTATTAAGGACACTCGAAGTGAAGGGTTTCTTGGTGTTCACTTGTTATGGCTATTATTATTGCTGTTGCTTTTAAAGTCAAGATAGAAATCGAGAAAGTATCGTTTACTTCTTGGCTTCTGGAAAATTTAAAGCAATACGTATGCAAATTGTAAAAAATGTCAGCGGAAGCGTGTACAAATTTGTGCATAATGTAAAACTTTATTTTAAAAGAAAAATATTAAGTATAATTTCCATTGCGCCATATATAATAGTTTTGTGATATTCGAACTGGTCTTTGTTCCTTTTTTTTATCAGGAAGTTTTTCCAATTTTTCCTATTTTTTTTATTATACTATGACCTACTATCATTCCGTTTGTAATACATAGAAATAATGATAGCACGCAAATTTAATAATATGGAAAGGCATGTTGATTTGTACACGATAACTTGAAAACTGATTTAAAGAGTTGAAATTTCGGATACGGTTCTTTTATAAATATTATAGATCTAAGCTAAAATCGGATAACTCTTTGACAAGACTGCCAACCATAAATTTTATTTTTCACTAAATATTTTGCTATTGCTTCAGATAACGTTGAGGAAGAGGCTGAGATTTTGCGAATTGCTTTTAATACAAAATCTCTGGATTTATGTAAGTATATTGTGAAAACGCGTTCGCAAAGCTAGCTGAAATGTCTGACTTAGACAAAGTTTACTGTCAATATTAGTAATGAGTACATGGACTTGCCTTACGTTGACCTGGTTTAGGAAGGCAGGAGTCATATATTGACGTGTAGTATTTTCGAGCATGATATATATACCTTTCAGTTCAAGGAATGCTTAGAGAAGGCGGAGGTAATTCATTCATGTCATATACACCTTACGTTAAACTTGATTAGGAAGGCATGCGTAATGTATTGGTGTGCGTTATTTTTGGGAGAATGCTATGTATGTACCTTTCAGGGAAAACTTAGAGAAGGCAGAAGTAATCAATAGATATATTCAATCGTGTTGTTATCGAAAGTAGATAGAAATTTGTGCGATTATATTTGCAGAGGCTAGTTGGAGGGAATACATTCAGATCGAAAATGGGTCACACATATAGTTTCATTGTTTCCCTAAGAACAATGCGGAAAATATTCTGATTTGTGTATTATTTTATAAGAAGGAATATATTAGTTTTAGTTAAGTACGAGATACGAATAAGTGACACAGCGGGAATAATGGGAATGCCTGACTTAGATAAGGTTTACTAATAACTCACATGGCGTTCAGTTAACTTTTCCCTTGGGCATATCACGCCCTAGTGTGTCCTGCATCAAATAAGAATAAAAATCGTAAGGACCTTTTATTGAGTTAAAAATTTATATGGCGTGTACGTTGCTATTCAAAACGGTAGCTGCTTAGCCTATCGACCAGTAAAGAAAATCTTTGTTTGTCATTGGTTAAATATACATATTTATAAGACATTAAAAAAAATATTTATGTTAATTCTTTATTTAAATTTAAAACATTTTGTTTCTTTTGATCGAGTAAATGTAGAAGGTACTATGTAATTGAATTCTAATTTTGAACTCCTCCTGTTTGCGCTCACATTTGCCTTTGTGTCTCTTCCTTATTTGTTTCATAACAAGACAATTTTTATACCCTAGAAGATGAAATGATGTCATCACTAAGTCTGTCATTCCGTTAGTTACGCACGGAAATAATGTTGCTGAAATTTTGCATAAAGACTATTGAAGAAACTTGTACAAAAGCTAGAATTGTTCTAAGTCAAATTCTTATGATACCCTAGATGTATGCCCGTATAAAATTTCGTATGGTCACCCATTTGAGCAATTTCTATTTTTGCAGTGGTTTTTCGCATATATTTCTAGAACGATTCGTCAGACGAAACAAATGATTATGACAAATTTTGTACGATTTCATATTCTGAAGAAGTTTTTAGTACAATGAAAATGTCTAGAAATGATCGTTATCACAGTATCCGTACAAAAACTAAATTTTTATGTGGCAACACCAGGAATGTATCGCCTGATTTATTCCATTTTTGAAATTTTATTTGCTGTTATTATGAAAACATCATGTACCAAATTTCAGCTTTCTATGTCAATACGCTTTCAGGCAGTGTTCAAATATATAGTGGACAACGAAACTTTTGTATGGCAAACCGACGAAGGAGTTGCTCGATTTGTCTCATTTTCGAAATTAATTAACTTTCAATATTATGCGTGGGTGTCCAATCCATAATGCTCTACCATCATTATTTCTATGCGTTACAAACTAAACTTACTATACCGTATGGTTTGTTCTCGCGTATAAAAAGGAAAGTTCTAAAATGGGACAAAACGATTAACTCCCTCGTTGGATTGCAATACAAAAATTTCGTGATGAGAACGCGTTAACATAAAGAGCTTAAATATTGTGCAGTATTTTGATAATAATAGTAAATACAATTTCAAATATAGTAAAATCGGGAGCCACGATCATGCCATATAAAAAATTAAGATTTTTACGTATGCTGTGAGAACGATCAATCCTAAACGTTTTTATTGTTCGAAAAATTCTTCAAAATATGAAATCCTATAAAATTGTTTATAATCATTTTTACTGTCCGTCGAACAATTCAAGAAATACATGCGAAAAACCACTTCAAAAATCCAACTTTCAAGGTGGCCATAAGAAATTTTATGCGGGCATTCATCTAGGCCGTCGGGTATCCTAGGAATTGGTCTTAGTTCAATTATAGCTTTTTAGCTTGTTAGTTATTTGGTGAGTTACATATGAGCCAATGTTTTAACAAAGGTAGCTTCAACAATATTTGATTGAATCCCAGCAGTAACGCACCCAGGATGAGGTTTTGGGTGAGACCATATATGTCCCAAGTCCAAAAGCGGCCGGAAAAATTGGGCTCTAAATTAGCGATTTTAGCGCACCTGAGCACTTAAGAACTCCTTTTTTGAAAATACTGAATTTCAAGTTTTATTTGCTAAAATCTCTGTTTTCTTTATATTCAATATAGTTATTAACTAGTCATAATTTCATAAGCAATGCAACACCTTTATTTATTTACAATCCACGCAATTTGTGCCGTTTTCCCAAAACTTTAAAAGAAACCTAAGGCCCGATGCAACCATCAGTTTTCTGGATGTGAGGTGCGGCCGCGGTGACATAGCGTCACGCGAAACATCAGTACACACAAATAAATTAAAACACATTTCAAATAATTTTTTTTTTCAATTCTGCATACACATTGCCTTTGTATTAGCTGTACTCAGAGACTTGAATTACAGCACCGATGCGATACTTTGGGAGCCTGCGGCAGAAAGTGAGCGCAATAAGGACGTGTGGTGCCACAACTTTGTCGGAGGTATATACGCCATTCCATATGAAATGGGCGACATGTGTGACATGACCATCACCAACTTTTTTCAAATAGTACATACTGGGAGGGTTTATGAAAACACAAACACGAATTAAAAAATTTCCCAACGCATTGCGTATTTCTCGAGTTATAGCATTATAAAATTTCAAAAAAATGCTATCCTGGTGTTCTTTAAAAATTCATACAAATTTTAGTATTCATGAAAGACTACACAAATATGGCTCATTTGAAAGTTAGGATTTCAAGCTATCTAATAAAAATGCCGTCTCAAAACCATATGCGAAAAGGGATATCAAAGATAAGTATTATATCCATATATTATCCACTAAAACGTATAAAAATTTCAATTTGAGATCTTAACGGGGTTAGGGAGTCAAAAATTCTATAAGCCTCAGCATTCATGCATTTGCTCATAATAAATCCATAGTTTCTTGAAAATTTCTTGAAAGTTAGTAAGTAATTATCTGTGAAAGTGGTTCGAGTTAAAAACTGACCTGAGGGACAGATCCCGTTCGCCCCCCTCTCACGGTGCATCCTTGATACCCACCTAAGAGTTTTTGGATCTTGTGGTATATTTTTGAACTGATAAGAACCAAATGACTTGAATGCTGACATCTGTATGTTGTACAGCCGACCTCTATTTGGCAATAGGGTCAATCCAGGATATCACCCGGATGTGTACTACCAACCCATAGTGACGACGGAAATCAGCACATAAGTTGGGCTTGCAATGATAAATTGCTAGTAAAGGATCTGCGATCCTAAACCCAACGATACAATTTGGTGCCAATTATATTTATTGATTCTATTGATGAATTTGTGGGAACCAATTGTAAATTCGTGCTGAGAAAATGATTTGAAGACTCGGAATTTCTGAAATGTCTGCTGCTGTATCGATTAAAAAATATCTATTAATTTATATCTCATACATGTAGAAACAAATATTTGTTGTGCCACTTCTGCCTGTCGTCAGAGAAGAAGGGGAATTTAATTTGCCGAATTGATACTGCTTGAGGAGACACTGGGCTCCTTGAAATTGCAGTATGGTGAACATTTTTGAGCATTAGTTCTGAATTTCTTATGATACCAACAGTAACTTGTGCTTTGAACTGATGAATTGTACCTGAATTTTAACCCGTGTCTGGTGATCCTGGGAGAGATCTACTCCGCGATGCATCTCCACTGAAATTCAAAGATTTTTCGACCAATTTGGAGAGCGCGTGGACTCTGGTCTTTAGCTCTACCAATGCTTGATTTTGACATTTGGAGGTGGAAGTTAGAACATAGACTTCTTTGTTCTTTGAATTAACCTCGGAAATTTTTTTGAGACTAGTTGCGAGAATTTTAAATGAAGCTGGGTTGCATACCAGGATAATCTGCATATGACTAGTTAACCGTTGCAGACAGAAGGATTTCAAAACTTCTTCATTAAGTTTGTTCCTTCAATTGGGAATATTGTGAATCATCAAAGAAGAGTTCTGTATGAATCTTCTTCAGATTCTGGTTTTTGCTGCCGGAAAAATTGCAAATTAATATTTATTTGATACATTTTTTAAAATTTTTCAAATGGGAGGGTAAAAACTATGTCACTTACAAAACACTTTCTCAAGAGCACTAATACAAAAAAGGGATTTAGTTGTGTTCTGAGTAATTCCAGTGAACTCCAATTGGGACCATATATGGAGGAACTACAAATCAGGACAACTTTTCCAAAAAGATACAACATTCACCGAAACAGCGCTTAAACCTGGAGGAGAAGTAAATGACAAATAGACCTAAAGGGTCCTCACTATCGTTAACTCGATTACCAACGGATTGACCATCCCGACCACAGGTCACAAAAGAGAAACAGGATGTTAAGGGAAACTTTCTGAGCCTTGAAGGTTTACGGAAATTATGATTTCATAAAATGTAAAATCTATTGCGAGAAAAAAAATAATAAAAAATCCCTAAATAATAAGTTTATTAACTAAAAGGTCTGACCAAATACTTCGTGAGTAACTTCCTTTCTGGAATCAACTTTTGGCAAACTTCTGTACTCGCTCGTGATATTTTTGGCATCTTAAATGATTTCTTTCTTGAATCTTGCTTACTTTGGAAATTCTTCTTATGTGAGTTCTTGAAATGCTTCTTCGCACTATCAATTCGGTTAGAGTTAGACCTGTTTCGCTTTGATGTAACTGATTTGAAGACTTGGTATGGGCGACGATACACAGTACCTGCTAATGTAGGCCAGGGTGACTTGAAGGTTCTCCTGTCACGTCAGGATCACAAATTGCCGTTAAAGGGGTTATCCTTTATATATAGCTCCTATAAAACTCTTCAGAGCTGTCGCAGAAATAAGCGTTGAGAAGTCAGGCATTATTGTTATAGCTTAGGCTTATCCCCTATGGTAAGAGGCACTATAGCCATCTTTTTGCAATCAATTATCTTTTCAACAACTGCTCTAGTTGAGGAGGGCAAGTTGTAGCCCCGTGTTGACTTTCCTGAAGGAAAGAACAATATTAATGCGAAAAGAATAGTTTCATTTTGATATACAATTCTATGGTCAACGGTACTGCGTGTCTAAAGCGTAAATAATAAACGCACTCCGAATTATCTTAATTCACTATTTATTCAGCTTTAATACTGTTTGCATATACAAACTTTTACAATTACTATAAATTACTTACTCTAATTTTTACTGTAGATAATACCTCCACGCGTGACCAACAAGGAATGAGGAAGAACATTAGAACTACGTTTTTGTCTCTTTCGTTTTTTGGTTAGAGCCGTTCGCCGGTTTGTAGTGACTTGTAGGTGGTGAATTAGAAACTGCGCGGAGTTTGGAATATTTAACTCTGGCGCGAAGTTTAAATTCGGCGTCACTGCTTTACCTCCTCCGAGAAACTGTTAAATGTAGATTTAATGTGATATTAATTGTGTTAAGAAATAATCGCGTTTTCTGCACAGTATGGACACGTCATGGTTGGATCGTTCTGTAACATCGGTTACTATGTGTGCTGGTTTAAGTCGATCGATCGATACTGTTCAGTTTATACCATTTACATCTCGGATTGTAGTGATTGTAGTCCTATTTTAACCTTATCTACACGAATTAACGCGTACTCGCATTTGTGTAAATCGCTTGGGATGTAAGAGTGGTTGTCGTGCGGTGTACGTGGGCTTTTGAATCTGACATTCCGCATATGCTTACATAGTTTGTGGACTAAGGAGGATGGCTCGTCGTTGGCTGTACTTGGGGTCTGTATGAAAAATTCTCCTGGAACCCTCAATGCCTGGCCATATACTAGGTCTGCTGGGGAAACTTTCAGGTATTCTTTCACTGAAGTTCGCATTCCTAGGAGTACTAAGGGCATTTCTTCACTCCAATCGCTGGTAATTCCTGGAGCGCGCAAGGAATCTTTTAATTGCCGGTGGACTCTTTCCGCCATTCCATTGCTTTGCGGATGGTAGCTCGTTGTTTGAATTCTCTGAGCTCCTAAAAGGTGAGCTAGTTCGGTGAATAGCCTAGACTCGAATTGAACGCCTTGATCCGTGGTTATCTGTAAAGGGCATCCAAATCTAGAAATATATTCTCGTACGAATGTTCTTGCGAGATTTGAAGCTGTACTTGTTGTTAGAGGATAAACCTCCGGCCATCTGGTGGTACGTATGTACACATATCAATTGGATGGTGGTAGCGGTCCTACTAAATCCGTGTAGATGTGGTCGAATCTACCGGCTGGAGCTTCAAACTTCTCAATTGGAGCTTTGGTGTGCTTATGCACTTTGGATTTCTGAAAATTTATGCATTTTTTTGCATTGTACTTTGATGCAGATAATTGTCTACTGACACGTGTGCCAGGGTGAGATAAATTATGCAGTTTATCGAATACTATCTTTCCCATGTCTTTGGGAATATAAGGACGGTACCTTTTATTAGACATTTCACACCAGATTTCGATGTCTATATTTGGGGCCTGTATGCGACAAAATTTCGGTTTATCTCTGTTAGTGGCTTTTAGTTATAATTTTAACTCTTCGTCATTTTCTTGCAGTTGCGATAGTAGTTTAATATCTATACCTGTGAGCTCTATGCTTGAGCTTTGATCATTGCTTGGACGGGACAGGTAGTCAGCAACGATGTTACCTTTCCCGGAAATATGGAGGATGTCGCTGGTGAACTGACTACGTTCTGTTTTCGACTCTAAAGCCGATGTTAAAGGCTTGTGGTCGGTAAAGATTACTATGTCACGTCCTTCAACACAATTTTGTAAGTGCTTGATTGCGAAGTAAATTTCCAATAATTCGCGATCAAATGTTGAATATCTGGCTTCGGTGGGCGATAGTTTTCTTGAGAGAAATGCTAGCGGGGTCCAGCAGCGCTTTACAACATTAAATAGTTGTAACACTGCACCTACTGCCACATTTGAACTGTCGGTAGTTATATTAAATTTCGCGTCACCAATTGGATGTGTTATCAGGGTTGCCGAAGCTAAAGCTTGTTTGACTCTCTGAAAGCCAATGTCGCAATCTCTTAGCCAGCAAAATTTTTTCGTTGTCTTTTGTTTGGTCATATTTGCTAAGTGCGAATAGACAGGCGCCAGCATCTCTGCTAGACGTGGAATAAATCTATTTTAAAAATCAATCATCCCAAGAAATTTCTGGGTCTGTTTGATTGAAGTAGGTGGCTTGAGGGATGTTATCGCATCTACCCGGTCTTTGAGGGGCTTGATGCCATCCTCATTGATTGTGTGTGCTAGAAATGTTAAGCTTCCCGCTCCGAATACACATTTTGAAACGTTGACTTTAACGTCATATTAGCTGAGACGTTGGAACACTAATTTTAAATGCGCTATGTGTTCCTCTTTGGTTGCACTCGCATATATTGCGTACGCAAAATCCAATTCTTTCAATACTTCGTTAATGAACCTTTGAAAGATTTGCGCCGCGTTCCGTAGACCGAACGGCAATCGCCCTAACTAAGTCAATATTTGAAAATATCTTACAACCATTAACGTGCATCGCGAAGTCTTGAATGTGTGGGATTGGGTACCGGTCTGGTATTGTGCACGCATTTAAGCGGCGATAATCGCCACACGGTCTTCAATCATTGTGGACTCTTTTATTAACCAGGTGTAAGGGTGATGCTACAGGTGATGAGGATGGCCGACATATACCAAGGTTGCCCATATGCTCGAACTCGTTTTTCGTTAAATCAAATTTGCCTTTATCCAGCCGACGTGGCTTTGAGAATGGCAGTTGACATTTAGTACTGATGTAATGCAGAACATTGTGTTTGATTGGCAAATTGTAATCGGGTGGTGACGTCAAATTCGGAAACTGTTTAACTATGTTTTCAAGCCCGTTACAAATCTGGTATAGTGTTGGAGTCGGTGTGTCGTCCTTTTCCGAAAGCACACTTATCTTAAGGGAAGTAGTGCTGTCTAGCATGCGCTTTTCTTTAACGTCGACCAAGATGTTAAAATTTATTAAAAAATCCGCTCCTATAATGGGTCGGTTAACTGACGCTACTTCGAATGCATGGGTAAAATCTCTGCGAAGGCCGAGTTCAATTTTTAAAAGCTGTAAGCCAAAGGTACGTATAATTGGCCCGTTTGCAGCTGAGAGGCAATAATTATTATCTTTTTTATCTCGCGGGAAATGACTGAAAGGTACGACAGATACATTCGCTCCTGTATGTATGAGGAATTGTAACTTAGTGTTCCTGCATTTAATGAAGAGGCGGCGTGATTTAGTACTATTGTTACTTCTAATAGCCGCGTCACTAGCAGTAGAAACCAATTTTTTTTTTGTATCGAAATTGCAAGGTTTTACACACTTGCTCGGGCGTTCACCAAAACGGTGATGAAAAATACATGTGGGGTACTTTTGGACGGTCTGTCGCTTCGACACGATTTAACTTCATTTCGTGGCGAAGAATGATTCCTCTTTACGCGCGCGAAATTGTTTCTTCTACTGATCTTGAACGATTTTGGTTCGCTGAAGCTAACATTAAACTGTTCGATTTTTTCTCGACTTCATTCAATCTCTTGGTAACGGCATCAGGTGGTGCACTCTGAACTGACGCTATAACAGCTGGTTGACCGAATTCATGAATTTTGTCCGCGGTCGTTAGCAATTGGTTAACGCGATTTCCACTTGTTGCAGCCAATATTGATCTCACGTGCATTGGTAAACCGTTAAGCCAAGTTTGCTTTAATAGATCTTTCATTAGCTATTGTGCGGTACCTGCTATTGACGCTAAATATCTATAGTATTGGAATGGCGTATGATCACCCACCGCAACGCTATCTAGGAGCTTAGTAAGACGTTTGCTCTCACTCTCTGTATGTCGTTTAATCACAATGTCTTTAATGGTACCGCATTTCTTTTTCTGATGACGGTTTGGTGATTATGTCTGTAATGGACATTAATATGTCTTCTGATAACGCGGTTAGGACATGGTGGTACCTAAGCTCGTCACTTTTAATCGTATTAATCGCGAACATTGATTCTATTAACGCGAACCATGTCGTCGGACTACTGTGACAGAATGTCGGTATCTTTACGCGCGCTTTCGGATCGGTGTAATGCAGTGTTGCTTCATCCTATTTCTTGTCTGCTAGCGTATTGCTATTGCCTGGTATTGTCATGTCACCCCCCTTTTTGATTGTGTTAAATTCAGAAATAATATAATAACAAAGAGTAGGTATCCAGTTACTACACGCACTTGCGAAATGCACTCACTAATTTTGTACTTAATTTCAAATAATATTGTGGTTTTTCTTCTTCTAATAATGTTCACTTAGATTAAATGACGATATTGGTTTATTTTGAGTTTCTTAATATGTATTAAAAATTTGAATTCAAATGTAATTATGATTATGCTCTAATTTACTTGCCGTTGTTAACTTTATTGCAACATAGGTTTCTACTATAGTCATTTCGTTTTTTGGTGAGTGCCGTTCGCCGGTGTGTGGTGACTTGTAGGTGGTGAATTACAAACTGCGCGGAGTTCGGAATATTGAACTCTGGCGCGAAGTTTAAATTCGGCGTCACTACAATTCCATACACTATAATTTTTGAAACATAGGAACTTATTGAAATAATTATTGCACGAACTGTTTTGCTGGTGTTGCCTTCACTGTAAAACATATTAGGAATATTCCCTAAAATTTAGGGGATACTCCCTAAAATTTAGGGGGGGGACCTACATTTTAGGGTATATTCCCGAAAATGTAGGGAATAGTCTTTAAATTTTAGGGAATATTCCCAAATCTTATCGGAAATCTTTGTGGCAACAATTTGTGTACATTTTTTAATGTGTTGGCAACGAAAAAATCCAGACTTAAAGCCAAAACACAGTGAGAGCGACACAACAATATTAAATTTAAAACACAGTGAACGCGATGCGACAAGTGTTTATGACAGCGGGCACTGTTTTATTTATTGTAAGAGTAATACCAGGAAGGAACCATTAAGAAAAGTCGTTAATATAGCTTATGCGGCTTACTTCAAATTACAAAGCGTAAAGAAAAATAAGAAGAAGATGACGCTTATCACACAGCATAACTTTTTTCCTCATTTTCTCCTCAAAATCTTTAATTTCAAAAACTAATTAAAGAAATTAATTTTACACAAGATTTTAATAACTAGTTTATTTACTATCTTTGACAGCAACCACTTTACGGCGACTTTATTGCGTGGCTCTCACTGTGTTTTGGTCTTTACAAACTAAGATTATTTTAAATTACACATTTTCATTACTAATAGGTACTTATGAAAATATGTTCACGCTGCACAAAGTAGAATTTGTACAATTAAAAACATCATACTAATCAGGATAATACAGCAATTTCAATAGGTAAGGTACAGGTTCGAGCAAAAGTGGCGTCATGTCGTCACAAGTTCATGTATGCTCTTATGTTAAATAACAATTCAGTGTCTTTCATGGAACTTTGATTGCTAAGGAAATAAGCCATAACTTACGTTTTACAAGGCTTCGCACACTGTATACGCCATTTTGTTTCAGTAATTGACAATGTTACTTATAGCAATTTATTAATATTATAAGACGTCTACTAAATCACTTAGTACCGAGCATGGATTATGGAATCACAAAATAATGAATCTACATATTACTAAAGCTACCTGCAATTTAATTGCTTTCAAAACAAAAGACAAACCAAAACAATCACTTGAGACTTTCTAAAGTATAGACAAAGGAATCTATTCCGCTGTCTTCAGACTTGATATGTTTGCTGCAGAGTAGACCAATGCTATCCATTTAAATTATAGGAGACTTCCTGTTTCTTCCTCTGACATGGCGTAGTTAGTTTTCCTTAAAAGCAACTTTGCTAACCTAAAAGCGAAACTTTGGAATATTCTACAACAATTGAGCAGAAATGCTTTTGGAATTCTATTCTCCATGGGCAATAACTCCGCAGCAACGTCTTAAGTAGTATAAAAACTAGAAGCTATCGTCTTGACAACAACGGAGTGATTTCTAAACTTACATACAATAGTGCAATATAAGTATGTATACCAGTATGTTAGAACCCTTCTCATCCCATTCGCTCATATAGTGCTATACACAAAGTTTCTCCATTCTGCTGCACAATGATCCCTTGCCTTCCAATGTCAGTCTTTCGCATAATATACTCTAAACTTGCCTGCGGGCGCTACAACAAATTGGCGTTATTCTTTGGTGCAATTCTCATGTATGTATATTCATATAATAATATATGGAAGCACTTTCCAAATAAGTGTCCTTTTACGGTACAAGCTATACATATACAATAGAAGAATCTATTTTGGAACCAAACTTAAATTCACAAATTGTGTCCACTGTTGCTTTGAGAGTAAATGTGGAGGTCGTCTTCTTTTTGGAACTAGAGTATCAAATGCAAAATAATTTCTGCTGGAAAAACTGGCGGAAGATTTACTTAAACGGACAACCACACAAATTTCGTAATCTTACCATCAACTACATGTGCAGTAGTAGCCAAGTACCTACCACCTATAGCGATTGTATGTTAGTTGCAAAGGTTTGTATTGAGAACAACCATAATAATTACATAGTACGTGTATTGTACATATATGCAAAAAAAAAAGCAGGACAAAAAGACTCCAGGCTTGCACGAGACCTTTACTCTCTGCGATTTTACGTTGGTTGGCGATTAAATACGCTCAAGGACAAAGGGTCTAATAGTTTTTCATTCGAAGAAGACTCTAAAGAAAAAATGATTTAAAAATATTAATTATACGTTAAACTTAATGCGTTGTTTTGCAACTCATCTCATGTAGGGAGATCTCTCTTGTTACAGATTTTGTTCCCACAGCTGATGTGTTTCAGCAGGAAATTTACGAACTATGATATAAACGACGATTGGATCCCACATGGAAATATCAACTCCAAGATTTTCTAATGCTTGCAAAGATTCTGCAGTGGTGTCTAGTAGACCATTGACTCCTTGACTTACTTCTGACTATGTTTTGGGAAAGAAGGGCATTAAGCTGACTATTGACCAAAATGCGTTTATTGTCATAACGATTTATAAGAGCTTTCCATGCCGATTCGTAGTTATTTTTCCTTAACTTGAAAATGTGTTAGTAGCCGTTCCAGCTCTCCTATTATGTTAGCTTTTAAACACTGCAGTTTTTGGACGCCCACACAAAGCCGTGTTTTTATGTACTAATGATCTGAATAAATCGTGGAAGAATGATCATTCTCTGTAATCACCTGTAAACTTAGGTAGTTGAATTCGTGGAAGTTTAACTGAGTCATCGTTTACAGGAATATGAACTATAGATAAAATTTTTTCTGGGTTGGCTCCCAGTCTCATGCCTTCTTTCGGGGGAAAGTCCATTTTAAAATCATATTATATTATTGCGTAGTTTAGACTGAAATAATTTTCTACAGCGAAAAAAATAGCTTTCGCATAATATTCGTGTTCTGTATCTATACCTTCTGGAGGAATGTCATCCATTTAAAGTTGCATGTGTGTGACAATCATGCAAATCATTCTAATGATCTCGAAAGCTTGTCAAACGGATCTCATAATAAGACTCAGTTTTAACTTCCTTATTCTCTCGGTTACAACCTTTTATGAAATTCTCCATAAGCTTTTTCTTTTCCATTTGAATTTTTAATAATTTCTCCATATTTACTTAAATTTAAACCAGCAACCAATCGTGAAAAAAAGCAACAGACTTACTAATTTTCCGTTATGGTATTGCTTATGGAATCGCCGATGATATTCTTAGAAACTAATAGAACTACAGTATTTCTTAAACTTACGATATTGAAATGATCATAGTTTAGTTCAAATCAAAATAGTTTTATTTACCACACAAAAGAAGTTCACTTAGTTTAAATTTTTCCACAAGTTTTCACTTTAATTTTACAATTCGTTGGATATCCGGCACGAAGGACCATGTTAAATCTTCAATCTTTTCTCAGGTTTCAATTTTAATAAAAATACACGAAGCACTTGATCTCAAAATAATTTATTTCTTTTTATTTCAGGTTTAGTTCACGGTCACGTTGTCTTTCATAGAATGTTCAAATCATTTCTTTTTACTGTATATCTTATCCGAGAAAAACCCCGTAATATTTCTCCTTTTTGTCTATATTTAATACATCCAAATAAAAATATTGAACTCTAACTCTATTGCCTGCCACCTATGTTTGAAATTATAATATAAATGATAGTAACTAATTCTGTCAAAATTTAGTGAATATAATCTATAGGGAAAGCGTAGAAAAGGTATTTATTCCATATTTTATTATTATTACATATTATTTTAATATAAATCTAATAGTTTTGTCTAATTCATGTACATGTATTCTATGTATTGTTTTCATTTCGTGTTGGAAAATATTTGATTATGTGTATCATGTTTTCGATTGTTTACATTGAATTTTTGTCTACACATATTTCTTTTAGATGACAAATGATGAAATGAGCCCCATGCGATATAAGGTTTTGATCAACGATGCTTTGTGTAATTTTTTCATTATAGGTCTGTTCCATGATGCAAAAACTCGCGCACGCTTAAGATTTATCCGCGCGTGTTTCCAGTCCTATAGTTGTTGAATTCGCCACGCTACAGTATTATACACTTTTATTATATTTAATATGCAAATATTTATGACCCTTCTTAAATAGTATATTGTTATATATTTGTTACAGATTAAATTGAAATGAAGTTTGAAATTTAGTGTATTGTCTATAAGTTCTTAAGTTTTTTGCACCAATTCAAAAGCGACACAACTAGCATATATAACATAGACAGCTTGATTTTCTGTTTCATTTTGGGTCAACTGTTGTTGGCTGGGGTGTGACAGTATCTTAATTTTAAGTTTAATTTTCGCTTTAATATTCAAGTATCAAGTGCAACAACTTCCAAATACATTCGAAATTATTACTTTTATTGGCAGCTTATCTGCTAAAACATCATATATTCATTAAGATTAATTTTTAAGGAAATAAAATTAGGCAATGTTTGTATTCCTATCCTTAAAAGTAGGCGTGGAGAACAAGGAAAAGATCACAAATGTTGTATTACCATCTCTTTCTATTCTATGTATTCATTTGGAAGTCCACTGATAAAAAATTGGATTATGGGGGACTACGTATAGAACTTTTTATTCGAAGTTCAGTGGAATAAAGTAGTTTAACCATAAAGAGATGACTATAGAAAAATGGTCCTATGCAAATGTAAGCAATTTCAGTAGTTTCATTGGACTATATTATACATGTCATTGAGCGACAATATCAACAGATGTTAAGTCTTTCAATAGAGTAAACCATCATTTTAGTTTTTGCGCTATTATGCCTTAAATTATTTGTTTTTATCCATTTGCTAAGATGATTCTAAAAAAAAATTACTCCTCCACTGATTGAAAATCACAGTGTCGCCGTAATATACAATAACGCATCCTCTACAACGAATTTTAACTTCAGTTGTCCAGAATATTACGCAGAGATTATACGAGTCAGTAGAGTTGACGAACACTACTGAATTCATCTGTCAATTTTACTGACTACAAATGCGTTCCATCATTTTAAAAATGTCGTCAAACGATGCAAATATCGCCGTGGCGAGTTTATTGCTTATCAGAATTTTGGAAGATATTGAAAAGGACGGCAAAAAACTCTAGCGGAAATACTGGATAAATCCTTTTCTTTCCAAAAGACTAATGTTTGACATAGACACGAATTTATTGGCAGATTTGCTGTATGATGATAACAGAAATCATACCAATTTTCTAAGGCTGACTTACGAAAATTTTGTGAATTACATTAAATGTTAAATACTCAAATGTTATAATCGTTACATGAACTAATTCTCTTATATTTTTAGGTGCAACCGATAATCGGAATGCGAAAAGCAATATCATCAAAAGTACGATTACCAGTAGCATTAAGATTCCTCGCTACTGGTGACAGTTTCATATTCCTATGGTGCCTTGCACGTATGTTAAAAGCTATATACCAGTGTTTGCAATCGAATTTCCTTGAGGTATTAAAATAAAAAAGAATAAAAATGTAAATCAAAATAAGTCAAAAAAAAATTTCTTATAATATTAATTTCGAACTTTGCGTGCGCTTATTCGTCATTCCGACACTAAAAAGACTGTGCATACTGTTCCGTAGCAGCATCTTGAAAACAGATTAGATGATTCTAAAGCAACATATATAATATCACCGGAAACTTCGCTGGTGTGTTATGAAATCGGCGTTGATAATGCCGATGAAGGAGTCGATATTGGTGTCGGCATGAAGATGCGTTGTTTCGGTATAATTTGTATCCTTTGGCTTGCTTTCCAATCTCCTACTCATTAAGTTTTGCTGTATTTCCTGCATAAATAACAAAGCATCTTCTTTGGGAAATTTCCTGAGGGATGTGTTTGAATATTGACAAAATGAGTCAATTCCGTCGTTAGCTACTCTCCTTGTTGATTGCGATGTAAACTCCAGTACATTTTCTATAGCACGCAAATATTTGTCTTTGCCTAATGATTTTTAGTGAATTTCTCGGGTTTAGTATCACTTAAATTGGGGTTGCTATCATTATTTCCACTAACAAAAATGTCTAAATCGTCTTGCTACAAAGCCAAATAAAAAATAGTTATACTTTTTTTTTAATAACTTTCTATCAATTTACAGACACCTGACTCAGAAAGCTTGTGTCTGAGCGGCTGAGACCATGAGCGCTTGAGAGTGCCGTTCGTGACGAAATAGTTTTAGGGTAGTAAACGAGGGTGGATTTACATAGGGTTTTTTTATTTAGAATTGGTGAATGGGGCGCTTTCCGATGGGGTAGCATATTCATAGGTGTTGGGGGCTCTGGGGTGGGGGTGGTAACTACCACCCTTTGAGAGTGTCGTTCGTGATGAGTTTTAGGGTAGTAAACGTGGATGGATTTTCATAGGGTTTTTTATTTATAATGGGTGAATGGGGTGCTTTCCGATGGGGCAAAATGTTATTACGTGTTGGGGGTTTTGAGGTTGAGGTGGTAACTAGAACCCTTTCGAGAGTGCCGTTCGTAACAAAAGTTTTTTAAAATAGTAAACGCGGATATATTTACATGAGGTTTTTTGAATTAGAATGCGCGAATGGGCAGTTTTCCGATGGGATAAAATTTTCTTACATGTTGCGGATTTTGGGATGGTGGTGTTAACTACTAATCTTCGAGATTCGAGTTTCGAGAGTTGAATTTAGAGAGTGGATTTTCGAGAGTCGAATTTCAAGAGTCGAATTGCGAGAGTATGACTAAAAAGTAGAAAATAAAATATATTAAAAAAACTTTTAAAATAAATAACTTTTGTAAATAAAATGCACTAAAAGTAAAAAAATATTGTTTTTCTTTCTCAATGATATAAACAAGAAAAGTTGAATGCAAATAAAGAAATGCTACAATTCATATTGAATCATAAAAGTTTGGGCATCCATAACTATAATCACAATTGTCTAACTGCAAATCATTCCCAAACTTTTCAGATTTAATTTGATCTTAAATGACATTTGAGCATCTGCGGATGCTGTTTGAATTTTTCCCAACCCTGTGATTTACATATGTTTGGATTTTGACCGTAGTTTCGCTCGTCTACTTGCAGCTTTCGTAATGAAAGTCATTTGAGACCTTAGTCTATTAACGCTCTCATTACATATTTTCATCCATCTCAGCCCTCAATTTGAACTAATACAGTTGACAGTAATGCATTATTGATATTTGTTTAAATGAAAGAAGTCTTAGTTGGCTCACTACTGCCACTAGGCGTATCAAGCTACAATTCTGCTTACTTCTGGTCACCATTTGTTTTTTCCTTGTTTGCTTCGATAGATTGCTTTATGTGTAATGGGCAGAGCTGGGAGAGTTGTATAGGTTATGTCCCGATGTCAGGCAATTTCTACACAGCATGTATTGTTGCACAAATTGTGATCTTGCTGTTGGAGATAGATTTTTGAATGCTGTGCAGTGGAGAAGCGCGTAGTTGTGCTTGCACTTGGTGAAAGTATATGTTTTGTTCAGGATGGTATAAGATCCTTTGTGTGCGTGATTAGATGAAGGAATGTCGTTAGAGTTCGTGGGTCTATAGCTGCACTGTAACTCCTGAATATTTGGAGACTTTGTTTGTCGTCCATATTCTACTGAGTTCAAGTTTTGACGTATTTGAATGGAATTTAGAGTACGGAAACGTGACTCTAGAAAAGCTGACAGATCGGTATATTTTGGAATTTCAGTCTTGCTGATTGCTCATGCTCCCATAGTTGATGGGTCTCTGATGGGAGGCGTTGAATAAGGTTGTAAATTAATATTGCATCCCAATGTTCAATTGGCAGTCCTAAGTATTTCAGCTCGTGGAGGCTCTCTTCTGTCTGATCATGAAGAGAGCGAATAGCGTGAGCTGATTCTATTTTGATTTGTGTTTGGCTTAATAAAGCCTTTAAATGTGTGCGGACTTGACCCCGCTTGTTGTCAAATCTTTTATGTAGAAGTTATCATGCCTTGGATTAATTTACTTCTGTCACTTCAAATTGACGTAATCACCTTTCTGCTCCGCCAGTGACGCTGAGCTTGAGGTAATGAAGCTATTGGACCTTGGATTTATTTCGGTATGTGTGAATTAGAGAGTTAAATAAATAATGGAATGGACGCCATGATTTGTAGCTACCGTCAAATGACGGTATGTGATTTGGTGAGAGCCGTATCTCAGGCTTTGCTAGACGTAGTGACTGTGCTCTGCTTTCACTTGTATTTATGTTCGGAGGTTGTGTTGGAAGTGACACCTCTAGTTCCTCTGATTCGTCCATGAGAATATTTGTATCCACCGTCTTAAAAGCCCCCTTCATGTCTAGGCAAATAGCGATAATAAAATTGCATTCATCAATAGCTTTCGTTCTTTCCATAATTACCTAGCCGAGAGCTGTTTGATACTCCTTTTCTGCCTGAACCTGAAAATGGAAAATAAGTCAAGGTGTATTTAGCTATTGTGTGACCTTTTTGTTGAACATGCCGTCCGCATTCTCCACTGGGATGATGCTGCAAAAGAGTCTTTTCTTATATCTTGCAGAGATTAAACAGAAGTATACTTATCCGAATTTTGCTGGGACGTCTTGGGCAATACTGTCTTCAGTATATCAGGGCCCCGCCCGTCAAGTTCTGGTGGTATAATCACTGGAGCTCGTGTCGTTAACCTGGAAGGATGGATTCCTCGTAATTATGCACCACATATAGCTCACGGAGAACATAGAATGCCATAGCTTAATGTCGGAAGGAGAAACGGATTTTGACGTTACAATATAACGATGCAAGGAATGGCCGTTTTGAAATCCTGGATGGCGCGAATTGCTTGCTCCGAATTCGATGAGTACCTAGAATGAGTTAAGATTAATTTAAGTTAGATTTAGTACAAATTAATTAGATTAGTATAGTTACAGAAGCTGTTTTTTTTTTTTTAAGAAATAATGTATACTTGCACATAATATTGTCAAGATGATGTCGAGCAATCGAGGCCACGCATGAACATAAGCTCTCAAAGAAAAAGGAAATCTTAGTGTTAGGTGGTACTTATCTTTCCTACGAAGTACAATTTGTTCGGAAAAATTATTGGTAAACTTACCCGATCCAAGTTCTCTTCCAAAATTGTTCACGGAATTCACTCCTAACCTCGCACAACTATCACTGAGTATTACGGCTGGAACTTTATAGCCCGGACATTAGAAATGCGCAAATCAAACTTTCCTCAGCCCAAGGCAAGCGTCCGTCGATTAATTGTAATATGGTTGATGAGTTCTGGAGTTGGGATGGCTAAAGAGCCGCTGTGTCTTTATTTTAATGAGGCAGAGTTTTGCCTGTATTTATGTAGAAGGCAGAGTATGCCAAGTTATTCTTTATGGCAGAGTATGCCAATGTTTATTTGGGAAGGCAGAGTATGCCAATTTACTCCTTATGGCAGAGTATGCCGCTGTTTATTTGGAAGGCAGAGTATGCCAATTTACAGCTTATGGCAGAGTTTGCCGCTGTGACGAGAATTAAAAGAACCTCTTCAAAAGTTAACTTAACTCTGTTTATATTAAATCAATCGCAGGTTATTTATACAATTATTTTACATGCTACGATAATACAAAAGGGGGGCATTATTGCAGAATTGCAATAATGCATTGAAAGAATCATTTATGTTGTGTCAGCTATTCTGATCACAACATTCACATTGAATTATTGAATGATTCACATATAACTGTGGAGTTTGTAAAGCGATGACCCCGGGTATAAATATTTTTCTCAATTAAGAATTATGCTTGTATAGCAGAATTTGCCTGCGTTGCAAATTCTTCTTGAGGTCGAGTAACTTTGTCTGTTTTTAATTATTTTTCATTTCAATTTCTGTTTATAATTATTGACCGTGGTCATGGCTTTACATAATAATATTTAACAAAATAAACTTTAATTTGGAAATTTTAAACCATGTGAAGTGGTTGTCAAAAACAAAACTTTAATCACCGAATATCCTATGAAAACGAATTTTAGTAGGATATTCAAATATACCAAATTAAAGCCGGTATTAAGGCGATTATTTTGAAAAAAAAAAAAAAAGAGAAAAAAATATTAACAAATTTAAACCGTTTGGAAATGGTCAGTCTCTATTGGAAAAATATTGGAAAACTATGGAAAACTTCCAAAATAGGGGGCGATTTGTGATATATTCGACGGTCTTGATAGGTGAATGGGACAGTTTTGACGGTAAGTGAAAAGCTACAGAAGATTGCACATAAAAGTTAAAGATTTAAAGAAAATTAAAGAAGCTGAGAAAAGTATAGAAAAGGAGAGAAAAGAATAGTAAGCGAGGTCTAGGAGAAGAAAATATTAAACTGAAGGTAGATAAACGAAAACAGGAAAGGAGCGAATTTCGACGGGCGAGATTTAAAGGAATTGCAATAAGGAGAATAGTTGGAAGTGAAGATAAGTACCGCCATAATTATAGACTTATTGAATTAAATGTGTTGCCTTGTATGCTAATTAAAGTGGCTTTTATTATATAATTTTGGTTATTTTGTTTTAGGAGAAATATAAATATTTAGGTTAGAAATCCAAGTCAACAGTCTTAAGGAAAATAATAAATTCGTGAGTGCCTATATTATAACGTTTGAGTTGGAAAAAAAAACAATGATTTTGTTTGATATATATTCTTTTTTCCTTTTCGCAAGAATCATAGAGTTCGTGGACTCGAACAAACCACGTGGCGCCCTCTGCAGGTGTTATTTTAACTCTACTATCCAACCCCCATCTCCACAGCTAGCCAGCGAACCATTTTTTTGTGCTCTGAAGACGGAGCATAACACGTTACACAAGAATACTGCATATTTACCAGCTTGGGATTCTCGCATAAATTCGAATTTTTCCCTTTTTGTATAGGTACGAACAGGGACTCCTAACAGAACTTCCAAATATTAACCAGTTGACAACGAAGAGTGTAAAGTCGTCCTTCTTAACTAGAACTATTTTTGGTATTATTTTTTTAAGTATGGTATATAATAAGAATAGCCTTTGTTATACAGGGGTGCGACCGCTACCTCTGCATCCCCCCCCCCCCACCCCAAGGTACGGTTCTGCAACCACCATGTTAAAGCAATAAACATTGAAAAACCAAATTCACAAGCAAATAACTTTTATTGAAGAAAAAAAATGCAACACCAATTCAATTTAATCAGGTAAATTTCATGTAATTTTGCTGTATCAGCAACACCTGCAGACAAATTCGTGAGATCAAATTTCACACATGAACTTTGTTATCATTTAAATTTGTTAAATTAAATTTGTTGATTCTGCATATTTCTCATATTAAAATTTGTATATAAATATCAAGCTCACTTTGTGTAAACAGGCGACACAATAGTCAGCCGCATTCAGATTCAATTTGCAGCTTGCATCCATAAGAAACCAATATCACTTACCACTCTCCTAGCAGATATCAGTGAATCAGAACTGGCTGATCAATTCAATTTTTATATAAATATCGAGATTTCGTAAATAGAATTTAGAATAAGGTTTTTATTAAATGAAATCGTTGTTCTGTTGTTCTGAGTTTAATTAGAGCCTTCTTAAACCAACCAAATCTGAACTGTGTAGGAATCCTTCACGGCTTAAACCCTCCAATTAGTAAGTTCGAATTGTAAGGAAGAAATCCAGTCAAAGAAATAATTGTTTCCATTAATCCTTTTTGGACTTTTGATAATAGTGCGTGCATTAACGTTTGAGTTCTGTTGTGATTTTCAGTGCTCAATATACCTACTTATTAATAATTAAATGTGAATAGTTTCTCTTACCTGGATGTACTTATTTTATTCATACGTTTATAATGCATAGAAATAATCATGAAGTTCGTCCGTCCGTCAGTCTCTAAAGCCGGTCCCACACAATGCGTGCATTTGTAAAATATTTGGCAATGCGTCTCATTTGACAAAGTCTGTGTGAGCACAAACAGGAATATTTTTCATTCGCTTTAGCCAAAGTTTATTATGCGCCTTTTCTGCGTCATTTGTTTATGCGTTTATTACACAAATGTTTTCTGTGTCTCCCTATTTGGCGAGGTATGTGGGAGCTAAATTCAGAAAATATTTGTTATGTGTGCGCTTCCCACTGAAAATGGGAAAGAGACGATTAGTCGCGTACACACTCTGTGGCGTATCATGCAGAAATTTATATTGCGCTCAAAAATGGAATGGTCAAATGAATTGGATCTGGAGTTTATAGGGATTTATAAGCTAGAGCTTATTATATGGGATCCAAAACTCCCCAACATAAAAGTAGAAATTCCGTGGCTTATGCGTGGAGAAGAATTGCAAATTCTATGAGCAAAGAATATGCTCTAGCAGAACTCAAAAAGGAGAAAGATTCCTTGATGTCAATTTTTCGACCATTTTATTAACCAAGAACATCTATAAACACAGAGGTATGTAATTATATTTTTATTCATGAGATACATATAAGAAATTAAGTAAAAATTTATATTTCATTGCATATTAATGTTCATATTAACTTGTCATGATACTTTTCCATTCGTTACAAAGTAGTGTGAAAGTGCTTCCCGTATGCATTTAGCTTCTAAGGCGTTTTCTGGGGCCGGATTCTCTAACTCGGAGAGTTGTGGAGTTGTAAAGATGAGACCTCTTTTGCCACTTAACTCTCCACTCGGAATTCTGTAACTCGTGGAATTTGTATTGAGATTTACCAAACTCTCTATTGCACTCGGCAAAACTCTCGGCTATTTTAGTTGTGGAGAAGTAAGAAAAATATTTCTCAACTGACAGTATTCGCTGCTTTTATTGTCCTTTGTGAAGGTACCAATGTACCTAGAATTTTCAAATTGAATTATGGATTCATTGCATATCCTGGCTATGTTTACAAAAACAAATTATGGACAAATTATGGATTGTCGTGTCTGAAGGTCCCCGCTAAAAATTGCAATTCACGCGAAAATGGTCAATTTGGTCGTCTTCCAGTACAGAAGAGATGCTATAAAAATTTTAAATATGCACACTAAAGTGTATATGTAGGATTCAATCGCATCTACATTTTGTCCTAATTAGATATGTAATAAGCTTTTGAGTCCGGTAAATAGTTTTGGAGATAAATCCAAAAATGGACATATTTTCCACTCATCATTTTTAAGAACTGGTAAGTCATGGAACTTCACTTTCCATGAGAAAAATGTTCACAACCGAGCACTAATGGATGTGAAACAAAGAACGGCAGAAATATATGCAAAGTATAGGAACTGGGGTGTATATGACCCAAGTGCAAAAAGTCTGTTATGAAGTTAAAATTATCAGAAAAAAAACACCACTGGATTATCCACTTCTCCTTTTTTAATTTGATACCACACATCACGTATTTTGGACAACCCCCAATTGGCGGCGCGTGTGTGTGTGTGTATGCGTGTCTATGTGTGTGTATGTGTAGTGTGTGGGTGTGTGTGTCGCAGGCGACAGGGTGCGACCTCCCCTTCCACCACGCATCTCCCACTACTAGTATTTGGTTATATAGGGTGGTATTACAGTATCGGCGTAAACGCTTTTAGCATTTGATGAAATGACTAACAATTTCAGACACACAATGTAAAAAGGGGCTAAGTCAAAACCGTTACATTATTTGCCTACTTTGCATGAAATGTCTAGACTTTTCGTGAAATGCTGAGCTACGTCAAATGTCTACGACATATATATTATAGATAGATATCTAACAACTTAGTTGTTTGAAGCCATTTTTATTATCATTAATTATTATTTTGACGTCGTTCTTGTTTTAATAAATATAAAAGGTAATAAAATCGTTATCCAAATTGAGTTCAAAGTTGTTTATCAAGACAACTGAAATTAATAACCCATTTCCGTAGTATATTTTGTCACAATGTATTCTTACCTTAACTTCATCTCGCAATATATAGTATGGAGCAATGCGCTACATACGTCGTTCACTATCTCACTTATTGCTTGGTTAAAAATTTTAAAGAGATAGGACAGGCTCGCAAAACTGTCTCCAGAAGCCAAATATCTGAGGGTCATAGCTAATCTTTCGTCTACAGGAATTGCCTTTCTTATAAATGGACCAATTTTATTTTGTAGATCTTCGAAAACCGCTGCAGACATGCTACAGAAATTCACGAGCTTTCCGGATGGCTCCCGCTGCAAATCTGCTATCATGTCATTTCCATTATAACTATTTTTTATAGTACTTTAGTTGTATTTTGTACTAAAAAAAGAAAAGTATTTACATACTTGTTTCGGCTTTTATTCAACGACAGCATCCACCACCTTCTCTTTCTTGTTCTTGAGTTTTTTTTAATTCCAGGAATCCACACATCATAACAACTGGACCTGCACTAGCCATTACTTCATCTGCACTCTCCATTGTGAAAGGCGAACTGAGACTAAGTTCTCTGCAAAGCGTAGACGCATAACTGCGGGTAGAAACTTGACGAATGAATGAATAGTGTGGGAACAAATAGTATGCGCAGAAAATATTGGTCATATACATTGTTTCAAACAGAACGAAAGTGTGAGACACAGACTAGGCGAGGAAAATATTTGACAAACTGAGAGACGCACTTCAGAGCAAGTTGATCTATATCGAGCTGAAGTTTGAAATGCATATGTATATAGTAATTTCTTAAAAAGAATAAGCCACTGATATGTATATATATAAACTGCTCGTTGAACCAAAAATGCATGAAAGCAAATGGCATTTGAAAACATAAATAATCCCAAATACTTTTGTTGTAAATTAGGTAAACTCCACTGACATGTATATAAGTAAATCCCTAAATAATTTAAATATCGCGCCAGATTTTATTTTTATTATATTATTTAGCCAAGCTAAGGGGATACCCCATGATGCAAAGCACAGCATGGGAGGAAGGAGATAGGGAAAGGATTTTGTGATATGAGGAGAGTGGCGGAGGTATCGATGTATGTTGCCCTTAAACTTCCACAGATTGTATACCGGAGGGCAAACAGAATATGGTAAACTGTTCCACATTCGCACTGTTTGGGAGAAAAAGGCATCACGGAATGTTACTGTACGGCCGAACGTAATTTGAAGGCTAAAAGGATGTGCACGGTTTGCAACGCCAGTATTGCGTGCAGGAATCAGTCTACAAGGGATTAGGCTAGATATTTCATCAGAGCATTGACCATGCATATAGCGATAAAGGAGCGAAAGGAATCCAACTTTGCGTCGGTGATCGATTGAGTCGATATGACAAGTTATTGCCATGTCGGCAATGAGCTTGAAGGCTCTCTTTTGGAAAATGTGCAATGAAGCTAAAGCTATGCGACCTGCCCAAGCCCATATATGGGAATTATGTTCCATTCTATGACAGCTGGTAGCATTGACAGTGAGAGAAGACTTTCTAAAATCAAAACTGGTGCCACATGAAATAAGGGATCAATCTAACAGGATTTTTAAATAAAACGATTCAGAATTTATGTGATTTAAGTGAAAGTCACGTAAACCGGGTATTAACTAACGAAATATTTATTATTAGAGGTCCCTTTAATAGAGAATTCCATATTAATTGTAACATTTTGCCGAATTTTACTGTTAGTGCCGTTTTAAGATATTGTTACATTCTTCAGTGTCTGGCCGAGCGTGCACCAGATTTTCTTTCTTATAACAAATGGTGGAACCCTGCTAAGGCTCGCAGGGAAGTTGGCTGACGCCGCTGTAATCGAAAAGTAAGAAGAGCTTACTTGACAGCTGGTTTGATTTTTCTGTGTATTTTTATTGTCTGTTTTTTTCCTTTTTTAATACGTGTCCGAGTAGTTCATTTGAATGATTATTAGAAATCGCGTTAGGGAATTCGCGGATCTATTTACTTGGTGCATAGTGGCATTTCATCGCGCATAGTCTATGCTCAGTGCAGGTTATCCAATTATGTTGTGTTGTTATGATTCGGTTCGTTTTCCTCTAAGCTAGATTCGGGTGTGTGTACATATGTGCGTGTGGGGTTCGTTTCTGTCGCCAGAATGTGATTGGGTTGTTATGTTTAGGTGAAAAATAAAATTGTTACCTGTATTTAAGGTTATAATGTGCTACTTGGTGAATTGTGCTTGGTTTGTATGCTTCAAATTAGTCATGCGTATTGCAGGCACAGCAAACTTAACCGGGCAGCGTATCTGGTGAAGCAGGCGAAGTGGCCTCCCTGGCTAGGGCTTCTCCGTGGGCTGGAAATATTTTTCAGTACAGGAGAATTTCTTCTCAGTGGGGTCGAAATCAACAAATCTATGGCTGGTATAAATGTAAAGCAAAACTTCACTACTTTGTGATGTATTCTTTATTTCTTTCTTTAACAACGTTAAGCTTGTAAGATTCGTGACTAACTCTTGAATTTTTTCGATCTTTTTCCTTTCGCGCGAGCTCAGTTCTGACAGCTCTAGTTCTAGCAAATTCTTTTCCAGGCTTCCAATTTTATGATCGTTTCCTTTTCTATTTTTTCCTACTATCCTAACGAAGCGACATCTAGCATAACAATTCATTTATTTATCTTTTCTACTAATAATTACGAACTCTAATTAAATTTGAAAATTTATAACTAAATATAACAAACAAAATTTTGCTAAATTGTAAATTCTAACAATTATCTTTCTAGGTTATGTATGAGATTGTATACAAATTTTTATTTTTCTATGGTTTCATGTTTTTCTAATTATTTGTTTCTTTTTGGATCCAGTGAAGCAGTGAAAGTACAACTGCGTCGTGGGACTATGGAGCCTGAGTAGAAGTTGGTATATTCGTTGTGCTCATGCGTCTTTTCGATTTTAGTGGAGGACATTGGAAAAGCCTCCCATATCCCATATGAAAAGTCGACTGAAGGATATTTGGAGAAGCTCCCCATGTGAAAACTGGACTGGACGCTGGGCTGAATTCAGTTGGGGTCCGACGTTCCATGGCACTCCATAGATTTTGGGATGTTGCAGGTACCTGATTTTGTGACACTGCTCCCCTCTGTTCAAGCTGGTAGCTCCGACCCAGCCGATTGTATCTGTGAACAGAAGAGGTCGGTTTAAGCGTGTTTTTTTTTTTTTTTTTTTTTTTATAACGTATATGCGGAACGCCAATATGTTCTCCACAACGGCCCGTCCCGATTCCTTTGTAGTTTTGGGCATCGACCGACGGTGCGTTGCGGAAAGTACAACCATACGAGTTGGTCCACTTCGAATTCGCGTTTCCGAGACCGCAAGTCATAATAATTTTTCATACGACGGTTCGCGAACTTCAAGACGACACGGTTATGCTCATGGATATCGTCCAATGTAGCAATAAGCTTCTCTAAGTACTGGCTTGTTGACGTTGCGGCGGATGGAGGGCTACCCATAACCATTTCAAGAGGTAATCGTAGCTCTTTTCCGAAGAGCAGTCGGACAGGTGTCTGCTTGGTGGTGTCTTGAACGCTTGCTCTGTATGATAGCAGTAGTAAGGGCACATATTGATCCCAGTTGCGTTGGTGTGTATGAACGAATTTAGAAAGATAATCCAAGATTGTCCGATTAAATCGCTCTACAAGGCCAGCAGACTGTGGATGGAGGGCAGTTGTGCGCGTTTTGTCTATCCCAAAACGGCGAAGTACTTCATGAAAAATAGCACTTTCGAAATTGCGTCCTTGGTCTGAATGTAATTGTAGTGGTGCCCCGAATCGGGTGAAGACCGTGGATATCAAAGCATCTGCTACAGTCTCAGCTGTCTGATCCGGGATAGGAATCGCTTCAGGCCACTTCGTAAAATAATCCATGCAGACTAATAAGTAGCGATTATTATTATCTGTTCGTGATAGTGGTCCTAGTATATCGACTGCCATGCGCTCAAATGGTGCCCCAACATTGAAGGTTTGAAACGGGGCCCTAGATCTTGGTATAGGACCTTTTCTTGACTGGCACTGGAGACACCCTGCGCACCAATCTCTCACGTCTGAGGTACATCCCACCCAATAGTATCTCTGCCGTAGTTTACCAAGAGCCTTATCAAATCCAAAATGTCCGCCAGATGGGGAATCGTGAACTTGGGTGAGTACAGATTTCCGTAGGGTCTTGGGCACCAATATCTGCTGTAGCACGTTCGTTCCTTGTTCGAGTGTTCGCATAACAATGTCATTGTCTAAGCGCAAAAGAGACCACATAGACCAATATGCCTTAATTTCCGGACTAAGATCCTTAATGGTTTCCTTTTCCGGTCGCTGTCCACTTTCGAGCCATTCCCTCAAGTATCGAAGAGTTGCATCACCCTGTTGATGTTCGGCCACGTTTTCTTGTGCGGTGGTTACACGAGCAATTATGCTGTCTTTTTCCTCCTGTCGCTGATAATAGGTACAGTCAGAGGTAGAGCATGGGCGGCGGGATAGAGCATCGGCGTTGCTGTGCTTGCTTCCAGAGCGATGAATAATTTCGAATTCATAGGCTTGCAGGCGTTCTATCCAGTGCGCAACTTGTCCTTCTGGGGAGCGAAAATTCATCAGCCACCGTAATGAATCATGATCGGTGCGGATAGTAAACTTCTTTCCTAATAGATAAGGCTGAAAGCGGGCACATGCCTTGACGATAACAACTAACTCTTTTCTGGTGACACAATAGTTTCTCTCTGCCCGGCCGAAGGTCTTGCAGTAATACTGCACCACATGCTCGACACCGTTTTTGACTTGTGATAGAATCGCACCCCAGGCGTGCTGACTAGCGTCCGTATCGAGTAGGAATGGTAAGCTATCATCAGGGTGTACCAATACAGGTGCGGTGCATAATTTCTCTTTTAGAGTCTGGAAAGCTTTATTACACGTTTCCGACCAATTCAACTTACGGGCTTTCTCTGTCAGCTCTGTTAGAGGTTTTGCTATAGCAGAAAAGTTAAACACGAATCGTCGGTAGTAGGCGCATAATCCGAGGAAGAAGGTACAATCTTCCTTGTTATGGGTGTGGGCCAATTTCGGACCGCAGCGGCTTTGTCTGGGTCAGTGGATACCCCCTCAGCACTCACAACGTGACCCAGGAACTTCACTTCTTGCTGAAATAATTGACATTTTTTCAGTGAGACTTTCAAATTAGCAACTCTTAGTCGTGAGAGTACCATTCGTAAGTTTTCTACCATTGCTGAGAATGTTGCGCCGTGGACGATGACGTCGTCAAGGTAGACAAGGCAAGCCCGAGGTGAAATTCCTTGAAGTACTACTTCCATAAGCCGTTGGAACGTGGCTGGAGCATTCGTTAATCCAAACGGCATTACGGTGAACTCCCACAGCCCACTGCCAGTAGAAAATGCCGTCTTTTCCTGGTCGCACTTATCAACTTCCACTTGCCAGTATCCTGACTGTAAGTCCAAAGTTGAAAACCACTTTGATCCAGCTAAGGCGTCGAGGGTTAGGTCTATGCGAGGAAGGGGGTAGGAATCCTTCTTAGTCATCTCATTTAACGGCCGGTAGTCTACGCAGAATCTTGTGGAGCCGTCCTTCTCCTTAACAAGTACTACCGGAGAAGTCCAAGGGCTGCTAGATGGTTGAATTTTTCCGTGGTCTTTCATTTCTAGTACCAGGCCTTCTGCTTCTGCTCGCGTAGCCAAAGGGAGTCTTCTTGGGGGTTGCTTGATCGGCATATTGTCCCCTACGTCGATTTGATGTCGAGTGATGGACGTTCGACCCAGATCGCGTTTTGATTGAGCGAAGATGTCGTGATGTTCATGAAGTAAGTCTTGTAGAACAGCTTGCTGTTTACTATCCAGCTGGACAGCGGTTTGTTCAAATAATGTCCGCAGCTCTGGTAATAAATCTATAGGCTCGGGACTTTTCTCGACAATATCGACATCCTGGGCAGAATTAGCTAGAGCAGTGTGGGCTTTGAGTTCGAGGGGTTCCGGACACAAATTGGTGACACGAACTAGTATTTTTCCATTTTGTGAACTATAAAGAGCTGGCGTAACCCAAATATCTGATGAAGTTTCTTCCTGTGAAAGCAATACAGTGTGCTAGTCGCCTAGTAAACTACTGGAGAGCATAATAAAACTAGTCGATTCTGCGGGTATGGTGTAGTCTCTAATTGTTCTCATAGAAATCAGCCCTTCTTGTAATATCGGAACAACTTCTCTTCCTATTAGGAAGCTACCCTCGTCCAAATTAATTAAACACTTATGATCCGTTAGAAAATCCATACCGATTATACACTGATCGAAAATATTCGACACGTAGAATGTATGAATGGTGGCGAAGCGATTTATTCGAACTCTGAGCTCCACCATTCCTTTTACTTGGCTAGCATCTCCTGTGACATCTCGCAGAAAGGTTAAGCAGGGCACGATAATCGGCCGAGGGTGTATACTTTTAACAACACGTTCATGTAAAATACAGTGAGTTGCTCCCGTATCGATAATCATACTGCATAACTTATCTTCTACATACCCTGTAATCCTAATAGTGTCACAGATTTTATTTCGACTTAGGGTAATAATCGATGGTAGTCTTGGCGTGAGGACAGGTAATTGACTCCCTGTTTATTCCTCTGTGTCTAGCAAGGGACTTAATTGCGATATAGCCTCGTCAATGGGGGGAGTGTGGACGATAGCTTTAGTAGTGATTATATTTGGTTTTGCGGGGATTGTCGGTATAGTGTTGATAGTTGCAGTGTTGATTGGTGTTTTAGGATTGATTGTTGTTTTAGTGTTGATGGCTGGTGTAGTGTTAATTAGAGGTGTAGTGTTTAGGGCTAGTGTGGTGACTGTGGTTGGTAAAATGTGTGTGTTTGAAGCAGTGTGTATGTTTTGTGTGGCGTGCGTGTTGAATAACAACTTTAACTTTGGTGTGGTATTCGGAGCAATTACTGCACATGCTGATCCCTGGTCCTTGAGGTCAGCGTGCTGGGGTTTAACTTGTCTTTTCGTAGTGGGCCAGCAGTCGAGTCTGATAATACAGCACCCGGATACAAACCTGTAGGATGAAGTAATGTTGACCCGTGAATAGTAATTTGGGATTCATTTGGACTAGCTTGCTGTATCGAGTCCGCGTTTCCATTTTCTTGGTCGCGAGGCAGAAGGTGGACGTTCACTGCCTTATTGGAAGGTTTTCCTTCGACTAGATCGAATTCTACTTCTATTCCGGCTGCTATATTCTTCTCCGTATTCGGAAGATGAATTCTCACGTGCGTTGCGTGAAAGAAAACGTCTTCCTGGTTATCGTAACAAGTGATGAAGCCATATTTACGCTCTGCATCAAACCATCTTATCGTTCCTCTTAATCTCGGTATGCTACACACTGGTGTATTAAGGTAATTTGCCTTTAATCGGGCTCTTTCTTTAGGCTGAGCTAGCGGTCGCCCCATTAGGCTAGCTCGTTGGCGTTTCCCTGTAGTGTACTCGCGGATGCTGGTGCAAGTTGGGTACTTTTTAACGGTTCCTGTCGTGGTCTTCCTAGGTGGTGTCCATCATGGCTGACAGTGGCTACAGCTATCCTTAGATTTTTTCTGGATGCCCTCGTAGCTCGCTGATTTGCTTCGATTTTAGACCCTCTTTGTACTGCTTCCTGCAAGGTAGATGGTTCAGCATCGCGTACCTTTCCTTGCACATCCAAGTCACGAATCCCATCCAGAAATTGGTCCAAGCCGATGCGATCTCTAGCGCTTTCTGTGCAGTCGGATAGCACGAGGGAAGCCAGCCTCTGTAGATCGTTGGCATATTCTGAAAAACTTTCACAACTCTTCTGAACCCTTTCGCAGAGTTGGCGATGAGTCGCGGAATGCGAGTGTTCAGAATTAAATTTTATGCGCAACGCCTCATTTGCTCTATCAAAATTTCCCCTTTCCATGCGAGACAAGGTTTCATAGTATGCTAAGGCGCAGCCTCTCAGAATTGCTGCAAGATATAGCGCCTTGGAATCATTATCCCATGCGTTGGTCTGTGCGATGGCATCAAAATGGATCTCATGTTGACTCCAGGGGATCTTGCCATCATATTCGGCGAGCGTTACCATCTGCTTTTGCTGAACTTGCACTGGTATGAAACACGGCGCCGGCTGCCTTGGTGGTCTGGTAGGGTGACTACCTTCATCTAAATCGACGGATGTGGTAGCTTTTGAGTTTCTTGGAGTCTGGTATACTTTTGAAGTGTGCTCTTCAGGGGAAGCCGGTGGCGTTGAGTGTGCGCTGGGGTCTCTCAAATTATTCCCATCTGAAGCCGATTGAACTGTGTTGGTAACAGGGGTGTCTTCAAAAACTTTGTTTGCAAATGTAGTTGCGCCCATTGCAGAAAAGTCACTCATTTGCTTTTGAAGGAATTTCAAATCTTCCCGGAAAGTAGAGTACTCTTCGCGTACTTCCTTTAAGTCGCTTTTCAGTGAAGCTACTTCTTGGGCCTGATCTCGGATTGCCAAGGCTAATTCCGCCAAGTTCTTTAAAATCAACTCGACTTTTTCTTCCGACATTGTTGTAACTTTTGCTTTGTTAATCGGGGAACAATTAACCCAATGTTATTTATTCGGATTTGTGTCCCCCGACCTGGAATTTTTAGTCACCGTAATGGAATCGTGAAAACTTGACTGCTAGGTACTCTATTTGAGACAATTTAGGCAGATAGACCTTATGCCTATAGTAATCGGGTTACTGACACAGTTATAAATCTATTACTAATGTCCTGTGATACAATTGTCTCTATTCAAGCTGTTATTTAACGTTGCGTTGTTCTGTTTATTTACTTAATTATTCACTTATTTACTTCTTATTCTATTTTGATTTTATTTATTCATTTATTTTCAGTGCTTTGGCACAATAATTTAGTCCAGATAACACATTTAAAAATCTTGCACTTAGTCTAGTCTACTTTAAACATAGGTCGTAGCTAAAATTTCAGTTCAGTATTGAGCCGGTAATTTAATTTTCAACAACGTTGATTAACGAAAACAATCTACAAAAGTCTCGCGTATATAATACAACTTCACTCAATTATTCCAACGAAACGTTGTTCGATTATATTTCGCGGAATATTCACGTCGTGCTTCGAATATAGGCGTCTGTAGGGTACGCAGCTAGCCGTAGCATATATTCGAATTGACAGTACCAAAATGATCAAGAAATGCTCAATATGCTGCTTCTCATTCGGTCTCCTCCTCTACGGGTTTATTTAAGTTCACGCAAGCTTTTTAATAGTCCAGAGTAATAGTTAAACTGAAAGTATCGAGATTTGTAATATCTTAATCATTAGAAATATTCGACTGTCCTTAAATTTTCGTATATATTTCACACCGCGAATCAAAGACCATAGCACAATTTAAAACGACTATACTTGAACGAATTAGATTGTTATTATACTTATTGTCTACACTAATCTCGAAAACTCTCCACTTAATCTAATGGTTTCAATAATAATTTCAACAAAAATCACACACCTGCACACGGAAATCAATTTCATACGAGTTTTATTTATTAAAGTTTCATTGAGCATGCAAAATTCAGTTATTTTATAAATATACTTCAATATAGCTTTTTCTTAATTCACTAATTGTTTGTAAACGTAGCTTAACTAATGACTTTCTCTGTCTTTACCCCACACTTGACACCAATGTTACATTCTTCAGTGTCTGGCCGAGCGTTTACCAGATTTTCTTTCTTATAACAAATGGTGGAACCCTGCTAAGGCTCGCAGGGAAGTTGGCTGACGCCGCTGTAATCGAAAAGTAAGAAGGGCTTACTTGACAGCTGGTTTGATTTTTCTGTGTATTTTTATTGTCTGTTTTTTTTCCTTTTTTAATACGTGTCCGGGTAGTTTATTTGAATGATTATTAGAAATCGCGTTAGGGAATTCGCGGATCTATTTACTTGGTGCATAGTGGAATTTCATCGCGCATAGTCTATGCTCAGTGCAGGTTATCCAATTATGTTGTGTTGTTATGATTCGGTTCGTTTTCCTCTAAGCTAGATTCGGGTGTGTGTACATATGTGCGTGTGGGGTTCGTTTCTGTCGCCAGAATGTGATTGGGTTGTTATGTTTAGGTGAAAAATAAAATTGTTACCTGTATTTAAGGTTATAATGTGCTACTTGGTAACCGGGCAGCGTATCTGGTGAAGCAGGCGAAGTGGCCTCCCTGGCTAGGGCATCTCCGTGGGCTGGAAATATTTTTCAGTACAGGAGAATTTCTTCTCAGTGGGGTCGAAATCAACAAATCTATGGCTGGTATAAATGTAAAGCAAAACTTCACTACTTTGTGATGTATTCTTTATTTCTTTCTTTAACAACGTTAAGCTTGTAAGATTCGTGACTAACTCTTGAATTTTTTCGATCTTTTTGCTTTCGCGCGAGCTCAGTTCTGACAGCTCTAGTTCTAGCAAATTCTTTTCCAGGCTTCCAATTTTATGATCGTTTCCTTTTCTATTTTTTCCTACTATCCTAACGAAGCGACATCTAGCATAACAATTCATTTATTTATCTTTTCTACTAATAATTACGAACTCTAATTAAATTTGAAAAATTATAACTAAATATAACAAACAAAATTTTGCTAAATTGTAAATTCTAACAATTATCTTTCTAGGTTATGTGTGAGATTGTAATTTTTATTTTTCTATGGTTTCATGTTTTTCTAATTATTTGTTTCTTTTTGGATCCAGTGAAGCAGTGTGTGTGAGTGTAGATGAAGATATTAAAATAAAGGAAAACGGAAATGATTTATTTAATTTAAGCCTAACGCGTTTCGATCTACTAGATAATCATCAATGGACTAATTGATACAAGAAGCTTCTGAAGCCATCAAGCCAAGCTATTACCAATACATACTAAAATGGAATAACCATACCAGCACAAATTGAATTGAGAAAAACTATGTTAATATAACAAAAGATATTAAAAACAGGACAGAAAAGTTTCATCACATTCAGTCATTCTGGCAAAATATAAAACCTTTACAGGAAATTAAAATTAATTTCTACATTAGTAGTAATTGTCTCATAGTTTAGACTGAATGTAATGTAAATAGTGGTGGGATAATTGATTAACGACAAAAGGATAAATAAATAGTAAGTTAGTTTCTTATAGGTAGCAGCCTTATATTATATTGTGATCTACACCTTGCCTGACCTAAATTACCCACTATGAATGAAATGACATTCAGTTTTTCTATGCATGTAGAACGAAGTCAGTCCATTTTGAACTGTCAAGCTGTACATCTCGATATCCCTCTCACTTGTTACGGAAATTTATATCATAGAATAAGATTTGAAAACTATTTTTAATATACCTACAAATAAGGTACAGTTTATTTCTTTCACTTGACCCCGACACAAAAAATCGCGACGAGGATGGAATTGCGGTATGAATGAGGATTGCGATGATTCATTACAAGCGAGAGACACGAAGAAAAGTCATATGAACTAAAGTAATAAAGCCAAATCAAATTGAGTATGCTAAGTTACTTTGGGGGATGATTATAATGCTCGCCTCTCGGCGCGTATAAAAGTGTTTTTTTTTAATTACTTAAAAGAATTTAAAAGACAAGTACCGTGGTACTGTCAGTTTCTGGTCTAAAGACGCAAATCAAAAAATTCCATAAATAATTTTTTAAGAGTAATTGGAACTATGTGTAATGTGTTTCGATCAGCAGTAACAAGGCGCTCTCATCATCAGGACAGCAAGGAAACCCTGAAACTGCCTGCTGTTTACACTACAGTGAACTCAGATGCCAATAAGTTGGTATTCGGTTTTATGTGAATTGAAATTATACGTGGTAGAGTAAAATAAACATCCTTTGTTAGGAAGAGAATGGATCAGAGCACTAAATTTAGATATTTGCGATATTTTAAATGTATCAGATAAGGTAAAAAAAAGTGATTCGTTAGAAGAGGTCAAGCTTCTTCGTCAGAAGTATAAAAACGTATTCGAACCATCTTTGGGGAAAGTTACAAATTTACTGGCTAAGCTACAATATAAGTCTAATGCAAGACATGTATTCATTAAAGCGCGCACAGTGCCATTTTTGTTAAAGCAGACAATTGAATTTGAACTTGATGAATTATTACAAAACGGTGTTTTACAAACAGTTAATTTTAGTCAATATGATACACCCATAGTGCCTATACGCAAAGCGCACAATAAAGTACGGATTGGTGGGGACTACAAAGTCACGGTTAATCCTAACCTTGTAATCGATGAGCATCCATTGCACATTATCGACGAGCTTTTCTCAAATAAGGCCGGTGGTAAACCATTCACCAAATTAAATCTAACAAAAGCATTTTTATTCGAAGTCGATCACGAAAGTCGTGTAGTTCTCACACCCAAAAAAGCTTACCAACCCACTCGATTAATATATAGGGTCGCTTCATCGCCAGCCATTTGGCAGCGATTTATAGAATAAATTTCACAAGGGTCGTATTCCTTGACGATATTGAGATTACTGGGCCGGATGACTACTCATATCAAAGGTTTTGACGAAGTTATGAAACGGTTAAGCTCGTACAATATGCGTATCAATGGCGAAAAATATTAGTTCTTTACTAAAGAATCCATAAATACTCGCCACTGATGATGCACCATACGGTGTTAGACATCATTTTCCCACTGAAACTGAGCGACTGAGCATAATACGCTTCACAAATCCTTTCCGAAACTCAATAAAAGTACTCACAAGTTGACAAAGAAGCTTACGCTATCATTTTCGGAATAAAAAGATTTCATCAGTATATTTATAATAGACATTTCTACTTACTAACGAATAATAAGCCAATTGTACATATATATTCGACAAACAAAGAGTTATCTGCCTTATCTGCGTGGGGTATGCAACATTACCCCATTCTGCGGTCATTTTATTACACAATACAGTACAGAAAACCACCAACCGAAGCGAGTGAAGTGGACATCGTAGAACTTCAAATGATAGAAAATCTCCCAGTTACACTTAATTTCTGGTCTCGACGGAAATAAATAATTTTGGTTTGGGTCTCGACTGAAGTCAACATTGCTCTTACGCACAGCAAAGTTACACAGCGACCTCTAATGTTAACTTTGGGTTCGGAGAATAGAATTTACCACAAGGTTCTAGGATCTGTGAAATGCAGAGAAACGAAAGCGTTGTTCAGTATTTCGGTTGGTTTGAATTGTGTATAGAGTAAAAACATTTTATTGGGTTTATTGTTATTGTATTCTCTACTGAAGTCAACAGTGCTTTTACGCGCAGCAAAGTGACACAGCGACCTCTAATGGGAACTTTGGGTTCGGTGAATAGAATTTACCGCAAGGTTCTAGGATCTGTGAAATGCAGAGAAACGAAAGCGTTGTTCAGTATTTCGGTTGGTTTGAATTGTGTATAGAATAAAAACATCTTATTTGGTTTATTATTATTGTATTCTACTTCTTAATATTTTATTTTCACAATTGGCATGTGAAAAGGACTTCGAAATATTTTATATTAATTTGTTAATATTAACGCTTGCAGAGTGTAAAACTTAAATTTAATCGAATTCAATGCAAGCATGACGCCTAGAAAAGCTGGTCAAGAAAAAACCAGCAGGAAAACTTCCCCACAGAAGAAAGCAAAATATAAAGGTGTCCAGCAACATTTAGGGTAATGGACAGAGAGCAGCAGTTCATTTAATTTAGTTTCAACAAATATTATCGCTACCGACTACGGTTTAGGATTTACCAAAAAGACTCTGCTATCTCGTAAAAAATCGAATTCGAAGATGCCACATGCAAAGGCTGAACCTGGTGGCAGAATTACTTGAAAATCTCAAACCAAAAATACTCCCGCTCCAGTAACAATGAGACAACAAGAAGCTAGTACATCCTGGCGAAGTCCAACATATTCAAGCAGCAGATGCGTGGGTCATTAAGGACCATCTCAAAGAAAACAACAAGCTCCTAAGAAAAAAAAGATGTTTTGGGATGCTGCTAATGACGATGGTTAGGGTATAATGTAGTTCGGAAAAGGTAAAGACAAAGGTTCTGACGATGATAATGATAAGAAGCGGAAGAAAAATAAAAGCTTAGAACGAAAGGAGACCTAAAGCTTCAAAAGGAGCAAGGTAGAACAGCAGAGGCAGCAGGCTGACCAGTAGTGCTGTGGGGGCAGGCAGTGGTTAAATTAAAACCGCCCGGCAAAACCACTGAACCCCCAGGCTTCTATTTAAAAGGGCCGAAGACCTTAAATTGAGACCAAGGGGTAAAAGCCGGAAGGGGCTCGAAAAAGGGAACGAAAAGGAGTCCCAAAAGAGAAGTTCACTCTTAATGTCCGAAAGCAGGAGTGATATTAAGCTAATCCAAGCGAATCTTCATCATGGAAAAGCTGCCTCAGATGGTGGTATATATATAGCACTCCTGCAAGAACCCTGGGTTCTTGGAAGTCGAGTGAAAGGGCCTCCAATTAAACAAGGTAAGTTAATCTCCGATAGGAACCATGCCACCCCACGGATGGCAATGCTTTTTAAACCTAATATTAGCTTCCTTCCTATTACAGAACTGATCTCTCGGGACCTAGTGGCTGTCCTAGTGGTGGTGCCAACAGATAAAGGCAGGCATGAGGTGGTAATGGCCTCAGCCTATTTCCCGAGTAACACGGATCCACTTCCTATAGAAGAAATTACAAAACTTCTGGACTTCTGCAAAAAAAAAAGGAATAAATCCTATACCATCGGGTGTGACGCGAATACCCACCACGTTTTACGGTGAAGCAGTGACACCAACAGATGAGGTGAGTACTTTTTTGACTATTAAGTGAAAAATAATATAGACATAGCAAATATAGGAAATAAACCAACATTCTGCAACGCTATTCGCCAAGAGGTGCTGGACTTCCCACTCATCAGTCCAATTATGGCAGATGCCATTGTAAACTGGCAGGTTCAATCTTAAAGCTTCCCCTATTCAAAGGGAGGAAATAAGACTTCCACGTCTCACTGACTGGTCAAATTGAGATCCATATGGATCTAGACCATATGGAAGAGTCCCATATGCATAGACTAATCATTTGCTCCTATTACCAAAGTTTTCCTGTTAAACAAAGGGAAACAATGCGAGCTGTTCCATGGTGGCACAGGGAACCAAATAAATTAAGAACAAATTCTAGATGGCTCTTCAACAAGGCAAAGACAACAGGTGCTTGAAATGAATACAAGCGCGCCTTGACTGAGTAGAATACAGAGCTTAGGAAATCCAAGAGAAGGACTTGCAGAAATCTCTGCGAGGGTACTGATGATCTACCCACAAGTGCAAAGGCTTCAAAAAGGATCACACCAATAGTAAGAAAGTCTATGGCAGCTACACGAGTAGCCGGGAAGAAACAGCAAGTTTGTTATTACAATCTTCTTTTCCCGATTCGATAGTTATCCAAGATGACGACGAAATCCCTGAAGAGCTAACACCCGAATGCAGTCTTTCCAATTTTATTAAAAGTCTCTCTGGCAGAATCTTTACCCCAAGAAAAGTTAAATGAGCCGTCACCTCCTTAAGCTATTCAAATCGCCTGGAGTTGAAGGCATCTTTACAGCCCTACTTCAACAAGGGCTAGAAGAGATACTGCCAAATCTAACTAAGACCTTAAAGCAAGTTATACTCTAGGGTATATACCAAACACGTGAAGGGAAGTTAAGGTAGCATTTATACCTAACGGGGAAGGGCGTTCACTTGCATTACCCAAATCCTACCGTCCGATCAGTCTAACTTCATTTCTCCTCAAAACAATGGAGAAAGTGTTAGACAACTATATTAATAGCGGTGCACTCAAGCGATCATCGCTGCTCTGAAACCAACATGCTTACCAAGCAGGGAAGTCTACCACAACTGCCCTACCTAGTCTTGTCCTAGGATCAGAAGAGGTAGTAGAGGATAAAGAGACAGCCCTATGTGCATTCCTGGACATCGAAGGAGCATTTTACAAGGAGGCATCGAAGCCATTAAGAATGCAGCTACCAATTAAGTAATCGGACCTTCCTTGATAAACAGGATAAAACCTATGCTTGAAATCCGGGGAAAACACCTAACTTTTGAGAGGAGTCTATCACAGCAGTGGCTGCCAATGGATGTCCCCAAGGTGAGGTTCTGTCCCCCCTACTATGGTCGCTGGTTGTAGATGATTTTCTACAGAAGCTAACCAACTCCGGCTATGACAATCAGGAATATGCGGATGACCTGGTCATTACAATTAGGGGCAAACATGATCAAATAATCTGTGATCTATTGCAGAATGCCCTAAACATAGCTTGCAACTGGTGCCAAATAATGAGACTTCGAGTCAATCCTAGAAAAAGGACGATTTATTTACAAGCACCATCTCTTGAGGGAACAGTAGTGGAATTCTCTAAGGAGGCCATATATCTAGGTATTACGTTAGGTAACAGACTAACCTGGAGCTGTCACTTAAAAAGAGTACTAGATAAAGCTATAGTAGCAACATGGACATGCTGAAGGTTTTTGGCAAAACTTGGGGTCTTAAACCAAAAATGACTCTGTGGTCATACACATTTATTATGAGACCCATTGTCACATACGCTTCACTCGTTTGGTTGCCAAAAACAAAACAAAAGAGATCTCAAGCTAGTTTGCAAAAACTACAACGGCTTACATGTGTAGGAGTAGCCGGTGCCATGTGAACCTGCCCAACTGCGGCCTTACAGGCTATCTTGGACCTGCTACCCTTACATTTGCATCTTAGGGAGTAGGCCATACTTAGTGCAATTAGTCTACAAAGGCCAAAGCTTCCAAAGTACAAATAATTTGGTTGGCAACCTGAAAGTCCTTCAAATTTCATAGAGGACCCGATGTCTAACTCAATTTCAGACGTTGTGCCGAAACGCCATAACTTTGAGACACCATTTAAGGTGATCTTGGCAACAGTGGCGCACTGGGGACCTACCGTTTGAAAAGGGATCTCTTAAATGGTACACAGATGGGTCGGAAATGGAAGGTAAAGCAGGCGTGGGCATATGTGGGCCAAGGTGCCATCTCGCAAAGGCACTGGGGGCCTCACCAACCATTTTTCGGGCAGAAATAAACGCCATACAACTCCGCGCTCACGAAGTATAATCCACAAGAATATGCGTGGAGAAAAAATATACATAATATTATACAGCCAAGTTAAATTCGTTTACCTTTAGGTTTAAGCTGGTTTGGGACTGTCTTGCTGTCTTGAAGCTAGTGGCCGAGACAAATAGTGTGACACTGATCTGGGTACCAGGACATGAAGGCATTAAAAGGGAAACAAGATTGCGGACCGCCTTGCAAAGGAAGGAGCCAAATCTCCATTTATTGGCCCAGAGCCTGTCATTGGACAACCAAAAAAGGCACCTCTTAGCTCAGAACACTGGAAAAAACCCCGGGGCTGAGAAAAGCGAAGAAGTTTATAAAGGATTCGCAACAGAGGACAAAAGACACACTTATCAGAAAGGAACTAAAGCTCAAAACGGACTTGCTTACTGGGCATTGCCCACTTAGATACCATCTTTAGAAGATGGGTAAGGTCGATGATGAGGCCTGTCGATTCTGTATGGAAGACGATTAAACCGCTGAACATATCTTCTGTGACTGTGAAGCTCTGTGCCGCATAAAGCTAAGACATCTAAGAAAGGCATTTCCACTGCCAGAGGATGTCGTAAAAATGGCCCCCAAGAACATTATAAGCTTGATCAAAGTTCGAATTAAGTTCGAATGGGTGCCCTACGGCAGTTATGGTTCCCGGTGACAAGATGACAGGTAGGAATCTTGTCTGCATCGCCCGTTATCAATAAGAATAATAAAATAATAAATAACATTATCACGGGATCTCAACTGGAATAAAGAACTAGTATAGGTTAGAACAAAGGGTCTTAACATTAGCTTAAAGCCAATTCCTCAAGTGCCAAGTATTAGATCGGTGATTACAAGCCACTTTTAACATTTTGTTATTAATTTATTATTTATTTTCATATATCCATTTTATTACATTTTGTTTATCTACATATATACAAATATGTATATTTCCTATATATATACATTTCGTATGTACATCTAACAAATAATTTTATTCTGTATTTCTTTTACATATTTTACTTATTTAAATCACGTTCTTGACGATCTTATATTGCAACATTCTGCCAATAAGTGTGTTTTTCAGTGTGATTGAAATCTCCGACCCAACAATTTATATATTCATATCTTGATACCACTATTCGGAAATTTTACAAAATAAGTGTGCCAGTTTTAGTGAAATTCCATATTCCTTCTTCTGGTTTTTACGTCTTCATATTACACGTTTTAAGAAGAACGTGTTTGGTGTAGACGGGCGGGCAATTGCGATGCCTCTCTTTCCTCTTCAAGGCCCCGTTTCGAGCCTAACCACAACACGTTTGATATGAATGAACCTCCCTTTTTTTGAGTCAGGAGTGAAGACACTGTGTTGTTATAACATGTAGAGAAAATTATGAAGTTTTGTGGTATTATATGATTGCAATATGCAGCCTAATGCCTCATAGACCGAAGAGACCAATTTCGGAAGCGAAATAATGGCACTATCACATAAAAAATAAAAATCGAAAAATGTAAATCGAGAAACTAAATTTATTCCACTTTAAAACAAGACTTTTGCTCCAATGATTAACAAAATGCAGGGAAATAGCATAAACTAAGAATTTTACTGAGAAAACGGTATATTTACTTCAGATTTTTAAGAAAAACACAACTTTTAAGTTTTATCGACCGAAAAACTTTTTCGGCCAAAGGATTCGGTCGATAAAACTGCTGCTGTTGCGTAGGTATAGATGGCTGCTGTTCCGCTATAGAATACTGCCTCTCAGCTATGGATGGCTGCTGTTCCGCTTTGGATGGCTGCCGTTCCGCTAGAGAAGACTGCTGCTCAGTGATGGATGGCTACTGTTCCGCTAGAGAAGTCTGCTGCTCAGCTATGGATGGCTGCTGTCTTGGAGCAGTGGGAAATGTTGCTGCTGTCTCTCGTTGATCCATTTGCATCTGTGATATGGCTTGCTCCCTTGGGCAAAATGATCAGGTGCCTTTGGTTATATGGGATATGGGCATTCTGTAAGCGACCACCACCCGCAATAAATTATGATTATTTAAAAACGGATTGAGCGATAAGATATTGCTCTTAGCCGGCAGCACTAATCCTGTTTTATTTTTTTTTTTTCATTATCGTAAGTAAGGCCTTGCGCTAAATTTCTTAATAAGTATTTTGCTTCCACGAGCTCTGTTGGTGAAAGCTATTCTATTTGTTTTGCTAGCCCTTTTGCTACATTTCGACATGCTACGATATTGCTCACAAATCTGATGCAATATGCTAAAACTGTATTTAAGTTGACGAAGAATGAATATTTTTCAAACAATTCATTTATCAGCATTTGGGCTACAGCCGTATGTATCACGTGCTTATGTTCAGTTTTTATTTGCATATTTGTTGAGGGTTTCGACTTAGGCCAATTTTAGTCGGGTTGTTGGAGCCAACTGTGTCCGTGTCACCAGAGTTTAAGATTGAGTAAATTCGAAGGATTGATTCTTCTGCAGTTGCAATCTACAAAACGATCATTTTGTCTCTAAAAACAACAAAGATGCTGAGATAACAACAACAGTGTTGTGTATATACAGTATGCGACAGACTTCTAGCTGTAAAGATAAAACGCAGAAGTCGCAGTCGTGTCTCATTCTATTTAGGCATGTAATCAGAGTTAATTATCTACAATTAAAGCAAATTAGCTTGCATGGCACCTTTTTAGTTTCTGGTGATAGACCACGAAACCACCAATTAGATATCCTCCGTGTTTAAGTATATTGCTATATTAAGATGGCTGTAATTAAAACTATGCGGCCATAATCCTCGGTGTCAGCCATATTTTGTTAAAAATAGAGCTCCTTCTATTGAAAACACAAAATATCAAAGCTTTTATTTTTTTTTTATTTACTACCCAATACCGCCAAATGCAAAATAGCAATACATTATGATATTTTATAATATACAGGTAAAGTTAAAACATTTATGTGACCCTATATTATAGAAATAAACAAACTCATATTTTAAAAATTTTTTATACCTCTTTATTAATAACTTATTTACGAGGCGCGTTGCTATTTTTCAAGCTATTACATAAAAATTTCAGTTGTTAAAACTTGTACGCGAAATAAGGCGTTTGAAATATTCAAAGAAATTTGCATTATAAATATACTAAAAATGGCAGAAAGAAAACCAAAATATAACTAAATTATCATACCCTGGATGTAAAGAAATAACTTAGTTACCTAAATGATCCAAATGAAATACCAGAATAGTTATTTAAAAATACACTTTCTACCAATTACGAAATGGCTTCAATTTAGCTGTTAAATTGTTTAAGAGGGTACAGCTATAAGCAGTAAGTTTGCTAAAACGATTTAACGTCATAATATAAAGGTTGGTAAAAGTTTCCAAAACATTGTCACTACTTCACTTTTAGTTGCGGCAACAAGCATAATGGATACTACAAACTCTAAGAAGCTGAAAGACAGTGCGCCACTTTGCTGGCTAAATGTTTTCAAAGCGTTGTCAAGTGGTTGTTATGGAATTCCATTCCAACTAAAAAAATTTTAATTTGGCAAGCACAAGGTTGTCAAAACCCAAATACAGCAAGCTGTGCTACTTGGGGATGGTTATGTCACACCTGTCGCCTATTTGATATGGAATGACCCATTTATTATATTTTATCTCGAGTCACGCCACATTGTTCCTTGGCCTATCAAATGTTGAACAGTTTATTCCTATTGTGTATAAATTTCAGTGGATAATACTTTTAATTAATATAATCTATATAAAATGTCAATCTCATTTGTTTAAATCATGTATACATACTTGAAATTAACTTATTTTTAATAAAGCCAGAGGAGATTCAACTCATTGACTGAAATATTTTCCTGACAACAGAGATTGAACCTAAGGTGGTGTGATATTAACTTTCTAAATAAATTAAAGTGTAAAACATATTTATTAAAAAAAAAACTCATCTTGATTTTAAGCTTTTATATTTTTAGGGAAATATTTTGGAAACCCGTGGAAAAACATGGTTTCGCTTTCTTTGCAAAATTTTGGAAATACTACACTACCTACAAAAGGACAGCTAGGAGAGAAAGACAGAGCGTACCAAAAGAAAGAAGAAAAATAGAAAGGTGCTGTACTGATTCGTCACTTAGGAATAAAAGTGAACAGACATTTCTTTGTGCACTGTTTACTGACGCAGGCAGAGAAGAAAACTTCAAAATATTTCGGAATGGGGATGACATATTAGGTCTGTTCGCGTACTCAGTTTTGGGACAATGCATTGCAATGAATTTGCATGAACTTACCCAATTTCCGTTCCCGTACTTTCTCGTGCGCACAAAATTACACGAGTTTTGAATACGTCACAGCTTCCCCTCTTGCATGAATTTACCCGAAGTTTTTAGTTACTGCAATCAATTGTGTTGCAAGGAAAATTGACAGCTGTCATAAGAAAAGTGGAATTTGTAACTTCAAAAATTCAAATTTTGCAAAAAGTGTTTAAAACAATAAAAATAAAAATAAAAATAATTAATAGTAAATAATAAAAACTATAAAATTTGGCAAAAAGTGTTTATAACAATAAAAATAAAATAAGTAATAATAAAAACAAGTAAAAAAGCTAGAATTAGTCTAAGACCAATTCTTATGATACCCTAGATGAATGCCTGTATTAAATTTCGTATGGTCACCGATCTACTCAAGTATTGATTTTGAAGATGTTTTTCGCATATATTTCTAGAACAGTTTGTCGCACAGAAAAAATGGTTATAACCAATTTTATAGGATTTCGTATTCTGCAGAAGTTTTTAGTACAATAAAAATGTCTTGTACTGATCGTTTTCAAAGTATACTTAAAAAACCGAAATTTTTATTTGGCAACACCAAGAAGGAGTTGCCCGATTTAGTCCATTTTTGATATTTTATTTACTAAGGTATAGTTACTAATGCGTTCTCAGGAAGTGTCCAAATATATAGCGGAAAACGAAATTTTTATATGGCAACCACACGAAGGAGTTGCCCGATTTGTCTCATTTTCGAACTTAATTTTACTTTTTTTTTAAAGTCCGTGTACAAATTTTCAGCTTTCTAAGTATACGCGTTCTCGAGTTATCGTGCGCACAGACGGACGGACGGACGGACGGACATGCAAAAATTGAAATAACTTTTAATATTATGAATGAGTGTCCAATCCATTTTGCTCTACCATCATTACTTCGAGGTGTTACAAACGGAATGACAAACTTAGTATACCCCTATGATTTCATCTAGGGTATAACAATGTCGGATGAAGGATTGACTATTCAGTGTTCTCCTGGGACTTTTGCCAGGGTGCAACAAGGTAAATAAAACCACACAACTGAGATTGTTTTATTCAAGTTCTTGTTGATCCAGATCCAAATTTACTTGCTGAACTTGTTAGCCAGGTTCAATTGGGTCAGGCGCCTGTTGACCAGGAAACTCCACTCACTTCGGCTGAAGTGCTAAATAGTATCATTGAGGGAGAAAACGAAGGTAAATAAATATAATTTGTGTCCTAATTTATATTTATTTTAAGTTGTCAATTCTGACTTGATTTAGAACAATGTGCGGATATATCTATCTGGGTCGATGCTGCCGTGAAGCTGTTGCTGTCTACGGTTGGAGACCTTCGGCCAAAAGTGGGGAAAAGTCTCAAATTAAAAAATAAGGCCAAGATGTGGAAAGAGATTCAAAAAAAAAAAATGAGCGCGGAAGGCTACAGCTTCACGGCAATGCAGATCGAGGATAAATACAGGAGTCTCGAAAGAACTTTCAAGAAGGCAAAATGCCACAACAGCAAGACTGGCAGAAATAGGGAGTCTTGTCGTTTTGAGAAGTAATTATAATTTTGTTTTTTATTTAATTGTGAGTAATTAATTTTAAACAGGGAGTTATCGGAGCTTCTCAATGAAAGACCATCAGTCTTTCCGAAATGCCTAGTTGGTAGGTCGCGTAAAGAAATACTAAGTCATGACTCCCAAGTTATTCCGGAAACTTTGGAACCAATAGATCCGGACAATGACTATTCGGAACTGCAGGCGTCATGCTCAAGTACGTATAGTTATTATAACACACACTAACTTTATTTTCGTTTACAAATATGTGTTTATTTTGCTTATACTTATTACTTTTACTTACAGCAGATCTTACGAACAAGGAGGCAGATCTCACGAACAAGGAGAATAACATCTCCCAGGCTGGCTCACTGAACTCTTCCAAGAAAAAGACCCAACATGAAGAGATCATCGAGGATTTGAGGCTCATCCGGCAAGAGCGGAAGGATCAAACTGCCAACATTTTGAAAGCTCTGGACGAAGCCAGCAGGAGAACTGAAACAATAATGCAAGAGAGGAATAGCATTTTGCGGGATGTATTGAACAGCTTAACTAAATAAATGAAATAAATTAAAAAGAAAATATATTAGAGCACGTATAATTTATTTTTTGATTCACAACAATTTTAGTGTTCCCCTTGGGACTGCCGCATTTGGAGGCACACTGAATCCCGTAATGCCTTGCCTGCAGGATTTGGAGCAAATTCAGCAAATTCAGCATGCACGAAATTATTTGCCTGGTCTACTCCCGTTTCAACTGGTTCTTCACTGAAATCTAAATCCGATTCGCTTGCCAAATTGTGAAGGACACAGCAAGCGCGTACGTAGTGACACAGCTTATTCATACCTTTCAGCTTGCAGTAATAGAGTTGTCGAAATCTTTGCTTCAGCATACCAAATGCATGCTCGATCACTACTCGACTGGAACTAAGATTTCGATTATATGAGCTTTGTGCTGCAGTAAGATGTCCGTTATCTTTATATGGTGTCAACAGGTTTTTTTTTTTAATGGATACGCAGAGTCTCCCAAGATCCAGTTATCCAGTCAAATATTAAATAAAAATTTTTTCCATGTTCTATTTGATATATTAATTGGATATAGGACCTTTGCACAGACTTTCTAATTTTGGGTAAATGAATGAGTTTTGAAGTACTCTGCTGTCATGTGCAGATCCTGGATACCCGAAGAAAATATCTATAAATTTTCTGTTCTCATCACATATACCCTGGAGGATAATGCTAGTTAGCCCCTTTCGGTCAATGTAATCGTCCTTCCCTTCACTTGGTGGATCTATCACAATGTGAGTCCCGTCGATAGCACCTACAGACACACAGGATTAATATGATAATTCGAAATATGAAACAAGTTAGCTAAGTTTTGTTACTTACCAATAATTTTCGGGATCCAGATTTATTTTTAAAATATTCCTCTGTTTCACTCATTTTTGAGCTATTAGGTAATTTAATAACCTCTTCCGAGAGATCGCTTCGAAATGTCGTGACACGGACAATTATGCGATTGACTGATGAAAGAGACACATCAAAGCGATCTGATATATCTCTAAAAGAACAGGCTTCATGGTCAGTATACCATAAGAATAGTAACATATGTTTTCTTCCAAATATCCTCTTGTCAGCACGAAGGTGAATATAAGGTTGACTTTTTTCAAATCGGCTTGCCAACTTTTCAAAAATTTCCCGACTGACTCGAATTGCCTTATAAACTCTTCATTTGTGTAAGATTCGACGACTTCATCACATTAATTTTGTATGCTGTTCCTCTTCCGCTTTGTTGGAAGGGCCAATCTCAACAACATCTCAGCCTCATCATCATCATCCCTTAAATAACTAACTATTTTAGTTAAATTTTCTTTTTCTGACTCTTCTTCCTCAGTAGTTAATAGAGTCACTAACAGTTTGCACTTTTTATCCATGCCAATGTTTCTTTTTTCTATATTTCAATATCTTAATTTCAGTTTAACTAAAACTCAACAGAACTCAAACAAAACTCAATTCTTAAATTCAATTTATTTCAAAATAACAAAACTCAATTATCAAATTCTATTTATTTCCACAATATTTTTCTCTTCTTAATTGCAATAGAAAACTAAAACAATTAAATATTCAAATGACATTTCACTCTTCTTCTTGTTTTTCGCGAAGTTGCATGAAAAGCGTTTCCGTACTTTTTCATGCATTTTACATTATTCCCCCACCACATGAGTAAGTTTTTACGCAGAAAGTTTTTGCACGAGAAGTACGCGAACAGACCTATTTTTGCAGAAAATAGGAGAAAAGTCATGGTTTATCGATAATTTTTCCTCAGTATCTGAGATATTGGTGAGGACACATAAAAGCGATGGGTTAAAAGAGAAGAAGTGGTATTGGGTGCGTTTGTTGAGAAGATAATTTTCAAGTATCTATCATTCAGAAATTACTGTAAGAAAGATAACCTAAAAATATTAGACGGAGGAAGAAACTTGACGTGGTGGACAAAATAAAATTTTGGCTTAGCCTATTATTTTCGGGCATCATCAAATAAAATTTATGTAAGAACATTATTCGATCAGAGCGTAATATGTTCACCGTTTATAAAGAATGGTGCAAAGAAAACAATCTCACCCATGCAGGAAGAAATTTGTTCACTGAAGTTCGGAAAGAAGAATGATAATATTTGCAAAATAGCTAATAGCTTATATAATGCACAAATTAAGAAGAAATACGATGCAAGGACAACCAAACAAGTAGCTAAAGATTCTGAAATGATGAACATCTTGTACTTACTATGGACTTTCAATACGTCCAAGATTACTTCAAGGGATGATACTCTAATCAAATGAAATAGAAAATATAAAAAAAAAAAATTTTTAAATCTTCTAAATCCGCATTAAAAAATAAAAAATAATTTCTGCCTTCACTTAATGAATACATCACAAAAGTTCTCTAGAGTTTCCTTTCCTTTTGCATTTAATTAAATATTAAAATTGTATGATATTGGTGAATAAATATTAAAATGTTCATGGTATACAAAGAAAGCAAGGTCTGGGGCCGGATTCCGCGATTATGAGTTTACGCGTGCATACAAAATTTTGTGTACACCAGCTTGTTTCGATTACGCAAAAATGGAAATGAGTTTTTCTGTCAAAATTTTGTATACTTTAACTGATATTCCCCCCCCCCCCCCCCCACCGGCATTTTGGTCGTGAATTTTGAAGAGGTACGTGTGAGTTTTTGTAAAGCGTTATTTTCAAAATTAGTTGTTATATTATATATTTTACAATTTTCTAAGCCGTAGTCGCCTTAATACTAGTGAATTCATGTAACTCATTTCTTATAACTTAACTTCTTCAAAAATGCTATTTTCTTACTCAAACAACATTTAGCACAGAAAAGTTTTCATTCAGCATTTAAGTGCACACTTTCCCTCACGGTGAGTTACTTAAGTCGTGTGCACTGGCAAATTTAGCCCATCAACAGTTTAAATTTTAACACTATAGTGAATAACAATGAATTTTGAAACTCCTATTGTTTATCAAAATACTTAATTAAATTATTTTGCTTTGAATTTGCTTTCTTTGTATACCATAAAAATTTTAAAATTTTACACAAATGTAATATAACTTTAATATTTAATTAAATGGAAAACTCTGGGTAGTTTTTAAAAAAGTTATTTGTTATGTTTATAATTTTTTTTCTTTTGTAGTCATTAATTATTCTCAAAAATGTTAAAATTATACCACCAAGGAATTTTCAATACAAGCAAAATGTTTGTGATCGAAACTTACAGAAGCTGGGTATTTTAATGAAAAGTCAAGCCCAAGAAATAATGGTGTTTGAACGGAATGCAAGCGACCTTTATATGAAAAACACCAGCAGTAAGGCAAGCAAGAAGTGTATAATGTCTATTTTATGTGAGACTAAATTTTACTATGCTTACGGCATCAAAAACTTATTTTATATAAATAAAAGAACTCCGGCGATATCTGAATGCTAATGAAATTTTCATGCTGAAACGAAAAGACAAAGCTATACAGAGCGGTCCACAACTGATGGCAAGTGCGGTTATAGATGGCGATGGTGGCAATGCACCCCCCCCCCCCTAGAGCAAATCTCTGGATCCTCCCTTGGATGACTTGTATCTAAGGTACAAAATTTTACTTTGTATGAACTTAAGAATGGTGATTTTACACTTTATGTTTGGCATGAGGCTAATGGGAGTGTCACTGTAAATGAATTTACATCATGTATTACAGATTTCATTTTCAAAGTGCCGAAGTCAATCAAACTTATCCCACTAATCTACGGATGCAACTACGAAAGTAGCAATAAAGTTCTACCCTGAGAAATATAGCTGAGAAAAAGTCTATTGTGATAGAGAAACTTTTCCTCGTGAAAGGCTATACTATGATGGAGGATGACAGTGTACATGCTCAGAGAAATATTTTAAGCCACCAATCAATTCTCCATCAGACTATGTGGCTTGGATGAGACGAGCAAGTCCTTCAAATCACTACAAAGATGAGATACTCGATTACTAATTATTTAAAAACTATGAGGTTTCATCGAAACTGTCGTCACTCAGGCCAGTAAAGAAAGATGGAGACCAGACCTGGTCGTTAATCGATTGAAAACTTAACCAAAAAATCAACTAAATTTTCAATGGATTGAATTTTCAATTAATTCAATTAAAATATTAATTGGCTCCCTCGATTGAAAATTCAATCGATTGAAATTGTAGTTGGCCACACAATTAACAGGTTAATCGAATAAATTTTCAATCGGCATACCCGATTAAAAATGTAATCCATTAACAATTCAGTCGGATTGAAAATGTAATTGATTGACAAATCGGCAATTTACGATTGAATACATTTGTTCAGCCCTGAACAAGCTGAAAAGAAAAGATAAAGAATTAATAAATTAAAACCCCATACACAGTACTTAACTCAAGAAAAGCCAGGGGAGGCGACTGGCGTACATTCCTCCCACGTAGTACAGGTGCGTATGTACCTACTTACAAGCATTCAACAGGTGAAATATAAAGAAATTATGAATTATTTAAATGAGTTAATAATGAATTACTTATATATTAAAAACTACTAACAATCTGCATAAAAACTACAAACCATCCAATTTCCCCGTGCAAAATCTAAACATAAATACATACATGCAATTACAACAACAACACTATGGGAATTGGAAAAAATGTAATAAGTAGCTTAATTTCAATTTCCATCAATTGAAATTTAAACGAAGCATTGAATTACCATCAGAGAACACACTAATTGTGAAAAAACACTTTCCCGCAAACAATTTCGAGAAATATTACATATAAATTTTCACATTTGACATTTGTTACAAGGGAAAATTATTTACTCAAAAACTAAGTTTTTAAAGGATTTTAAAATGTAATGACTCAATAAAACCGTAGTTCCTGAGTTATTGAAGAGATTTCTTGCACAAAAACAACTTCCCGTAAAGATTTTCCGCGAAAATCAACAAAAGAAAATCTCACCTGAAGACAGGTTAAGATTATAAATACAATAAAAAAACGAGTTTTCTTAGAAAATAAGCACACACAAACACTGAATCACATATGCAACATAATTTGCATAATTTACCTTTATGTAATTAGCACAATTTTAATGAAAAAACGCACGGAAAAACTCGCCATCGTGAACAGTCAAAACAAACTTTTAATTATCGCGGAACTGTCAAATTTCATGTATTGCCAACATATGGCACATAAATTTTGGGTATTTTTTACCGAGGAATCTGATGGAGGTATTAAAAAGGTGCTAAAGTATCTCAGTGAAAAGATATTTACGAATTTATGATTTTTCATATAACTAATGACAAGGAAAGAGATAGCAAGTGAAAGTGAGATGGATTAAAATACGTTCCACATCAAATTCTCTGAACCTGGACGGCAAAAATTTAATTGCGCCATGTTATAGCACAATTTGGAATTTTAATTTTCATTCAATGAAATTAAATTATGATGAAGATCTTTTGATGAGGAAAGATAGATATTAATATTCTTCATCGGTTGAGATAAATCACACCTGATGAAAAATAATATGTACTGAGCAATTTCCATTATGGCTGCGGGTTCCACACACAAAAATGGCGGTTCAGACCCTGTATAAGGCCAACCTTTTGCATTAATCGCTCTCTTACAATTTATATCTGCCCATGGTAAGCATAAGCTCAGATGCGATTCTCTTTTTGGTAAGGGTAAACATTTTGTAAAGACATAATTTACTGATATTATTGTGATTAATGAGTATTTTTTGTTCCTTTTAATTAAGTGAATTCATTTTATTGTGATATTTAATAATTTTCTGATAAAAAATTAATTGTAAATTAAAGTGCCTTGTACAGGATAAATTCAATTCCTATACTTCTCAAATCGGGTTAGCTCGAATATACCTGCGAATTATCCTTAATTTGCTTGAAATTGCAAATTGTAAATAGCATTAAGATTATAATTTTGAGAATTGTCTAGATTTATTGTACATAAGTGCTTAAGCTAACCTGCATATGAAGTTTTTATTAAATCGAAATGTAAATCTATTTATGCTCGTTCTGATTTTAATATACCGCTACACCAACATAGTGCACCAAAGATAACATCATCACATGTGGCTTGTGAATGGTTCTACAGCAACTGTTCCGTTACACACGTGCCGAAATTGATTATTAAATAACAAAGGAATTTTACATCAGCCTGGTATACAGGCATTTGGTGTGACCTTTCCCCATATAGTTTCTGATTCAGATCCAGAAACTAACTACTACATATGGAATTGTTTGGTGATCCTACAGGAACCAAGCTACTTGCGCAAACATTTTTTGATGATTCCATCCAGGAATCATAAGCTTTGGTAAACATTTTTTGGTGGTTCCATCCAGGAATCATAAGTTGCGCAAACAACATTTTTATAAAAGGAAAAAGACGCACATAGAAAAAATGATATGATTTATTATTATTGTTACATCATTTATCTGGTTTATTTGTCTAGATAATTATGGTTAGCTGATCCTCAAAGAGGTCGTCGGTAAGGCTACCATAACGTGCAATGTTTACCATTGTTGCAAATGAGAACATTCTTTCAACTGGAGCTTAAGAAGGCAATGCTCTGTTCGTTTTTACGAATATCTGCCTAATTAATGGATAATCATCCAGCATTTTGCAATTGTTTCTCTTGTTACTTAAATATCTGTAATACAAATTAGAATAAAATATATATTTTAGCGTTGTTTAAAATTTATAATTGTATGGAAGTAGCATCTTTTACGAGTACCTACTCATTATTTAGGTTAGGTTTATTTAAAATTTCGGTCGTTTCAATTCAGTTAGTGTAATACAATTACCTTAATACTTCTAATTCGCCTCCACATGATGACCTTATCGCTTCATTTTCGATGGTATCTTCTCCAAAGAAGAAATCATCACTCTCTTCTCCAATTGAGTTATGTTTTTGTGACACATGAGTCAGACAGACTGCATTCGCTGCTCCAATAAACACGTTCTTAAGCCGTCCTCGTTCGTCTTTATCTACAACGGCGAGCCATCTATCTTTGAACACGGGATGGGAGTAAGAAGCTTTGCCTCAAAGCGAAGCCGGAGTAGTTGGTCAAATCTTTTGTTAAGACTTAACATAATTGTAGTTAGAACTGGTTTCCAGTATTGCAATTCTTCTTCTGGCAATTTTTCACATTTTTTTTTTTAAGTTCAAGTAGACAAGGAATCAAATATCCATAATGTAAATTATTTTCACTTTTCAGTCGGTCCAAAGCAGATGCCAATGGCTGCATACATTTCATATATTCTTCGATGTAAGTAATTTCACGTATAGCAAAATTTTCAATTTTAAGTTTTTGACATAGATGAGCAAAATTTCCTTTAACCAGTAAATGTTTGAAAGAGCATCAAATGTGTAATTCCATCTTGTCACAAGAGGACGATTTAATACAAAGCCGAGTATTTCTTTTTCAACTACGGCAGATTTAGGATGAGCAGAAACTGACCACAAATTCGAACATTTTTGGAAGGAATTCTCATGAATTTGTTTAAGTGAAACATTTATTTTTGTATATCTACAGTTGCTGTAAGGCTGAGTATATGACTGCAGCAGCGTAGATGAGTTGGTAGAAATCTATCCATATTCTCAAAATTTAGTAAATCCTCCACAACAACATCGCTTTCATCATTATCTTTTGTACTACCGAATTGTTGAAAAGCTTTTACGAAATTACCAGCATTATCAGTTACTGTTGCAATTATTTATGATCTAAACATAAACATAAACATAAACATTTATTTATTTGAGTAATAGTAAAAATAACAGCAAAAATATACAATTTGTAGTATGATTTGTAGTGTGATATAGCATGGTGACAATAAAATAGAAAAAAATGATAAACGTGAATAGACCAGGGACAAGTAATAGAGGATCTTAGCAACTAAACAATACCTATAGTAGAGGTAACTAATTACTACTTAAGGCTGAACTTAAAAGTAAACTTAACTATATACACCAAACAACTTGAATCATCCCTTAGTAGAGTTAACCATTGAACACTTAGCTTGAACTTCTGATTAAACTTAACTATATACATAAAAAAAATGAACCATCCTTTCGGCTTTTACTGTTTATACGTTAGTTCTAAGACTGGCTTGACTTGATTTGATTTAGCTAGGTTATGGAGTTAAACAGAACGGACAGGGAGATTAAAAATATGGAGGGAGGCCATTCAAAGCAATTTGGTTCCAAGAAATTTTGTTGCATCAAGTAGAGTTTATACTAAAGTGGAAGATAGGTTGATGAGTGACGTGAGGGAGATGGCGGTGTAGACGGTATTATGGAAGGTGGCAAATTCTACACTGTATTCAGAAAGTCGAAAGCCGCTGACCTAAATGAGTTTAGTGAGTTACTGCCCCATGGCTTCATCAGTCATCTGATTCCAGATGGTCGCCCCACGCAGGAAAATGTTCCTTCCACCATACTGCGACAGCACTCTTAGGAGGACAATCTCGACCGGTTTAATATGCTCAACTTGATCCGACGCATCAGGTAGCCGGACAGTAGACCATGTCTAGCCTTGATAATCAACTTCAGGATACTGAGTTCGTACATCCTGGCCAGCTGACATGGAATAAGCATTTCGAGGATACAAGCGTGCACACGATTAAAGCCGAATACATATCTGGCACAAGCCATGAAAGCACGGCGCGGTTTATCGAGATTGCCGCAGCAGATAGGGAACAATACCACATCTGCATAGAAGAAATGTGGTAAGATCAGAGCAGAGAAGAGTCGTGTGACGCTGCATATAGTGAGCGCAAGCCGTAATACACTCTAGCACAGATTTTATTAATCTGTGGTTCCCAGGTCAGACCAGGATCCATGAGCAAGCCCAGGTTGAGCACCACCTTCGCGGACAACTCGATGTTGTGACCCAATATATTCAGTGCTGGAAAGTCTGAAGAGTTAGCCCCATTCAATGGACGAATGGAGTAAATAATGGTTTGTGTTTTAGTAGGATTAATGGACAGCCTATTATTAGCTGACCATTCAACTATCCCTTCCGGAGTTCTATTAATGACTATCGCTGCATCACTGAGGTTCTATCAGCACTACAATAGATCGGAAGATCGTCTGCATAGATGTGGAAGTGTACATCACTCAACACTGTGGTGATATCATCCATGAAGAGTGTAAACAGGAGCGGCACCAAAGCAGCCCCCTGAGGGACTCCTTCCACCACTGGCCTCGTGGACGAGTATGTGCCACTGCTATTTACCATAAAATATCGGTCACTAAGGTAATGGCCAATCAGTCTACATGCAGTGGCGGAGAACACAAAATAGGAACGCAACTTAGCAAGCAGAATAAATGAGGGACCGAGTCAAAGGCGTTGCTGAAATCTAATAGCACATGGATTACGCCGTTGTCCCTGTCACACAGGTCACGAATTCCCGCCGTCACCTAGAAAAGAGCTATGCCCGTTGGGTGAAGCCTCCTGAAACCTGATTGGAATTTTGAGAGTAGATTATGAGAGCCTGCATGTTCTGTGATCTGATCAGCAATGATAATCTCTAGGACCTTAGATATAGTCGGAAATACGGAGATCTGTCTCCATTAAGATATATGGGATGGGGAGTTTATTTTGGGGATGGGAGTGATCAGACCCACCTTCCAGTGATTAGGAAAGTATGAGCATGAAATTACGTCATTGTATCCAATAGCATTTGATTTCATTTTGCGGACCTCCGACACATTTGAGAAGTTAAAGACATCATCAGCAACAACAGAACGTGGATCAGTGAGAATATATTGAACATTATCTAATCTGTCGCTTGTAATGTTTGGCAGCAGTAAATGGCTGGGACAAAGAAAGGCAGCATATTGTTCAGGGTCAATAGTCGATTGAGCTCTAGCTTTCGAACCAAAGCCAAGATCGTTGACCTTATTCCAATTTATGACACTGCCCTCTCTAACACCTTTCAATGTGTCTTCTCTTATTCGCTCTGATTAGGTAGTCAGCCTGACTAAGCAAGCGACGAAATTCCACAAGATTTTGCACTGTTTTGTTATTTTTCCATTGCCTATAGGCAAGATCGCGAAGTTGACATTTGGGCAAGATCTCAGGATGCTTAAAAATTATTTTTTTAACAGTGCGAACTTTGATGGGTTTCAGGGGCACTTGCCTCACGAATATGGAGCACAACGAATCTGAAAAATGTTGTGCAGCTAAGTCGGGGTCAGGGTGGTCAAAAATGGGGGACCAATCAGTCCTAGCGAGGTCCGCCAGAAGGGCGTCCGTTTGTATTGCTGAAAGATTCCTGAAGGTTCTCCATCGGTTAGCAGGTAGACAACGAAAGTTGCACGAGGTAAAGAGCAACTCATAGTCAGAGATGCCGGCGCACTGACCAGAGAAGTCCGGCTGAAAGTTTGAAAACGAGAGATCAAGAGTTGTCGCAGAGCCGAGCCCATGACGCGTGGGCAGATTGTTGATGATTCCAAGTCCATTCTCATTCAATAGGTCTTTCAAGGAGCGTGATAGAGTAGACGAGTTCCCAACGACGTGCGACTTGTATACTGCTCAAGAGCACTGGACAAGACTGACATATTTTTGTCCGTGTACGTTGTTGCGTATCTGCAAATGACCACTAACGTCATCGGCTCTACATCATCATCACAACCCTCCACCTGAACAGCTAACATCTCCCAGCTGTTGCCGATGAAACGAAAAGAGGCCCAGGACTTCATAGTGTCGACCATATATACCGCGACACCACCGCCCTTTTTGGCGATTCTGTCGAGCCTATGCAGCCTATATGCAAGAATGTCAAGCAGTCTAGAAGTGTGGTGCCTCTTAGCCTACGTCTCACGTACCAGCAGAGCCGCAACATCTCCAAGCTCAGCCAGATGCCTGATATTTGTTATGTTTTTGGAAGAGGATCTCGCGGTAAATGAAAGTATGTCAAAATTATTCGGCGGTAGGACATCGGACAAATCAGCCTGCGTTAATAGACTATGGTGCGGGATGCTAGTTATATTGGAAATTTGGGGGGGGGGGGTAGATATGTTAGGTAAAACAGGGGATTTTGAGAGACTGACAGAAGGAGCCAGAGAGAAGCTCACTTCGTGTATATTTTCTTTAACTAGCGGGAGGGAGACGTTCGTTTTGTTGATGCTGATGTACGCATCAGTGAAGCGGTGATCACACCTACTGCTAGTCAGGTTGTCAGTCTTCAGCTTAACAATTCCTACCCCAGTTAGCGATTGTTCATGGGAGCGCACTCATAACTGGGGTCGTAAATAATCAAACTGGAGTAATCGGTGAGACTAATCCACCAAAAGTGCCAGGTAGCAAATTGGATGACGAAGCAGCTGTGGAGTTACTAACTCAGCGCCCGGGTTAGAATCTATGCTTTGAGTCGTCAGATCCAACTAGGATTAAACAGCAGACAGGTGCTATTAGGTGACTCTGGAGCAAGTGAAGTAAGGCTGTCGCTTGGGTTGACCAGTTCACAGTTCGATGATCGGATATTTGTGCGCTGATTCAAGGACACCAGGTTGTTCATAGAAGAGGGGTCATGGGTTAGAGATGCTTGTGGCACTCTCACTGTCGCAATAGAATGCACAAGCGGTTGGACGTCGCAGTGAGAAACCGACGCTACCACTTGATGAAAACCCAGATAAGCTCGTTATGTGGTCTGTAACAGGGATAGTAAGTGCCGTTCGAAATACCACCGCACAGCACGTGATGCCACTCCAAACAGCGCAGACACGATAGACCGTCCTTTCTTCGTTGAGGAAACTATTGCATTCAGTGTGCCAGCTAGTCGAGTCTGGAGACCTGGCATCTCAAATACAAGTTAATTATAAGTTATGTTATATTAGTCCAGAACGTATCTAACTAAATATCTAAGTGAAGTTTTTATCAAATAATCACGACGAGAGAACTCCCCAAAAGTGGTATGCTGTGGTTCCTTCTCTAAGAGAAGTAACTTGTTCCTGATATGCAGTTTCTCCCATGCAATAATTAAGAATGTCATCTACGCGATGAAAAATATGAGAAAATCACACAGGGAAAAATCGACCGCTTTAATATATCTTAATAGTGAGTTTCGCTCTTGCCTGATGTTTCGTTGGTCAAGATTCTGTTTAAAATATGGTGTAGATGGTTCACACTAATTAATTACTTGAGTATAAGCTGCGTAAGCATGAACAATAACAATATGCTTGTGTCAATAATCAGCCCGTTAAAATTCATTACGTATTTACCGCTATCACGTTAAACCCGTATAGGATGTCTGTTTCTTTAGTTCTACCGAGGTTAAATGTTATAAAAATAATAAGAATATATGAAACTGTGAGCTTAAATTGACTAGTGAGAACTGTTTCATTAATCACACACTACATAAATATAAGAATATTATTACTATTATCTAAGATCTATCAATAGTTGAGTCCAAGCAACAATCAGATTTGTTGTGTTTAAATTAATTGGCAATTCTGTGGATAATATAAGGCAAGTAAACTAAGCTTCCTTAGCTAAATGCATACAAGTGTCTATGATTAAGGTTATACTGAACTTGATTTGGTGGCGTAGCTTGTAGTTGAGTCTAGCTATGAATTCAACTCTCGTGATGATGCTATTTACGAAAATGATACCCTGCCGCCCAGTCTATTCACGACCTGGGAGTATCCGGGTCTTCAGCAATTGAAAATCTTCGCTTGTCACACAGAAAGCCTCTTGCCGGCTATGCTCGATTGCCCAGTCAAAGAACTCATGCGATTAAGATGTTCTCTGATGCATTCATATGTACTTCGGCCTATATCTGGTATGTTTAGAATACCTACGTTAAATTGTTAAACAATATTTTCCAAGTATCCCAGTAATTGGCCTCGGTAGCTCAGTTGGTAAGCGCGCTGGTTACCATCCCTGGGGTCGTGGGTTCGATTCCCACCTCGACTTGGTCCTGTGCTTCTCCCACATAGTTTCCTTCCATTTTCTGCATTATTCCTTAACCCTTGCTACTAATTAATTCTTCAATCGACATTTAATTGTATTTGCTAAGGATATATTCGATATAACTTTGTAATTGACATGTGTCTATGTTATATTTCTAAGGAAAATTGCTATTAATTAATGTAAATAATTTCTATAATTAATGATTCATTATAATGATGTCTATGATTATGTTAATAATTCTATGATTTATGATTATTCCTAATGCTTGCCTAATGTGTATACATAGCTTATATGTAAAAACATGTAATATTTCCTGTCTGTAAGATTGTTCAAATCGGTAGACTGAATAAATAAATAAATAAATTTCCCAAAGAAATCTCAGGAAGCTGGTTATTGCGAGGAGCGACATTGAGATTGGATGGAAGCCTATGTCCTTTTGCTCTGAAATCAGCAGTGTGTTGAACTGGCCGGACTCTATGTCTTGACGCCCAGTCTATGGCCGAGCTGGGAGTATCCATAAGTCCCAGTTTGATTAAAATCCAATCCAGTGAATTGGAGATTTAGCCACTGGATTAGCAATGGTTATGTACATTCCACATTGAATAAGTCCCAGAAATTGGTATGGATTTGTGACCAAGTTATCCCATTGCCAAAACTCCCAGATTATTCACTTTCGTGGGATTTTACAAGATGGTGACCGATTGCTGGAACGGCGTCAGTCTCCCCACAAAATGAAAATTATGAGAATATCGCAATAACTGATTATCCATCGAAATACTTTATTTTGCTTATTAAAATATTTTCTTTAAAATACTTTAATTTTATAATTTTTTTAATTTTTAATTCAGCACAGATCATTTAACAATTTGTAATATGGCCGCAGGACGCCTTCTATGTAATGGGAAAATTTCCGGAAATTTCACCGATCATTTAAGAAAATCAACTCTCAATGTTAGCAAACTAATACAATTATCGCAGTTGAGTGTTTAATCAAACATATGCCATTAAAAAGCTAATCTGAAAGACTAAAAATTACAAAATTCACGGAGCTGAAATTTTCGCGACCTGACACTATGACACTTGCTATATATATAAACCGAACTGTGAATTAATGTTGCCTAATGATTCCGCAATTTTGTCATAGCTGCGTGTGTCAGGAATGCGCCGACAAGCTAAAGCTACTAATTTCCTTTTGTAAAGATTTTCATCAATGCAATGCACAGTTACTCCTAAAAATTGACGACATTTTGATGACCAAATATCTGTTGTAGTGCTTATATAAGTCACTTTCTCAAGAACTTGTTTAACTTTAGAAATGTTTTCGTTATACAAACTTGAAATTTTTCTGGTAGGTATATTCAAATTATCAAAAATTTTGCGGAAATCTCCGTTGTGTAAGTACTCAATGGCACCAAAATTTTTACTACATAATTTAATTTGTCCTTTTCAAATTGCTCTTGAGAGAACTCAATCCTCACATAATCTTTTTTGCACACGAAACTTTCTGTTGCAAGAGTGTCGTCAGTTTTTGCGCACTTCAGAGTTTTATATTCATCCAATGCATCAACGGACTCCTGACCGTGTAGTCTTTTCAAATGCGACCTGCACCTCGAAGTTGTTGACAGTAGCTCTCTATTCTTTTTTCTCCCCTCACACCTGACACATTCCGAAACAATTATATTATTATTGGTACTACATCCATCTGGTATCAACTTGAAAAAAGTGCCAAATATAGGGCGTTTTGCTAATGACTCTAACACTCCACAAGCAGATTCATTGGATGATTATCAATGCTAGATTTGGACAGTACTTCCGTAATTATATAATGCTGTTCGGGATATCATGTGAATTACTCATCACAAAATCATCATCGTTTATATCTTTGATATTGTTAGTGCACAAATAATGAAATTAAAATCTAAATAATAAATTTTAATATATTGTAAAAGACACGAACACAATAAACAAGCGATATTTTTTTTAATTTATTTTTGAATTCGCACAGTTCACCTTTTTTTTACAATATAGAAGAAACTATGGATTATGGTTAATTATTCCGTAAGATAGGTATACCTGAACAATGAAAAAATGCTAAATCGACTTGTATTATAGTATAACCCACAATTAAGAATATTCGGCCTACAATTATTGCAATCGATATAAGAATAAAATCTGCAATGCTCAATTGCTGAAATTTTTCCCTAAAATACTCATATATGAAAAATTCCCAGAAATAGAAACCCGTGCTATTTATCATAACCATAATATCATAGGATAACAGCAACAACATAGGTTACAACCAGTGATGCCAAGTCTAATATTTAAATTACTGTACGACTACCAAAAACTTACTGTTTTGTTTTTACTTTGAACACATTTAGAATAAATATATATATATAGGTATTGTTAGATTTGATTTACTCTGTTTTGGGGTTCAGTAATTATATTACTACCGAATGCGACTCACAATTACTGCAAAATCAAGTTATTACTATGTACTTTGCACCATTGGCTTACAACATCCCTCAATATTGCAGCTAATGGGTAATTTACATTACTCGAACATTGCTAGAAAACAGAGTAAGTAGTTTCTCCTTATCTGAAAATACTTTAGAATGATAAGGACAAATGATAATCCAGCAAAATTTTACTGAGTTAAATGTCAAATTCCCCGACGAAGAGGAAATTTTTACTGCCATAATTAGCAATAAAAAGTTCTGGCCAGAAGTATATTTTATGGCAGTAAATTTATACATAGAATTACTAGCGTATACGAATATATACACGCAAACAAATTAACAATATTTGAAGTAAGTTTGTAGCTTTCAAATATTCATATCTGAAAATTTTCGGGTAATTATTATTTTTGCATATTTCCATAGAATATGGCCAGCAGCACTAAGGCAAGCTACCTATGGAACGATAAAATTCGGCACATGCGCTATACATGAAAAAATTAGCCACAGAAATTGGATTTTTAGTTGAGAGTTATTCTAATTTAATTAATGAAGTTGAATAAAATTACAAGCTGCAAAATGAAAAAAATGTGTCTGATAAATTTATTAAGAGGAATAAAGGTTTCGCGACTGGGGATACTTCTCTTATTTTGGTGACTGCGCGGGCTATGAACAGGAGCTGGATCTGTTTATTTTTTCATTATTGTCTTACCATCAGACTATTACAGATGTTTATGCGATATCGCCATTTAGTTAGCATACTGACCTGGATGTATCGCTGACGTTTTTGAGTATTCTGCTTCTGTTGTAGTTGCCTTGTACTTTCTTCATTATTTTAAGAATGAAAAAATGCAGTGGATATTCTGATTGACAATTTTTGTAGAATGACACGCATCATATTAATAAAATCTCTTACCATTAATTTTTTAACTTATATTTTAGTAAATACATATTAAAAATCTGAAACAAAACAGAAACGAAATACTGAAATTTTAGGTTTTTTTAAGCAAACGAGCTGTTGTAACTGGGCTATTCTCTGTACCAAAGTTCTATCGGTGATGTATCTGAGGAATATTGTGCGACCTAAGCAAATTATTCCGCGATTCTTGATATTCTCTAATAATTTGATCTTGAACATCAAGAAGACGCTGTGAATAACGACTGTATTCCAACGGAACATAAAAATTTCTGGACGAACTTGCACTCAATTTATCAGCAATTTACCTCCACTATTACATGTGAGAAAATTAGACCAAGTACTTCTACCGTGCATTATCCATATATTTCGGAGACTCCTGTAGTGGAAACTACACGATTTATTAATTGTTGTTATTAAAAATAAAATAAAATAAAAAGACATATTTACGTCTGTCAGAGTAATATTTACGCTGACTGTGTAAGAAATAAAAATAAAAATTACATTGGTCGGATTAATATTTGCGCGGACTGTTTTAAATATTAAATTTGACGTTTGGGAAAATACTTTGAAAAACTTTTTAAAAAAATTTAAACACAGACACATACTACTGTATACACTTTTAAAAAAATACAAATCAAGCCTTTTTGGAATTGTAAGAAAATAAAAATTTGTGTTTGTGTCAAGGAAATAGATCAGTCTCATTTTAGACACCAGAGGGTAGTAATCTAATGGGTGTGTTCAGCTCAGCTCAACTGTTGAGTTGCTGACTAAGCGGTGGCGTTCAGTCGAATCGCTGTCCTTCCGCTGACTCTCAACTGTTGAGTATAGTATGCAGTGGCGATTATTTAGGCTTAATTATCATACGATGGAAATGTTATTAAATATAGCCAAACTTGACAGCAACAAAACGTTTGCTGTCTTTGGTTATTTTGTCTTTGGTTATGTTTTGATTACAGTCAGCAAAACGTTCAGATGAAACTCAACGGTTGACTTCCAGCATACTCAACATGTTTTGTGATTAGTGTCAACAGTTGAGCTGAGCTGAACACACCCAATATAATTTTGCCTAGTAATCGCCAGAGAGCACAGATTGTGAAATAAATAATTAATTTAGCTACGGTTACATAAATAAAGAATTAGCATTATAATTCAAGAAAATACAATTTCCTTTTTAATATATATAATATATGCATATATATATTCTTATTAATAAAATATTATAAAAATAAAATATAATTAAAAACAAAATTATTTAAAATAATAATCATCAACAAACTTTCTTTAAAAGTATTAATGACAAGAATATTGAAGAAATCTTAAGAATTTCGGATTTGGATTTTCCCACAATTGAGAAGAGTTTCAAGAGAATTAGTTATTCTTTAACTAATTCATTTAAGAAGAATTATAAAGAAACTGTTATATATATATCCATACCGTTTAAATTGGTGACCCCGACAAACATTCATAAAAAGGTATCCCCCCACCAGAGTGGGAAGACGGCTGATTATTAGTGAAGCTAATGAAGAAAGAAGAAAGAAATTAAATTAGAAGAAAAGAAAATTAGAGAAGATCTACATAAAAGAAAGAAGATAACATTAAACTAACTCAGTAAGTTTAGTTTTAGATTTAGATTTAGAATAGCTTTCATTTTAAAAAATAAAAAATTAATTACTATAAAAATAATAAAAATATTTTATATATATTAAATTGTCCAAATAACACTAAAGGACATTCTTACACTAATCATATCATTGACGAAATATTTAAAAGTCTAAGTTTTTCGAAGTATTTTTCCCATAAATTTATATAAGTCGTGTGGATTAAATCTGCATCAACTCATCATTCCCATAAAATTTTAATTCGATATATTAATTCGAATAATATGAGAAGTCCTTCTAAGTATCGCCAGTGTTTGTGTGTTTATTTGGTTTGGCGTTTATAGCTTGAAGTTCAAGTACATTATCCAAAAATTCCAGGTGACGAGCTTCCTCCCCAACAACAAAATTATGTCGCAGCAGCTTCTGTCAAGCTACCAACCTTCTGGACTTCATGTCCAGAAGCTTGGTTCATTCGAACTGAAGCCGAGTTCAGGAATAAAGGCATTCGTGTTGATGATACAAAATTTGGCCATGTTGTTCAGTCTCTTCCGCTGGAAGTGATAATGAGCGTTTTGGATTTTCCACAAGCACCTCCTGCTGAAGAAAAATATGAAAATCTAAAAAGGGTTCTCATACAGGGATACTCTGATTCAGAGGAGAAACGTTTGGAACAACTTCTTTCTAACTCAGAAATTGGAGATAAAAAACCCTCTGAGTTTTATAGGTCAATGAAGACTCTAGCTGGCACTTCTTCGACTTTCGGAGCAGAATTAATAAAAAAATTATGGATGAGGAAACTTCCAGCGAACATCAACATTGCATTAGTCGCATCAGGCAATGAAAACATAGATAGTTTATTAGAACTTGCAGATAAAATATCTGATGTAACTAAATTGCAATTTGTATCATCAATAAATAAGAGTTTTTATTTACCAGTTCCCCAACAACCCTCTCCAGATATAACTAACGATATTAACTTATTAAATAAAATAACAACTTTAGTAAACAAATTACAGAACCTAGAAAATTTAATTCGAAATTTTACTATGAATAACAGTAATGATAACACAAATCATTTTAAAAATAATTTCAGATACAGATCACGAAGTCGTTCGCTAAGTCAGCCAAGACTTAGCAACAATAAACAACTCTGTTGGTACCATTTTAAATTCGAAGATAAAACTAATAAATTCGTTTCTCCATGTGCTTTGGTTAGCAAAACTAATTCAAAAAACTAAATATCCCCTCAGCGTCCAGTATGTCTAATAACTATAATTCAAAAAGACTTTTCCTTTAAGACAAAGAAAATAAATTTAAATTTTTAATTGACACTGGGGCGGACCTATCTGTAGTACCTAACGCGTATTTTGGTAAATTTAAAAATAACACAAATTTAATATTAACCGCAGCTAACGGTTCTACAATTAATACATATGGAACAAAATTATTAAAAATAGATTTTGGTTTAAGACGGGATTTAACTTTTCCGTTCATCATTGCGGGAGTTAATAAACCCATTATCGGAGCAGATTTTCTAGAAAAATTCAATTTATTAGTTGACATTAAGAATAGAAAATTGATTGATGGGAACACATTGGTATGTGTAAATGGAATCACAGTAAACGCAAATACTCCTTCACCACGTCATTATACACTTGACAATGAATATGGTAAAATTTTGCAAAGATTTCCATCGCTAACACAAACACCTCATTATGATGCTCCTGTACAACATAATGTTGTACATCACATTTATACAAAAGGACAACTTCCTTTTTCGAGACCACGAAGACTCGACATTCAGAAATTAAAAATCGCAAAATTAGAATTCGAACATATGGTGAAATTAGGTTTATGTCGACCTTCTTATTCACCAGTTTCTTCTGCATTACATATGGTACCGAAGAAAAATTCAACGGATTGGCGACCTTGCGGGGATTACAGGCGTTTAAATGCTATCACTACACCTGATAGATACCCTATTCCTAAATGGATCTTCAATATTTTCGAAAATTGATTTAGTAAGGGCGTATCATCACATACCAGTAGCCCCCGCTGACATTCAGAAGACAGCCATTACTACACCTTTCGGATTATTCGAATTCACTAGAATGCCGTTTGGATTAAGAAACGCGGCACAAACCTTCCAACGTTTTATGGATCAGGTGTTAAAAGACCTGGATTTTGTCTTCACATGCATAGATGATATTTTAATAGCTAGTAAAAATCAGAAAGAGCATATGTCACATATTGAAAAGGTATTTACACGGCTACAAGAATTCGGTATAAACATTAATCCTGCAAAATGCATTTTTGGAGTAAATTCTTTAGATTTTTTAAGTCATAAAATTACTAAAGAGGGAATTCTTCCATCTGAAGAAAGAGTTAAGATAATTCAAAAGTGTCCTTCTCCAAAATCTATCAGGCAAATTCAACAATTTATAGGAATGGTTAACTATTACCACAGATTCGTTCCACGTATAACTGAATTGTTGAATCCACTTCATATAAATTTAACCAAATTACTAAAGAAACCCAAAAATGCTAAAAATTTTGATTGGCCACAAAATTGCGAGATCGCTTTTAATAAAATTAAAGAAGCTCTTGCCAGTTCTACACTTTTAGTCCATCCTCTCGAAGACGCCAAGTTTATTATAACAGTTGATGGGTCAGACGTAGCTACAGGAGCAGTGTTTGAACAATACAACAAAAATAATTGGGAACCTTTAGCCTTTTTCTCTAAAAAATTAACTCCAGCCGAAACAAGATATTTGACAGAGAACTTTTAGCAATCTATTTAGCCATTAAATATTTTAGGCATTTTCTAGAAGGTCGAGATTTCACGATTTTCACGGACCACAAACCATTAACGTCTGCGATCTGGACAAAGACAGAAAGAAGTCCCAGACAGGCCAGACATTTGGATTTCATAACACTATTTACTTCAGATATCAAACATATAAAAGGAAAATCTAACGTTGTTGCTGATTCCTTATCTCGAATTTTAGTTAATGAAAATGTCTGTGAACTTAACGAAAATAAAATTGATTTAAAAATTATCGCCGATAGCCAAAAAGACGACGAAGAATTAAAAAGTCTAATTTCCGCTCAGGGTACTATTAAAAATTCTAAGTTTAAATTAATCGAAACAGAATTATCCTCTTCCGGAAATAAAATTTGGTACGATATATCGACAAATACTTCACGACCATATATCCCTAAACTTTTAAGGAGAAATATTTTTGAACTTATACACAACTTATCACACCCTGGTATAAGAGCAACCAGAAAATTGATTTCTACAAGATACTTTTGGCCCAACATGAACAAAAACATAAATTTATGGGCAAAATCATGTTTATCCTGTCAGAAATCTAAAATTCACAAACACACTAAATCAAAGATTGGCCAATTCCAAATTTCAAAAGGCAGGTTTGAACATATTCACGTGGATTTAGTCGGCCCATTACCACCATCAGAAGGCTATACTTATTTATTAACTGTCATTGACAGATGCACACGATGGCCCGAAGCTTATCCTATAACGGATATTACTGCTAGTACCATAGTTAAAACATTATACACTCAATACATTTCACGTTTCGGAATACCACTTGAAATAACAACGGACCAAGGTGCTCAATTTGAATCTAAATTATTTGATGAGTTTTCAAAATTATTAGGATCACACAGAATCCACACCACACCTTATCATCCAAAATCAAATGGAATGATAGAACGTTTCCACAGGCAATTAAAAGCATCCTTGAGAGCAAAAGTGAATCATTCTAACAGGGTAATGCAAATCCCAGCAATTTTCTTAGGTTTTAGAACCACGATAAAAGAGGATCTTAACTGCTGTCCAGCTGATTTAGTGTATGGACAACCTCTCCGCATCCCAGGTGAATTCTTTATAGATACACCGAAACAAACATTGGATCCATCAAATTTTGTCAATAAACTCCGAAACCACATACAAAATTTTATGCCAACTAGTGTCAGAAAACAGAATAACAAAATATATGTTCCAAAGGACCTTAAAGATTGTGAATACGTTTTTGTGAGAATAGAACGTTTAACACCTTCACTGAATAACCCATACGAAGGACCTTTTAAAGTCATTAGGAGAAACGACAAAACGTTCTTAATTGATTTCAGCGGAAGAGAAACGACTATTTCCATCGATCGTCTGAAACCGGCTTTTGTGGAAATGAATTTGAATGATCAATTACCAACATCGTGTCGTGATAATAAAAAGAAAGTTTCTTTCAAACTTTGATTTTATATATAGAATCCCATACACACGATGGTACTTAGATTGACTCTTACGCTGAGCGGGGAGTTGATGTAGCGGAAACTACACGATTTATTAATTGTTGTTATTAAAAATAAAATAAAATAAAAATACATATATACGTCTGTCAGAGTAATATTTACGCTGACTGTGTAAGAAATAAAAATTACATTGGTCGGATTAATATTTGCGCTGACTCTTTTAAATATTAAATTTGACGTTTGGGAAAATACTTTGAAAAACTTTTTAAAAAAATTTAAACACAGACACATACTACTGTATACAGTTTTAAAAAAAATACAAATCAAGCCTTTTTGGAATTGTAAGAAAATAAAAATTTGTGTTTATGTCAAGGAAATAGATCAGTCTCATTTTAGACACCAGAGGGTAGTAATCTAATATAATTTTGCCTAGTAATCGCCAGAGAGCACAGATTGTGAAATAAATAATTAATTTAGCTACGGTTACATAAATAAAGAATTAGCATTATAATTCAAGAAAATACAATTTCCTTTTTAATATATATAATATATGTATATATATATTCTTATTAATAAAATATTATAAAAATAAAATATAATTAAAAACAAAATTATTTAAAATAATAATCATCAACAAACTTTCTTTAAAAGTATTAATGACAAGAATATTGAAGAAATCTTAAGAATTTCGGATTTGGATTTTCCCACAATTGAGAAGAGTTTCAAGAGAATTAGTTTATCTTTAACTAATTCATTTAAGAAGAATTATAAAGAAACTGTTATATATATATATCCATACCGTTTCAACTCCTACAATACCGAACAGTTCCCAGTTCAAAACCATCTCACTACATAAGCCATCAACGACAGTTCTTCCTTCAAAATCAAATAGTCCTACGAGATTGGAATCATCGGAGAATACAAAAAGAACTGATTTGCGTATTAAGTACTGAAATCATAGATCCTTTGTCATTTGCATCAGTCTCTATTCCCAATACACAGGTAAAAAAACTGGACATATATCGAACTTCAACACCGCGGTTCCATTCGCAATCCACCAGCTCACCAATCCCCATACGGCCGGTGCCAAACAAATCTACTGTAAAAAAAGATGCTGATAAAGAATTACTCGCCAGCAAGTTGAGCGGCTCAAATAATCCATAGGAGAGTAGAAAAGCACAAAATATCTTATTTTACTGAAGCTCTTATTTTCTATACTAATAATTACTAAATCTTAAGTTTGAATTAGGAAAGTGCAGTAAAATAAAACTATTTAGTTTTTCGTGGATTATTGCAATTATTTTTATTTCATATAAACTTTTGATTGTCGCAATAGTTGTGCTTTGACCAAGTAGTTCTTCAAATGGTTTGTTATGGTATCGTCTTGAAAAATCGAACACCGATTAATAGTTTGTACGCTACCGGGCTGTGGATATATCTTTTCAAAGTTCTCTGCTTGATGCTTACATTGTACCTATATTAAACTATTCTTTATTTTTTCCACTAAGTTGTGCGAAATACAACAAGCCGAAACAATTAATTTAGAGAAATTTTCTATACTTAGCTGATGGATTGATCCCTTACCTAAACCTTAAAATTTATTTGGGTTAATAAGACACACGTGTTGTCGAGATATCGGATGCAAGCCGAAGATCAATTTTCAATTCATCTAGACTTTTAACATGGATATGGTTTAGCTTTTAAATTATAGATTAAAGCTTAAGTTTGATTAGAAAAATAATGACCTTTGTAAATTTATGCAGCGTTTTTCACAAGAAGGGATTTACGAGGTTGTAGACGTATCGTAGCATACGTGCTACGCTAGTATATTCTACCGATTTGGCATTTAATAAGAGATATTTTGTTCAAATGTGCAATTTTTCATATATTTCAGGTACTTCTGTGTTGCAAGTTTTCAAGAATGAATATCTACGTATGGCACTTAAAATGTGGTACAGCGAGTGAAAAATGTCGATATGCCCGGGAAGATGTGTTGAAAACAAGTCAAGACAACGATCTGACAAACTTTGATTTCGGTGATCTAAAACGTAAAGTAGAGTACGTATATGTACTAGAATTCTAGTTTTTTTGGGAAAGTGCTTCGGGTTTCAAGGCTCAATTTTTGCAAAAAAAAATCTCTGATTGGTTAAATGTAGTAGAAGATATCGCATTAGAAAATAGTGACGCGCAAAATTAGTGTAGTCGGCGAGAGAGGCCTAGTGCAGTGATAGGACAAAAAAATGCACGTTGGGAGAATTACATGAGGAGTCCATGAGTCAATCAATTTAGGAAAATTCATTGCATTCAAATATTGATGAAAAAGTTGATGTTTTATCCCTTTTCGCCGAGGCAAAATTGACTAAACACCAGTATTTGTTAGTTAAAGCCTTAATATATACAAAATTAGCAGCCAAACATTACGGTGAGAGGAAAATCCATGACCGTATATAAATTTATGATGTGTCCGAGCCTTTTGAAAACTTACACATAACCGAAAAGTGAGGTTTTGTAGGAAAACAGAGAGACAGACACATAAACAAACGGACAGGCGGTCATGCAAAAATCGAAAAACCTTTTAATATTATGCGTGCGTGTCCAATGCAATCATTGCAAAGAAAATTTCATTGGTACAGAGTCTTTACTTTGATGAGTCGGCACATCTTTATAATTTTCAAAAATGCTTCACCTTGGAAAATCGCATTTTGAGAACAGTGGGTACACTACAGACCTTCTTAATTTGTGGTCGTAAGACAGATAGTCGATTACATTATAGCAGAAAAAGTATAGCCGCGTGCCACTTTTCCTTACAAAAAACTTTAAGAATGGAAGTTTCGGGTCCGAATTTTCATTTTGAAAAATTTATGAAAACAAGAAGAATTTAATTTTCTGAAACAACTTTCACTGCAGTAAGCTGATAACTAAGTTCCTTTAAATATAATAAAGAATCAGGAATTAAATTAAATTAAAAAGTTATAACAGAAAATGTTGAAACAGTTTTCCTGAAAGTCAAAAACCTAAAAAAAACAGTTATTTTCAATTTGAGCGACTTTTAAACATTAACAAATTTTACTGAAATTTTGCATAGAAGTTTAAAATAAAATTAGCTATGAACTTCTGAATAAGCATTTTAACACTTTTGTCTTTTGGGACACCCTACTGTCCATGTTGTCCGTGAGGAGATGACCCAGATTAGAGTGATAGTAGGAAATGATATCTTACGTGGAATCACGATAAAACAAAACGACGTCTGTACCAAGAAATGAATGATAATTTTAGATCATGTTTTTATATCACAGAAACTTTTGCTGACGCACATATTTGCCAATACCCCTGTAGACTTTCACCCGTTAATAAGCTTTGAGTTGTTGCGAGTAACTTTCGGTCTGTGTAATGCTCCGAAATTTCAAAGATTTATCAACAATATTTTTCTAGAGCTAAGTTTAAAGAAGTACGTACTAATTTACATGGACGATTTGGTTGTTCCTGGTAAAGATGAAAATGATTGTCTTAGTCACCTACGCAAAGTTTTAGCTTTGGCATCAGACTACGGATTGCAAATAAATTGGCAAAAGTGTCAATTTTTATTTAAAGTCATCGAATATTTAGGTTACGAAATAAGAAAGGCTCAAATTAAGCCTCCTACAATGAAAGTAACTGCTGTAAAAAGGTTTCAAGCTCCACAAAATATAAAGTCTGTCCAAAGTTTTTTGGGACTTACCCGTTACGTCGTTATTTTAGAAAGTTTATTGCACATCACTCCAATATCGCAAAACCACTAAGTGATATGTTACGGGGAAAGAAAGAATTCCGGTGGGAGAGCAAGCAGAGAATGAAGCATTCGAGAATCTTAAACTGGCTCTTATTATTTCCTCAGTGCTCAACATTTTCTGACCCGAGGCAGAAACAGAGCCTCACACCGATGCCTCTAAGTTTGGTTTGGCAAAGTTCTATTACAACGTAATACTGAGGATATGCTCTTTCACCCCGTTTATTACTTTAACCGAAAAACATCTCCAACTCAGGAGCGATATAGTAGTTATTGGATAGAAGTATTGGCGATAGTCTCAGCGTTGAAAAAGCTACGAGTTTACCTACTGGGAACTAGGCTCAAAATAGTAACAGATTGTGCAGCGTTCAAGGCTATTACGCAAAAAAAGGAAATAGCTCCTATAGCTTCGAGCTTTGTACATTCAATTAAAGCAGCTCAAACACAGGATGAAACACTAAAGCTCATAATGAAGTCTTTAGAGAAGGAGCGTAACGAGGACTATTTTATTGAAGGCGGCGTTTTATATAATGCACGTCCAACATGGGAGAAATTGTTTTGTGTACCTAAAGCCATGCAAAAGGAAGTAATTAGAAGAACTCATGGACGAGGTCACTTTACAACGAAGATCTTATTCAGCGAGAATGTTACATGCTAAACTTGCGTAAAAAATGGAACATTTCAGAAAAAAACTGCATTGAGTACATTTTATCAGAACGGAAGAAGGAAAACAGGAGAGCTTGTTAAGCCTCTGACAGCAATGAGGAAGGGATATCGATATTTGTTTGCGGTGATGAATGCTTTTACCAAGTTCGTGGCATAGATGAAGTTATGTGAAGCCTGGATGCATAATAAGCGATCTTTGAAAATCCAAGGAGGATTATTTGCGTTCGAGCAATGAGTTTCACATTATAGTCATTCGAGAAGGAATGGATAACTCAACTATTTATTACAACTATAGTTCAAAAAGGCAACGGTCATATAGAGTAGATAATTTGAATGCTGATAAAACTTTCCGTAGAAAATCCTGAGATGTGGTACAAGATCCTCGATGCAATCCAAATGTTTATCAATGCTTCCTGGCAAAGGAGCATTGGAAAAAGTCCATTCGAGGTAATTCTTGGAGTTCAGATAAGAACAGCCGAAGCATCAAGCTCGCCAAAATACTAGAAGAATAAATTGAAGAAATGTTTGAGCCAGCCGTAAAGAGATAAGAGCGGAAGCTTCTTTGCAAAATCAGAATATACAGACTGCGAATAGGAAATCCTTCAATGAACAACGAAAACCTCCACTTTCCTATAATCCTAACAATTTACTAGCTATAAGGAGGACCCAATTAGCTCCTAATTTAAAAATTCTTCCAAAGTTCTTAGGTCGATATAAGGTGGTTCGAGAAAAGGATAATGAGAGGTACGACCTTGAGAAGATAGGCGACCATGAAGTAATGACGTATATCAAACAGTGCAGATCTTATTAAACTTGGGAAACACCGTATGATAACCCAGAATATGACGATGGTGATGATGAAGATCCCGCAGATGGCGCCATGGAGGTGAACGTCTTCAACTATTTAAATTATTTAACACCACAACGATGATTCCCCGTATGATGACGACGATGATGATGAGAGTAACGATAATCATAATGACCGTAGTTATCCTAACGACGGTAATTATCATGAAGACGATGATGATCAAGACGATTCTGATAGTTATAACGAGGACAACGATGATAATGGCTATAATGACGATAAGAACCGGGACGACAACGATGAATATGTGGACTGCCGTACCTATAGAAGTAACACACTAATTAACCGTCGACACGAAGCGATATAGAAGAGCCTATTCGAGGCGAATATTCTGTAGGATGGCCAAATGTGGTATGCGGTTTAGGGACACCGTTCCATTGTCTGAACGCTTCTAACATGGTAATAATAAAAGTAACGAGTAAAAAAGCTAGAATTGGTCTTAGACCAATTCTTATGATACCCTAGATGAATTCCCGTATAAAATTTCGTATGGTCACCGATCTATTCAAGTAATGATTTTGAAGTCGTTTTTCGCATATATTTCTAGAACAGTTTGTCGCACAGGAAAAATGGTAATAACCAATTTTATAGGATTTCGTATTCTGCAAAAGTTCTTAGTACAATAAAAATGTCTTGGACTGATCGTTTTCAAAATATACGTAAAAACCGAAATTTTTATATGGCAACACCAAGAAGGAGTTGCCCGATTTAGTCCATTTTTGACATTTTATTTGCTAATGTAGTGAAAACGTCATGGCGAAATTTCAGCTCTCTACGTCGACGCGTTCTCAGGCAGTGTCCAAATATATAGCGGAAAAGGAAATTTTTATATGGCAACCCCACGAAGGAGTTGCCCGATTTGTCTCATTTTCGAACTTAATTTTACTTTTTTTTTTAAAGTCTGTGTACAAAATTTCAGCTCTCTAAGTATACGCGTTCTCGAGTTATCGTGCGCACAGACGGACAGACGGACGGACGGACGGACGGACGGACATGCAAAAATCGAAATAACTTTTAATATTATGAATGGGTGTCCAATCCATTTTGCTCTACCATCATTATTTCGAGGTGTTACAAACGGAATGACCCCTATGATTTCATCTAGGGTATAAAAAGGCGCTATAAAAGTACACGTGGAGAAATTTAAGCTAATCACGAGGGACGTTTTTTCTTCTAAAACGAGCTCTTTCCAGATAAAGACGTAATCAAGTAACTATGTAATTAATTGAAATTAATTAAAACGTGTCCATTCTAATTAACTTCTACAAAATCCCACATGTACATATTTATAATTTTGAATGATTCAAGGTTAATTTATTTGGGTTACAGATCCGTACTCGTTGGGGTCTGGAACAAGAAGAAATTCCATTTGGGTAGAAGCAGGATTTTCTGTTAACGAATAAATTCAATTTTAGGGGGTGTTGGCACTGGAAATAAATTGCAATTACAAAAATAGCCGCATTTGATTTTCCCAAACTTCCCACCAGTCTCAATTGCATTCTTGTTTTGATAATAATTCAATCAAATATAAAACTTTAATGGAGGTAATTCTATGACTACACTAGTTTCTCCTCTATCTACAGATGATTGAAACACTCTCATATAGCCATATTGTCAGTATAAAGCACCCTGACAGTTTAATTTGCTTAATTACCAAAGTATGTCTAAAATACGAGATAAGTGCTCCTAAAATAGATAATGAAATTAGTCTAAGTAAATTTATTCATTTTAGTAATAAATCAATTCTATCTAAAATTACGACAACCTCTAAAGTCTCATCTGTAGGTACTACAACTGCAACTCGAACTTTAGTTAAGTTTTTGTAAAAAAAAAAAATACACAATCCGCCCACAAAACTCAAACCAATAAATCAAAGAAATAATCTTGTAATATTCTTGTCGTACGAGCGCGATAATCTTTTTTTACTTAAGTCTACTTTAATCGATAAGTGTCCTGAAGTGTCATGTCATCCAGAGCAGACGTAGATGGTACCACAACTTTCTCTCATAATACCGGCGGTAGGAAGACATAAAATATATGGCTCCAGGAAAAATTCTCCCTAACAAAGAAGTCATTTTATGTTGTATGCCATTCCACAGCTTCAATACTTCTTACGAGGACTATTTACAAGAGTGAAACATTCAAGATGTGGAGCATTGCTGCAGGATTTTCGTATTCGTTGTAAGCTGTCTCCCTTTCTGTGTTGAAAATCATTAACAAAAACATCTCTTCTCAGGAGCAAAAAGACCACCCCTTGCGATAATTCCTCTTTTGAGATGGAATGGAGTACTTTCATCAAAAAGTGGTTTTAAGGATGCTTGGTCCTCTATTGTTCTTCATTCTTCCCTAGACACGTAGAATTTTTATTCCATTGACTATGAGGGTACGGTGCGTTGTGCTACTTCCAACGTTCCATGTATAATAGTCCCAAAGGGTTTTACATATATATACATATATGCATACATATAAATCGACAGTCCTATGTAGTAGTGTCTGTCTGCCGCAGTGTTCAGTGTAAAACGGAGGTTACACACTAAACTCCTTTAAATAGGATGCAATTTCCCTATTCAGTCGTTTGTTCCCCTAAGAGGTTTTGAAAATCTTTTGTTAAACGTTCCTTTAGGAAGATTCCTTCTACTTTTAAAAGGATTTGATAATAATGCTTAAAACTGAAGAGACCTTTCAAAGTGTCAGGATGCGTGATATGAGGAGAGTTCCTATCTTATGGCACTTTATTATTATTTAAAGATATATTAGGGCCGCGGTGCAATGACTCGTCTAACTGTTAGTTACGTTTTATTTTTATTCAATGATAAGCTTGAATTAAAGACCTGTAAGATTGACCGTTATATGGGGCTGTTCCATCGGTAGATTGTACTTATATAGTTATAGTGCTACAACTTTTAAATGTTCAAGTTTTTTTCAAACTAAAACGTACTAATTCCGAACTGTATCCAAATTTTTTAAGTTTAAGGTGCACTAAACTAATCCTATAAGTGCACCAGTAAAATTCAAAAAATTAAAAATGAAGAGCTTGTATCAAAAAAATTAAGGCTAATGCAACAGTATACATACAAGAGAACAGCTTAGATTAAACTATCTACTAAAAACTGAATTTTGGAATTTTAATTACAAGATAAACAAACCTCAAAATTTCTCCTATAAGAGGAAACTACTAACTATGATCCGGAAGTAAATGGGCGAACAATAGCTAGTTGCACAATGGTTGGGTATTAGTTTAATGTATGTACACATCTCGGCAAAAGTACTGCAAATTTATTATTATTTCTAAACAGCTGTTTGATTGTAAAGTGGTGTTCATTTCATGGATAGTGAATAGAAAAATGACAATAATAAAGTTTGTGACAGTTTGACAGTTCTACCAAGCGGAATGACATGAGAAATGGAACAAATTGTTATTAAATTTCTTTTTCTTGCAGAAATAGTTTTGCTTGTCATTTGGCCCCTTTCTCTCTAGTACAAATTAGTGAACGGTAAGTTCTCTTTCTCCACTTTAGATTTACATAGCAATCTTTGTATTAATAATTTACTAGTGTGTTAGTTAGAAATGTTGATAGAAAATGTTCACATTATAGATGTATCTTACTCATGTGATAGTTTTGACCGGGCTGTTCTACTGTATGAACATTATATTTATACAGTAGAATAGCTAATGCTGTGGTTACGTGGACTGCGAGTAGCGAACTTGCTGGCATCTATTTAAGTGGTTATAGGCGACCCTTACGTGTTTTGATCTTTCATTGCATTTATAGTTCTTTAAAAGTAAACATGTGCGATTCTGCTGTTGTTGACCGTCCAGTGAATGACGTGATAAATATAATATAGGAATGGCGTGCATTTGATTTACACGTACGAGCTCGTACGAGAACGTACGTACGATGCTCGCACTCTACTTAACCACAGGCTAAGCCCACACCTGTAAAATTTCAAGTACAAGTACCAGTACAGTACCAGTACCTGGACTTGAAATAATTTTAAGTACTAGTCCCGGTACTGGTACTTAAAAACATTTCAAGCACAAGTCTCGGTACTGGTACTTTAAAGTTTTTCAAGTACAAATCCAGGTACTGGTACTGTTACTAGTACCTAAGTACCAATATACTTAAGTACTTTACAGGTCTTTACCTGTAAAATTCTAAGTAAAAGTACCAGTACAGTACCAGTACCTGGACTTGAAATATTTTAAGTACAAGTCCCGGTACTGGTGCTTTAAAAATTTTCAAGTACAAGTCCAGGTGCTGGTACTGATATTAGTACTTAAGTACCCAATGTACTTACGAGTAAGTACTTTACAGATCTGGCTAAGCCTAATTGAAAGAAAAACCCAATATCTGACTATCTACAAAAGTAAATAGTCAAAATAAAACAGAATATAGAAAAAAATCAATAAAAAAAATCAGAACGTGAGTTAATGTTCAGGCATTGGAAAGTTTCCTGTCGAATGAGATAAATTTGTCATTTGTTATTATTTGATAAAGTTTAAAAATGGTACCAAAAATTGTTAATAATACTTTGTTCGAATAATCTGTTTTCTTGTCTTTTGAAACTGTGCCTTTTATTATGCAGAAAAACTTTCCTTATATTATCTATGTATAATGGTTTTTGAACACCAGAGGTTAAAAAGGTTTAAAATGGCTTTCCTGTAAATTTTACAAAGTTGACATTGGATTATCCTGATCTTAGGTAGTGATATGGGCAATCTCTAAAAGATTTTAGCACTCTTTCAAGCACATTTTGAGAACAAATCCGCGGCTAGTTCACCGGGAATTTTATCTACAATATCGATAAAATGGACCTTTGGCCAAAAATAATACGTTTGAGTTAACATATAAGCACTGAAGTTGGTACTTAAACCCTGAAGTTGATATTTGCTAATCTGTTGAAATTTACTAAATTATGCCTTTATTTATTGAAGTAGTTAAAAAAAAAAAACAATTTTTGTTTTTAGTTTTTGTGAAGATCAAAATCATTTTCTGATGGATCACAAAAGCAGTTTTCACCACTGGGTTTCTTCATTTTCAGCAGAACGATTACAGTCAATTATGTTCATGTAAAATTAAAGATTGTTTAAGGAACGGCAGTCCTCACCGCAACGGTTTCTTAATAGATTGTCAATGCCCTTGAACTTTTCAGATTTAGGTAGCCAAAGTTCGTCTAACGTTTGCTGATTCATCTATCATATTCTTCGGATTTTGATTAACCTGTAAGCTGTTTCGCCTTTCACTAAAAGATTATTTTTGGTAGATCTACGATGACTAATCTAGATTATCTTTTGACAAGTATATACTTATTAACTGATAAGAAACAACTAAAAGGCGTATGACGTACAATCAGCTGTCTTGTAATTATAAAAATTCGACCAACCTTTATTTAGGAGACGACCAATTAGGACGTCCAACTAAATTCCAATAAATACAGAACAAAGGAAAACAGATCAATATGAAAAGCCTATAGTAAAAGTGCGGAACTGAATAACTAAAGTGCTATTTTTGAAACTAATTTAAATTTGAACTGATTTTCAAGACAGTTTCGAAAAGTTTTGCATGGTTTTCATCCGACTTTGCCACCAGTATATTAATTAAAATGTTTAGTTATTCATACTGTTTACCTATAAAAGGACCATAACCAAAAAATTAAAGGAAAAATGTTAAAGTGCATCCATAGAATAATACAAGATCAGTGCGTGATGTGGCGACAAAACCAAAAAAAAAAGTCGTTAAATGATCCAGCGAGTGTGAAAAAGAAATGACATAAATACGTTCAAAAAGCAAAAGAGACTTAAACGAATCTGAAAATTTTCAAAACCATTCAAAACTTTTCGGGATAGTCATTACTTAAGAAATTAATATGCACTTTAAAGCTATGGTAGTACAAACTTAAAGAAAACCCTAACATACCTCATGTATTTGACAAAAAGCTGAAGGAAAACGCGCTACTGCTACACCCATGGAGGTAATTTTCAGTTAGATTGAACGTAAGTGTCATAAAATCTGGTGTAGAAGTGGACTAAAGCGACGTTACCAAGAAATCCTATTATGAAAAACAACTTTTCATTCTCATCCTCAAACAAATTTCAAACTCTTGTTTCTCTTGGCTTTAGGCAAATGGTTGTAGAATTTATACTCAAAAACTATTCTAGGTATTTTGTAACAGGCATGTTAAGCCATTCACGGTAATTATAACGCGGCAACCTAAACTCCGAGTGAGTGCATAGTTGGGCGAACCACTATTATAGTTGAACGTATAGAGGACAGTAGACATCCAGTTTGAATAACACTTGCAATGAATATTTCTGAAAGAAAAGTCAAATAGTTTCCATATGCATATGGGGCTGCTTACTGCTCCCCAAACATTATGCCAGCCTACAAACCTTCCTGATGAGTAACATTTTCACATTGTGCAATATGTCATGTGTCTGCGCTCATTGTATTATCTTAGCTTTTTATTCTAAAGTGGCATTCACCACACTATGGCATTACCATATATGTATGTACCCACCTACAAAACTCTTCTCTGCCTGAGATGAAAGTTAAACAAATGCAGTGCTACTGTGCTGCACTGCAGGACGAGGATATGCTCCCGTGAGATGAATTTGCTTTTATAAATTACCTCAGTGAGTGGAATAAGAGATAAAAAATTCTGGTATTTGCTGACCTGCTGGTGCGGTGACTTTCTGGCAGTGAAAGCACCGTCAAGGTGTGAACAAGCTTTCCGTTGCTTTATTATTATTCATAATTTTTCCACTTTACATTATTCATGATTTGCCGTCTAACTGCATAAAGTGCTCTCCATTATGACTCTCGACTTATTTTCCAGACTTTCTGAAATTATTACTGCTTTTGAATTATTTTGAAGTTGTTTCTCTTCAAAGAAATTTAAGACTATTTGGTGCTTAAAAATAAATATCTCAATATCCAAAGACTTTATTGATTTAATCAGTTAAATGGGGTCAGTTGCACATAGATTTTTATAAGCGATGTAATTTTCGTCTAATAAAAGTTGAATTATCTAAAAAATTCCAGGATTGATTTCTTGATTTTTAATAAACTTTTTTCAAATTTTCGCCCCTTTTAAACCTTCTGTCGAGTATGGCTGTATTCAATGCCAGTGAGAAACGTATTCTCACCTAAGGCGACTTATATCTCTTGGTGTAATTATTTGTTTTATGTGTTCCTCCATTTCTTCTGGCAGTACTCTAAAATCCAAATTATTTCATTGAAATTCCGTATTGGACATAGTTTTCAGAGTAGGCGAAATTTTTGATATTGTTTTTGTTAATATTTTGTATGTCAGTTCAGATTTATTTATTGTGAGCAAAAGGCATAAAAATGTTCTTTTGTTAATTTTAAAAAGTTTGTATTTTTCCAGAACATTAAAAAGTTCTACAAAAATGATGAAATTGAAAGTGCTAATTAAAAGTTAGTTAAATCACTAAAAATTTCAAGTTGTGTGTTATCAAGATACAGTTTATAAAGTGGTGACTTGGGAAAACCATATTGGTACTCTTTACATCTACAGAATTGAGAGTAGTAGTTGTTGATACGTTGACAACGACGGTCAGTTGTTATTTATAAACATGGATATTTGGCGATTTCTGATTAAAAGAACACGCATCGAAAACGAAAATGTAAGTACACAGTAAAAATTAATTCCCTAAAGCTAGTGGCAACAATTTGTGCCACACAGGTTAGGTATTTGTCGATAAGATTAGGGAAACCTCCACCTTGGAAAACTAAGATTAGGTTTTTATCCCTAAAATGTAGATAGATTTGTCTCCCTCAAACGTAGGGAATTTTGGATTTTTCCTCCTAAAATTTAGGCAATATTCCCTAAAGTGTAGGGAATTTTAGGTAATATTCCCTAAAATATAGGGAATTTTTTATTGTTGTTTTGTTTTTGCCCCCTAAAATGTAGGGAATAGGTGATAGCACTGCACCACTCTCCACCAAAAGTGAAGGTGATAGAAGACCACCAATTTTAAAAAAACAAAAGAATGAGCTGAATAGCTCTCATTTCTTATGGTCCATACTACTAAGTAGTATGGGAGTTATGTTGGTGCGCTGGGCACGCTTAAACAAAATATTGAAAAACAGTATATGACTTATTTTCAAGAACAATGTGTTTGAAGCTGTTTTTCGCATATATTTCTAGAACGGTTCGTCAGACAGAAAAAGTAATTATAACCAATTTTATGGGATTTCATATTCTAAGCAAGTGCAGTAAAAATGTCTAGAACTGATCGCTATCACAATATACGTAAAAAACCTAAATTGTTATATGGCAACACAAAGAAGGGGTTGCCAGATTAAGTGCATTTTTGAACATTGTTTTACTATTACTATAAAAATACCATGTACCAAATTTCAGGTCTCTATGTCGACGCTTTCGCAGGCAGTGTCCAAATATATAGTGGAAGACGAAATTTTTGTATGGCAACCCCACGGAGGAGTTCTCCGATTTGTCTCATTTTCGAACTTAATTTTACTTCTTTTTTTAAACTCCGTGTACAAAATTTCAACTTTCTAAATGAATGCATTCTCGAGTTACATTGCGCACAGACGGACGGACATGCAAAAATCAAAATAGCTTTTAATATTACGCGTGGAGATTCAATCAATTTTGCTGTACCATAATTATTTCGAGGTGCTACAAACGGAATGACAAACTTATAGATTTCACCTAGGGTATAAAAATAGGACCAATCGGGCAACTACCTCGTACGGTTGCCATACAAAAAATTCGTTTTTTTACTATATATATGGGCACTGTCTGAGAACGCGTCGACGTAGAGAGCTACACTCTACCACGCATATGAACATATATACGCACCCATATAAACGCAGCCAGACACACGTGCACAGATGCACTTATAGGTATAGAGTGAAACCCTAGAATAGGAAACCGCGCGATCGAGTCAGATGATATCTCAGATATTATGCATTTCTAACCACCCCATTCCTTCCAACCCCCACCACCATTAATTTAGGCATCTGTATTATTGACGGTCAGGGCCGGCGGGCTCCCCTAGTTATAAATAAATGTCGTCTCAGAACTGCTAAGAATAATTTGTAGTTCTAATTTATAACCAGAATGAATATAAATTATTTCGATGGGAAAACACGAAGAAAAAACAAGGGTTTTGGCATGAGTCTAAACTAAAATGCTTTCGCTATATTAAAAAGCTAATTTTAAAAATGAATTTTTTTATATATATTATTTTTATATATATTAAATGCTTCTATTATTTGTGAAATTTCTTAATAACATAGAGAAATATTTTAAAATGAAATCTTTATGATTTTCTCACAATCAAATTTCTTATCAATAAGCTTCACCTATAAAGTCGCAAGAAGTATAGAATAGAACACAAATTTTAATCAGTTTTCTTTTGTAATGAGAAGAAGCGTATTTCTAGATGTGCAGGAGAAATATCACCATATAGCTGATTAGAATAAACAAAATTTGGTTGTAAATAAATTCTCTAACTTAAGTAACGCGATAGAAAACATATTTGCAAGGATGAGATTTATCTAACCTTGCACGAAAGCAATAAAATAAAATCATTTAAATGGAAAAATTACAAAATTTTGCTCAGGCTAAATAGATAAAGCGGCAACTCCAAACTAAAATTTCCCTGTATAGCTCAGTTTTCCTGGATTATAGATTCATATGTTGTATGTAGACTGCAATATTGTGGATTGTTACCACCGTTTGTATTTCGCAAGGTTATTAAAGTGGTATTGTTGGAACAGCGGATAAACCCTCAAAAATTGAGTGAGTTGAGTGAGATACACATGCTTCTTAGATTAGGTGTCTGAGATGTATTAATTAGGTTATACAGAAAAAAAAAGATCATTTTCTATTTCAAATTTCAAAATTTCCACGGAACAAGAAAACAAGGCGAACTTCAGGCTACCATCACACCTCTCATCTGCAGTTCGCCTAGCTTGCTTGCTGCAATTTGATTCCTTGCACACTTATTCATTCGGTGCAACAATGAGCTTTCTTTTAATTGATTTACAAAATACAAACCTCTCAGATATACCCAGAGCAGCGCTGGAACCAAAATTCTTTCCGACTTTCCGACGTTTTTGTAGCAGAAAAACTATCGTTTTATTTTGTTTGAAATTTTGAGCAGTAATTTTTAATTTTGTTACGGTTTTATTGCATATCACACCTTGGTTTTTCTAACGCCACGATTACACGAGTCAATACTCACTTCGTTTGTAAATATTTCTGAATACAGACGAATTGAGTTCAATTAATTGACTAGTAAATTTTTTTTAAAAATCTCGTAAAGTGTCCGTCATTTTTCTCTACAGAATAAAGATTACAATGTATATTAAACTCTTTTTAATCATTTCCACTCGAAAGAGAGAAGATTAGAAATATAAAGACAAATTTCCACTAGTACCTTCCGTTTATTTTCAGTTGTCGCCATTCTAATTTAACGTTTGACAATTTACTAACTATAGTCAATACCACTGACATGTATATAAATGGACTGCTCGTTGAACCAAAAATGCATGAAAGCAAATAGCACCACTTTCATGTTCCTGTCTCTTTCCGTCAGAGTATACTTTTCCACTGAACTGCAACGATTCAGCGGTATTTCCAACCAAAACAGCCTTGTAAAAAACACTTCCTTCGCCTTATAATTAAAATTTAGCAATACAAATAGTCCCAAATACTTTTGTGGTAAATTCAGTAAATCCCACTGACATGCATATATAAATAAATTCCCAAATAATTTAAATACAGTGCCAGTGTGAGCATACTTTCTCAAATCAAAACTGGTGCCATATGAAACAGGAAATCAGTCACTCCATTTAAATACATGTCAGTACGGGGCTGGATAACGAGTCTGTGTCAGTGTATGTTATGCTATTGTTCAGGGATTTATTAATAAATATTGCAAGCTGACCATTTACTTAAAAACAAGGTACTGTGATCAAAACTATCTACATACATTACCTATGATAACCTATCTGTGATGCTCTAGTAATGTAAGTAAGTTTGTATGTACATATGTATGTAAGCTTGTATGCATTTATACATTATAATATCTATTCAGGGCACACGTTTCCCTCATATTCCCTCGATGCTTTTTCTTCCCCAGTTAGTGCTTCCTAAAAAGATGCAAAAATACAAAACACAAAGAATTCAATTCTTAAAATAATTTAAAAAAAAACACTTATCTAATGTTAGGGAACTTCCTCCCTTTGATCCAGTGGCGTCTAAACACATTCCCAATTAAAATTATTCATCTAGAATATACAAAAGTATCACTAATTTAAATAAAATATAAAACAAATTAACAAATTCACCAAAAATCCATCATACGTCCGATTATTTACGTCTGCTAATGTTATCGAATGACATTGTCACGGTATGACGTCAGTTCGTGTCGCCGCAGTAAAAGTTCAATGGAATACAACGGAACGTTTCCTCCACTAGAATTTAATCGTTTTCCTATCCTTTGCAAAAAATCTGATTTTTGCTTCCATCAAAGTAGGAATTTACTCCTACTGCAGAAATTTACTTTAGCTTCACCTTGTCCTTCACCTAAGTAAGAATTTACTCCTACTGCAGAAATTTACATCGGCTTTAATTCCATCCCACACCTAAATCGGAATTTATTCCTACTGCAGAAATTAATTCGGATTTAATTTCATCCTTCACCTAAGTAAGAACTTACTCCAACTGCAGAAATTTATTTCTGCTGCACTTCCACCCTACATCTAAGCAGCAATTTACTCCTGCTGCAGAAATTTACTTCTGCTTAATTCTATGCTTTATTTAAGCAGGATCTTACTTCTGCTGCAGAAATGTACTTCTGCCTAATTATTTAATTATACGTGCAGTACAGACAGAAACCTCAATTTAGTTTGGAATTAATTTATGAAGTTAATTGTTGATTCTCTTCTTTTTTCAAAAACAAAGGGAGCAAACCTTTATGGGTGCAATTTTTATTGAACTCCTGTTGAATTGTTGAATTGTTTTAGCTTATAATATTTTTGATTACTATAAGTATTGAATTATTTGTGATACAGTTTTAAGCATTAAATACTGAAATTAAAATTTTATATTTGAATTTACAAAAGTTCACTTATCCTTATAAACCGGCAGCACCCTTCGCTTGAGCAGAGAACTCACAATATCCATGTACAACATCTCATTTTTTTTACTTCCTTATTTCCTAAGATTTACAAAATTCATAATTCAATCAAAATCAAATAAATTGTTGTATTATAAGTATACTGTATATCGCATACTGTTTCATCCTTTTACAAATTAAAATTATGTTTATCCTGTTTTAATTCTAAATATTCTATTCTTTATTTTTTATTTATTTTTATTTTTAATAACGTTACTCCCCATATGATTTAAACTTTTTATCTACAAATTAAAAAAAGTTATGTTAATGACGTTTGTGAAAAAAAATACAGATTAACATAAAAAATAATATGAAAATCCGAAATTCTTCGTTTAGACAACCATAACTCTTGAAAGGATAGGGGTGTGGAGCTAGTTCAGCAGTCGTGGGCAAGGCCAGGAAGTTGTGACCGTACGTACTGTATTTTTTAAGGTAAAGGGTGTTTTGTAAGAAACTAGATCTTTTTCTTAATCGCCCTGCAACTCCTATACCGTTGATATGCCGCCCCCCCCCCATGCCATACAATTTTTGGTTTGCCTAGGTGAGTACTATCAGCTCCTACTCTGCCGACCTCCTAAAGGGAAACACCCTGTATATGAAAAAGAAAGAGCCGAAATTCTCTACAAAGACGGTAGAATAAAGTTTATTGATAGAACTGGTAATTTCCACCGAAAAATGGTGTGAATCATCAGATTCCGTTTTCTAGCTCCATTACGGTTGTCAATGTTTATTGAAGGGTACCTGCATATGGGCAAAAGTCAGCTTTGTTTGAACTATCGGTAGCTCAATTTGATTTTACAAAATGTACATACGTCATCTACGGAGGATTTCTCTTATATCGCGTTGTGTGGCATCAGAATGAATCTTTCGATTGTACAAAGGTATTACAATTATGGTTCAAATGCTTTCATAGTTTTCGATGGGTACAAAAATAGCACCAACAGCGTGTAAGTTATAGAACAACGTCGTCGAGCAGCAAAATTTTTCATTTGCTGACCCCTGCTTCGATGAGAGTAAACCAGTGAGCAAAGAAGAATTCCTTTCTAACAGTAATAACTTGCGCAGATTGATTTCGATGTTGTACGTCAAGTTCGAAGCTAATAATATTGTTGTTAAACACACTCAAGATGATGTTGATGTATTAATAACTCAAACAGCTTTGGAGTGTTCATGCATAAATGGAATGGTTGTTGTTGAGGAAGATGGAGATCTCTTGGTTATTTTGATTACTCGCACTCCGATTTTTGAAGAGATCTTCTTCCTTAAACCGCACAAAAACAAAGTCGAGCGGATACTACTTTTCTCGAAGTTTCAAACATCTCGAAGCCATAAGAGATCTCGTCTACTTCTACAAGCTTTCACTAGATGTCACACAACGTCTTTTCTTTTTCATGAAAGGAAATCTTCAGCTCTGGAATTTTTCGAGAAACGTCAAGACCAACGTACTGCATCACAAATTTTCAACCAGAGTGATGCTTTTCGAGAATCAATTTTTTCCGATGGCATTCGAATCTTTCTAGCTGTGTATGCCGCTCCTTTTAAACAAGATAACTTGAACGTATACCGTTATCTTTACTCTATGAAAGTTGTAGGCAGAAACAAGTCAGCATATTTGAGTTTATTACCGCTAACAGCTGACGCAGCTAAATAGCGCCTGTATTGTGTTTGTAGCAGATGCAAAATTGGTTAGTAAATCTGCTGAACACGCAAGATTAGGGAGGGGTGTAACGGGATATTGGAGACAATAAAAACATCGAAATTTTTGATTTTTTGTAATTGTTCGAAAGACTATGACGCTATGTTCGGCTGCCGAAAATTGAGCCTTCAATATTCAGCAGTTTGCGGCAATTGTCGTTGAACATTTTGCCTGAATGCTTCTCCAAGTGAAGATTCGATAGAAAAAAAAACGAAATTGATGACGCAGAAACCGATTCTCTCGATTCTGGACAATCTTGGTATTTCCCACCAGTCCCGTGGCAAACCAAAAACAAGTCGAGAAAGAAGAGGAAGAAACCGAAAGAGAATAAGCTGTCAGAAGTTACTTACGTAAACAATTTTCATTTTTTTAGTTATGTATTCCTAAATATTCATGTTTTGTAATATAGCGGTAATTGAACACTACAGCTATATTACTGCATTTTAGGTAGGTTAGTGTAGCGGTATGTTAAAATGACAAGATATGTGAGCTTGTGTTTACTGTTACTTTATTGAGCAAAAATTCCTTATTTTACGTTAGTCTGAATTCTTTTTTATTTTTTCACTTCAAATGTACTTAATTAATTTAATTAATTATCTGTAGGCATGTATTCTTGAGGTGTCCTAACGTGACACGTGCTCAATTTTATACCTCAGATTTTCACCAATTTCACTTATATTTGAAAATTCACTGTCTATTATTATTAGTTCTTCTTAATATAATTCACATCACTCATTAATATTAATTAATTCTACTTTGTTTTTTCACATGAAACGTCTAATATGCTTAGCTTGCATGCGTTAAACGCTATGTGAAAAAACCTAAAACTAAAATGTCTGCCACCAAATATATTTTAAAAAATGTATAAAAATACTTAGCCTAGAATTTCACCAAAACCTGCAACACCACAGAAATTAAATTGCTGCTACAATCTTTACATGTACAGCATGTAAATACTGTACCTTGCTTGGCACGTTGATTTATGCTAGAAAGATTTTGAAGTTATTTTCACTAATGAATAATTTTCCACTTTGAAAAACACTAGATCTATGCGAAGTTGCATTTGCGATCGCTGTCAAACTAATGAGAGTTTAGTTAGGGAGCACCTCCTTTTTATAATGTCCGAGCCGCCATTTTCGGACAAGTTCCACATGAAAAAATGCAAATTTCATATATTTTTTGCACATTATAAGTCCATGCTGTAATGTCAAAATATTCCACATTATGTGAATTAATTTATTTTTAATTATCCATAATTTTTCCTAATTCATTTATTGAAATATTTCAATTTTTCTAAAATTTATCAATATGGCCGCTCCCTATCATACTATGTTGATTTCCGGTGTGGAACATAAATTCTCTCACGAATTTTCTTCTGTCTCGTTTCCACATCGTTCTCTTTCCCACTCATTATGGGAATTAAAATTACCTTTTTTTATAAATATTTCCTTACCTGGGCAATTTCGCGTTTTTTAATTATTGCCAACAGGTAGAGCGCGGCCAACTTCATAAAAGTGATTATTTACTTCGTCGCGGTGACAGTTGGTTTCGCGGATTTTAAATAGTGAAGTTCCGTGTTTTGTGTTGGGTTTTCCTCATCAACAAATGGATTAATTATTAAGGTAAGTTGTTTAATCTCTTCTATAAGTGCTAATTATTGATTTGCCAGTGCATAATTTGCAAGAATCATGCAAATTATGCGAAAAATTGTGTATTGAAAAATTGTTAGTGAAATGTCAACAATGGCAACAATTGTTGAATTTCACTAACAATAGTGTGTATGGATTCTGCGAATGTTTATTGTGCAGAAAACATGAATTTCGCTAAGAAATTCCAATGTTTATGTTTGCATGTAGTGTTGTTGTTGTACTGCCAAGAAATTTGTTTCTTGGCAGTTTGCATGTAACTATATATTTTTGTTTGTAATTTTTTGTGATATCTTTGCTCTAGTTAATTATATTGAACTAATTTATATGCTTTTTCTTATTTCAGATGCTGCATAGACGTAGGAAGGGCGTATGAGGACACTGGAGACTGGGATTTTACAGGGAAGTATTAAATAATGATCCCTATAAATTAATATCCATTTATTTATTTTCAGCTGTGTTCAACAATTCATGAAGAAAAAGACCTGACCTGACAAGCTTAATATTTTTACGGTAGACTTTTCATCTTTATACTGTTAGAATAAGAAAATCAAAAACAGGAACGTTAATATTGCATACTTAATAGATCCGAATGTCTATAAGACTGGCACAATAAGAAGATACCGCTCAGAAACCTCGAATTTGATCATTGCATGCAATTAAATATCAATACAAAATTTATATTGGCGTTTCAATGCCAGATTACTGGAAAAATGTTAGTGTAATCAATAAACCTTATTCAACGTTTTTTCATATAAGTACCTTAAAGTCGTAACACCGATAGAAATGAAGATATTCGCAAAACACTGAAATAAGGTAATTTTTTTCCCGGTTTTTGGGCTGTCACAAGTTATACGAACATCCGAATTTTGGGGACTTTTTACATCTTATTTGGAGAACTGAAAGGTAAGTGTATACCTTTTTTTTAGCTTAATTGGACTTTTTTCGAAGTGCAATCCTTAAGTTCCTCGAGTATATGGCTTTACAATACTACAAACGTTAATAAATATTTCTTTATTGTTTTTTCGTAAATATTTTTGTATACTTTCTAAATGATTCCAAAATACCATTACGAATTACATTCTCCGATACCTCCATATCTCCGACTGTGATAGGCGTATGCGGCTGTGAATTTCCCTGCTGCTTGTCCATTTTCTCAAACAAAGCTTGTTTATATTGTCATTACTCTCATTGCATATATATTATACAGGATAAAGCCTTGATCAAATTAACCACGGTGCTGCGCTGTGCTGTTTTAGTACATTCTTTTGAGCGAGAACATTCAGTGCACCATAGGGAAAGTATATATAGAGAATTCACTTGAACTGCTGTTCAATAGAAAGAGATTATCCATCAGAGTAGGCGTCGTTAAAAAAAATGAAAAATATTCAGGACGACATTTGGATGATATTGCCAAAGTGTCTTCCACGCAAAATTAAAGCAAATATGGTCAAATGAGTTGTTCCTTGTCTTGGGTAGACGAAAAAAAAAATTAAATTACAAACATATTCGTTTTCTGATTTTAAACGTGGTGGAGACAAGCGGACAATAGTTTCGCTTATTTGGCACCTCTACGATACACGAATCTATTATTTGGAAGAACGCCTCGTTAGACTTCTTGACAGTGATTAATTTGTGAGTTTACTAGTGATTATAATTCTACCAATTCATATTAAAAAAACATAAATTTAAAAAAATCTACCTACTTTAAAGAAATATCTTCTTTATTCCCTTACTACCTACAAATTCCAAAGGATTTATTTGGATGATTCTTGAACGATTTGCATTGACGATAAGAAAGCGAATCATCTTGAAGAAACGAATGCGTTTCTTATACGCGATATAAAAATAACTCGCCGGAAAGGGACGTAGAAGATTCGCATTCGTTTCTTCAAGATGTTTCGCCTTCAGGGTAACAGTTTATCCCGTTAAAAGTTAAGAATGCGATACGAATTTGATTATCATCCACGAGATATTTTGTTGTCCAGGTAATAAGTGAGTGAATCTTCTGCGTTTCACCATGTTTGCTGGGATGTAGTATTTAAGGAAACTGAGCATGTGTGTTACAAAGAGAAATGTATTTGTTTTTGAAGAGTAATCAAGCACGCTGTTTTTACAGACAGGTGAATAAGACTGTAGTGGTTTACTGGATTTACCCTAGTAGACATATCATGATGAGCTCATCAATGAACTCCTCATGAGCAATCAGATGAACGTACTAATGAAATTTATCCGCGTTTGAAGCAAAACCGGGAAAAAACTCATTTATTTACTTATTCACAGATAGTTTGCATGAGATATTGCATCTCTTTCACTTATTTAGAAATTTATACTTTGCTTCTCTTTTGTGCATTTTACAATTATAGATGAGCACTCCGATGAGTACATAATGAGTGTTACGATGAGCTTATAAATGAGCATGTCAATGAGTGTCACGATGAGCTTATTAATGAGCATATCAATGAGTGTCATGATGAGCTTATAAATGAGCATGTCAATGAGTGTCACGATGAGCTTATTAATGAGCATATCAATGAGTGTCATGCTGTGCTTATAAATGAGCATGTCAATGAGTGTCACGATGAGCTTATTAATGAGCATATCAATGAGTGTCATGAGGAGTTAGTGAAAGAGAATCAAAATCAGTTTACTACTGATCTTACTCAAACTCCGGTTTCAAGTCAAGCTCCAATATTTTCCAGCTTATGTTTTCTAAAATCCTAAAATCCACTTAAAGAAGCTACTGCTAAGGGAAGGACAGAAATCCATTATTAGCAATAAGAGAGGTCAACTAATAAACAGAATAAACAATGCAGGGGCGGTGAGGGGCAAGGATTTGGGCATAAGAACAAATTAAAACATTAATTTAAAATAAACAAATCAATAAATTAATTCAAAATCAACCAATTTACAACCATAAATTCAAAATCCTTTAAATTATTTTGTTTCTCCTTCCCTCAGTTTCATGTTTCCGCATTGGTTGTAAGGTTCTTCTTTTTGCTAGAGAAACAATTAAAAGATCAAAGGAAATTTCAAATTGTAGATCAATAATAAACAATATTTTGCATACTTAGCTGTACATTTCGCTCTAGTAAATCGATTATGAGAATGAAGAATGCAACTTCTAAGCTCCTTCTCATAATCCTTTCTAATCATGCCTGTAACGCAGGACCCTAAATATTTACGATAAAAGATTGTACAAACATGAACCTTATTTTATATAGAGATAATTTACGAAATAAAACTTTATCGAATAACTGCAGACTTAATAATTTCCTCTTTCCATTTCTCCCATCCAAGTTAAATTAAAAGTAAACCCTGTCTCTAGCAATAAGACGAAATACTGCTTCTATTGTTTTATCTTTTTTCTTTTTTTTAAAAACCCAGTCTAGAAGAGAAACAATACAATTCAATTTTACTGATTCAAACAAAAGAAAAATGTCAGCTTACAGTTGCTAAACCAAATTGAGCATCCTTTATATGATCCTCAACATCAATTAGTTCACTAATTGTCGTAATTGGAAACATTGTGGATATTTCTTCCTCTACCTCATTTTTATTTCCCCCTGTTAATGTACTTACATTTTTGTATATTCGTTTTGACAGCACTAAGCAATTACGATTAATTTTATTGTCTGCTATTTGTCTAGCATTTGCTTCACTTTCAAATTTGGAAATCTTGAAAAATTACAATCTGATTTTAAGGAATTCAAACTGAAAAAGAATGGTAATAACCTTTTCCAATAACACTTTTTGTGTGGTTTTGATTTTTAAAATCTGTTGACTGATGTTCTCAAGCTTACTTAAAACAGTAGTTTTGAAATCCGTATCTTGGGTTTTTATAATATACTAAGAAGTGAAAGTTTTAAATTCTATATATTTTGTTATTTTTACTCTATTTTTAAACAAAGCCTACATCTAGTGAATCAGAAGAATCATGGTTTTCGCGAGATTCCTCATATAATGATACTAAAAAGATTTAAAAATTAGAAAAATATGTACAACTTTTCATATTTAAAAAAAATATTACCATGATTTTTACAATGTTTTATATTGTATGTAGCCCTAGAAAGTACTAAAGGACTCTTACAGCATTTCTGCGTTGACGTTGCGAATCCACCTACATTCTCACTATTGAGTGGATTTATGTATCCGTCGATGATTGGTGATAATGGTTCTATGGGTTTATTATCTCTTTCGTCCATATCTTATTGTTTAGTTTTAGTGCTGGAAACGTGTAAAACAATGATGCAATAAAGGAATCAGTATTATGTCGTCGCTTAATTTTATTGGGAAAAACTTATATTCAATTTCGGTTTTTTTAAAGACTTTTATTTCTAATTTTTGTCCAAAGCATTGTAATATACCAAGTGCTTCTGAAGACTTCACAGGTTCCACAAAGAAATCAGAAACGTTTTCAAATTCATATCCCATTATTGTTTCTGACCCGTTTGCAAATCCCTCTGCACAAACTCTAAACGGTGTATTCGGCTTAATTAGGCAATAACTATCACTTTCACGTTTGTAGCTAATATTAAAGTTATTCCGATTCTCATTGTAGTTGTATTGACTGATGTAAATACCTTCTCCTAATCTTCTTTGTAACTGCTGAAGCGGTGTGTTTGGGGACCTTACCAATCGTTTCAAGTATTGCATATAATTTTCAAATTTATATGCTGAAAATTTATCTAATTCCCCAAATTGCTGGACTGAATCACATACATATATGTAAAAGGCAATGTACATTGTAGCTTACAGTTTCTACCCCATAAAGTGTAGGAAAAAGGCTAACAAATTCTTGCAACATTTGTTTAGCTATGGGCAGATTCGGCAAACAAGATTTTTCACAAGTAACAGTTCGTATAGCAGAATGAAGTAGCAAAAAATGATAGTATACGTCATCATGAACCAATCCCTTTAGAACTACAATTCCAGAATACAAAAGAAACGTTCTTAATTCTGTTGCTTTCCATAACACTAGACAGTCTAATGTTCTTGCATCTCTTGAAAATTCACAAGGCATATTGTTTGAAATTTGTTGAAGTCTTCTATTAATTTCTGTAACATTGGTTACATAATACCCATTTTTCATTTTTAATATCATTTTAAGAATTTTTTTCATAACTCCTAAATCAATGAAGTGCATAGGCTCAACAGGAAACTGAGACACAATGCCAATTTCAATAGATTCTAATATATTTCTAATCTGTTGATAATCCAATTGATGATAAGTTATATCTGCCCTTTCAGTAAAATTTTGGTCTGTTCTTGGATCTCCAACTTCTGTTTGGAAAACAACCCTGTGGCTTAAATATTTGCCTATCTGTATACATTTAGGGCAACTCTTTTTTCCAGTGTGATACATGGAACCAGTTATAAAAGCTCTGGCAGGTGCATCGCAAATAAAGCAACGAACTTTGAATATTTTCACATTACGGTCATTTTCTACTTGAATACCATTGCTTTTGAGCATTTGTAATTCATTTACTAACTTCTTCAAGTATTCATTTGCTCTATCTGGTTTTTTTTGTTCCACTATAACATCCAATTAAGAATAAGTCGGACCTATTTTTATTGACAATAGCTACAATTATTGGCCATAACATTTTGTTGGAACTTTTAAATAGTGATAGTCCGTCTATACCTATATAATTTCAATTATGCTAGTTTCTGCTAAATATTTAAATTGTTTAGATAAGAACGCATTTTGGATTCCAAAGTGACAATATTCGCCTGGAGTGACTTTAGCCAAATGGAGTTTTTGGCTTGGAGTTCGAAATAATGTTTTTGCCGAAATTGGGAAACTTTTTGTTCCAGATTCTTTCAATACTGTCAGAAGGTCTGTTATGTGGGAGTGGGGTACTTTATTTCTAATTGCCCACTTTGCGAGGTTAGCAGAAATTTCAGGACGTTGGCATTCTTCTTCTACTTCGCTTGAAGATAATTCTGAAGGCATTTCACTGCTTTCATCTAAGGTAAAATCAGAAATGAGTACACTTGCTTTAGTCGGTATATTTTCACGATTTTCAACCGAGTTTGATGTAGAAGCGAGATTACTGGAAGCATCTTCAGCTCTACCAAATGAATCAATTTGCTTGTATCTTTTTACATTCTTTTGAAAATTAGTTAATTCCTCACTCATACGATTAGAAATTGATTTTTTAGACATTTTTTTAATCTAAGAACAGTGAAATAAACAGCAAAAGTAATGCTATGTTAATTTTTCTAATAACATCTACTATATCTATCTCTATCATATACTTACCAAAAAATTATAGGATATGATGCAATATTTTCTCACGTTTTTACAAGAACTTCACTTTTACACACTTGAACTTTTTTGTTTTCATCCAAACTCAACTACTTCGAAGAAATGCCATAATTTCCAACCAAATTTGGACACGTGAAGTGGACACTTGTTTTTCTTATTAGAAATGTCATCAACGTGTTAATCCAAGTAACCAAGTAACCTTTCACGATATCCAATGAGCCTTTCGATGAGATTTACTGAATGCTCATCGTAAGGCTCATCGGAACTTAATTTTCTATATGTTTCTTCATGAATTGCAAACACCTTGATACTTTTCAGTCAAATTAGTATTGGTTTACATAATAACTGCCTCTTGCAGGGCAGGAGGCAAGGTAAAACTGTGAGCGATTTCTACAAGGGTATTTACACACTGGCGAATAAGTGTGTATTGAATAACTCTTCAAGAGATTGCTCTATTAATATATGCTCGCCGCAGAGCACTCCAAAACTATTCACTTGTTGCGGCTTCTGTCAAAACGGTTTCTGTTCTAGTTTCTCCTTTTACAAAAGGTTTCCTCATGATCGATTAAATCTTTGATAAATCACTCTTCCATACACTGATATATCCCTGGTCTTCAACATACAAATGTTCAATTTATAATAACTGTCAACACATTTTGAATTTATTGATGATAACAGCAGTAAGCATTTCCATTATTTATCACGATTGTATTGACGAATCTATCAGTGAATATTTCCATTATTTCATTGTTTATCTCAACAAGAAAATTGTGTAACAAATCATTGAACTGCTCATCGAGTGATCGTACAAAAACACATTATGTTAAAGAAAAATATATAATAACTTCAGTCCTATCTCCAGAACTAATTTTATCATTACCTCGATCTAGTGGCTCCTGATGAACTCATGCATGAAATCATCAAATCGTGTCTACTACTGAGTCTTCTCATATATCTGTTAAATATGCGAGCTGACAATCACACTATGTCAGATTTGACTTCTGGTCTATAGAACGTCATTTTTTAACTGAAAACAGATTATGAATTCCTTGCTCATTTTGACATCATTTAGACGTAAGTTTTCTACGAAACTAGGACATGTTGATCAGATTTTCGTATACTATTGACTTATTATTGACCCCTTTCCAGGGACGTCCTTTTTTCGTCAATATTTGAAATTTTAAGACAATCGAGTTTAGTTTCCGTCAGATATAGACTTCGTTTTGACTGGCACTTTTTTAAATCGACATATGTTGTTTTGCAGAAATTCACGTTGGTATATGTTTAAATAATGTAATCGGAATTTGATCACAAAATGACCATGTATGTATTATACAGAAATATATGAAAGAACGTCATTTAATGACTCAAAATAGACCGTAGCATTTTTCCGTCTTTTAGACGTAATCCTAGTTAACGCTCTAGAGCTTAATATTAGAAATTTTTCTATTGCTCTTAAACTCTTTTTGATATCTTACTTTTTCCGTCTTTTTGCCGTCATTTTTGCTATGGCATAGACAGGTGCTGTCTATTTGACATCATTTGAAGACTGATAATAGATACTAGTTATAACAGCGCTTTGCTGCCATTTTGTCGTCAGTTTGTGCTATTGCATTCTTATCAGGTTTTGACTGCATTTGAAAGAGGCGCTGCTTGAATAATAAAAACATAAGAATTTCCCTACCTTTTAGTTTAAGTTGTATTGGAAATATTCGTCGTTCCAGGGTGGAAAAGTGAGTTATTTCATTAAGCGTTTTTGTCTTTCGATGTGCTAACTACAGGTCATTTTGTATTAATAATTGGTGGCTAATATGATGACTTTATTTCCGTCTGAAGACGTGTTTCAGGTGTTATAATGATGTCTCCTGGGCAACCAAAATGTACTCATTCAGTTTAATTTTGGAGGTTATTTCGGTCGCTAATATAACGACCTTATTTCCATCTCAAGACGTGTTTTAGGTGGTACATTGTCGATTGGTCGACGTCAAAAAGATGTTCGATTTAACCAAATTTTGATTTTGACCACCTTTAAATTTCAGTACAAAGGACGGTGGTCTATGGTGAATATTATTGACCAGGCAATGTCTGTTGGGTACTATACGTAGGTTGGTGTCCTGAAAGGTAGAAAATTCATACAAAATTAGCCTAGACCTAGACCACGGAGCACACTAGAGACATCTAACTCAAAAGACAGAAACCCAACATCCGACAAAGTCTTACATTTTAAGACAAGAAATGGAAATTAGTAGTTCACATAAATTGAAAATTTTTAACGAGAATTAACTCTCCTAAATTTTTATTAGCCCATAATTGTTAAATATGCTATTTTGCTTTGTATTGCAAACCTTCAAAAAATATTGCAATTTCTTATCAAACCAGTTTGGGAATTTACTGCGGAAAACAGCCAGATGGTCCATACGCATTGTAAAACTCTCATTTGGACATTGAGAAACGATTAATTAAATCAATCGAAAGTTCTAATAGAAATTGGACAACAGACAATTATTATACAAGTGTCCATGTTGCTGACTATTTACTAGAAAAAATATATGCTTATTGGAACATTGAAAAAGAATAAACCGGAAATTCCACCAGAATTTCTTCCTTATAAGAGTAGGGAGATTCAGACCAGTTTATTTGGATTCTCAAAAGATAAAATGATCACTTATTATGTGCCTCAAAAATTCTGCTGTTATATTATTGTCAACATTACATCACACAGTTAATGCAGATCCCACAACTAAAAAACCACTAGTTATTATAGATTATAATACTACGAAAGGTGGTTTGACACAGTTTACAAATTGTGCTCCACATGTTCTGTTTTCAGAATAACTAGACAAGACGATGGCCTTGTGTGGTTTTTTTATCCTTTAGAATAAAGGTGGAATAAATTCACAAATTTTATATTCATTTGTTAACCAGTCTGATAAAAAACTGCATAGAACATTATTTTTGAAAAATTTAGCGCTTTCCCATATGAAAGGGCATTTGATATTCCAAGCGAGCCTTCAAAACTTACCATCAGATGTGCAGGCATTTTTGAAAAGAAATTATGAAATGCCTATAGAGAGAGTTCAAGAAGAATAACAAGCTCCAAAACGAGGTTCATGTCGTTCGTGCGCACGGGACTGAAAAAAGAAAACGTCAGCATCAATTAAATGTAAGCTTCACTATTTAACAAAACATTGTGTGTGTTTATTGTTCGAAAATTATTTTTTCTTATATTTTTGCTTATTTATATTTGTTTATTAATAGTTTCGCAAATAAAATATTTTTTAAGCTCAAATAATATTTTTCTTTAATTATTAATAATTACCAAACTCAATGTCATCATCACTGATTTATAACAATCGACTGAGAGATTTGCTATTTCATGTGGCACAAAAAATATTGTGTTTCTGCATATCAGAGCTTGAGCACCCTTTAAAACGTTTACCACATAAAAACATGTAAAATTTAACCAATCAGATGGAATTTTACATCCGAAAATCGAATTAAATTAAAAAAATATATTATCTTGTGCCCAAGTGATATTTTGATCGCTTATAAGTACTTATAAGAAATTAAACTAATTCCGACTTTAATTTTCAAAAGTTGTTCTTAACTGAATCCTGCGTATGGTCAAGAGAGATGGAGCATGGTAAGCACTGTCTTTAACATATTCTACCTGCGGTTATTGCATCTGCAGCCAACATAAAAACAGCGAATGTCATAATAAAACATTCAGTAAGCGATATTTTGTATTGGTAGCTCCAACGCCATAGAGTAGGTCAGAAAATATTAAAAATTGTGCCATTTCTTCATATAGTAAAATGACAATACGCTCAGTCCATTATTATAAGTCAGTGGTTATCATAAAATGGTGAACATTTGTAGTAAACGGTATGACATAAAATTTACGGCACGCGAATTAACTTTTTCCTTTAGGATTCGTAACAAAAAAAAAAACTGAGGGTAGATTTCGGAAAATGAAAAGCACAATCTTCACTGTAAACTGAACAACTATGTTTATATATTTACAAAATTATTAATTTATAATCTTTGATTATTACAAATTTTCAATTATCACTAATCTCTGGTTTCTCTTTAGAGTAAACCAACACAATTATATATTCTTTGTTTTCCTTTATTGTAAGCTAACACAATTATATTTTCTTTATTGGAGCTTTTCTTTTAAAAAGTCACGAACTAAATCACGGCGGTCTTAAGACTGAATTCTGGTTTCTTTAATTCTAAAAATTCTCATAATTAAAACTGCTTACCTTGTTCCCACGTTAAGTTTTGTTGAGCTTTTTATTAATTTGTCTTTTTCTGTTTATTTTGCAGGTAAGTCTGGGAATATGGGAAAATGTGGAAAATATGAGGAATGGATCAGGTTCGTATAGGAATTTTATTCATATCGGGAGTGTCTAGACTTGTAATTGAGTATCGGTTTCCTGTGTTAAGGTGAGGTAACGTAACTCGCGCGAGTTAGATCGAAATCCAACCCTAACATCATAAAAATAAACTCAATAGAAGATATAGTGGAGAAATATTCTCATAATATTTAAAGGTCATATTTGCCTTTGTAAATAATGCAGACATACATTAAAATTTCATTTTAAAACTCAAACGCTTTAAATCCCGGTAATGTGCATGAAAAACCAAAATATCACATTTCATTAAATTCAACGTTCCCACAGAACGTTGAACTAAATCACACTGTGTCAGCATTTTTTGTACAAAAGCAAAGTACGATAAGGCAAATGCAATTTCCTGTAAAAAGAAGATATTTGTATTAAAGTAAGCTGATGTATAATTTCTGGAAAATTTAATAAGTTAGTAAAATTCTAATATTTGAACGGAAAGGGTTGAGCTGAAGCTTAAGCTAGGTTAAATAAAGTTAATATCTTAATATAAATTTCGTGTTTTCTTTATTTGATTTTTTTATTATCAAAAGATAATAATCATTTAACTCGCGCGCTCCTGTTATGGTAGTATGTAGAGCGATTGACATCGGACGAGAAGTCCAGACTGTCAGCATGAGCTGACAGATCACTCGGTGGACAGCGTTAACTACGGGGCGGCATGCTAGCTCGCCCCGGATATAGGTGGAGAGTGTGGGGAGGTTCCACGAAAACCTGCCGCTGCCACCAGCAAAAAACAAAAAAAAATCGTGCCTGACAAACCAAAGGCCGTCGCACACATCCAGTCCTGAAGGGACCTTTACACTACTTACCATTAACCATGTGAAGGCACAGCAGTTCTGCCTTCTGCTGCCGTCGCCCCATCCAACCAGTCGACACTGAGGGCAGAGTATTTCCAGTGTCCCTGTGTTGACCTGAAAAGTGAGCAGTAGCGGACCTAGTCGACCTTCATACTAAGAGGGCTTTATTTTAGCAATAATGTCGAGAAATATTTTATACATGGATATATCGAGAAACAAATTCAATAAAGCCTAAATCCTTCCTTCTTCATTCATTTTAATAGTAATGTAAGGCAACATTCTATACATATAAACGTAGTGAGAAAAAGAATTTCATAAGGACTAAATGATTTCACTACATTCATTCTAGTATTACTATAAGGTAACTTTCCATTGTATATACAAGTAGTGAGAAAAGGATTTAATGACGACCAACTGAGCTCAATACATTCATTCTAATAGTAACGTAAGCAACATTTTATATATAAGTTATCATGACACGCATAACACCTGGTAACAATTTTAATTTAATGTAAAATCAAATAAATTGCAAACGCAGTTATGTCGAATAGACAATTTTCGGTAAGTCACGTTGACTGACCAACAAGTATCGACACCGGATACGTGTTGCAATTTATTTGATTCCATTGCAATTAAATTATTTTTTAGTTATTCAGCTTTTTCTTTGTATCATGAAATATATAAAATTATTGTAAAATAAGCAAAAAAGTTCTTTCAGGTAGAAATTAATTAAGGTAGAAATTAAGAATTGTTCAGTTTTACAAGAGCTTTGAAATAAATCGGTCATTACATTGAAATTAGTTTTTTTTATCTCCTCCGGAGAAATATCATAACTTATGTACGTATGTGTTGAGAAAACAATTTAATAAATACTACATTACTCAAAATAGCTCCAAATCCGTATTTTGTTGAACTCATCAACTATAGACCATACCGCCACATGTACCTTTTTATTTTATGTTGTTTCCGTTTGTTGTGATGTTACTGACTTTGACTAAATTTCCTGATAACTGATCTCATTTGGACCCTAATAGAAGAGTTTCTGGAGTATCTTTCACTTCGACAAGATTGGCTCAGCTAAAATTCTGTCAGACGTTCTGTGAGGAGACCGACTTATCCTTGTTGATTTATATATAAATCTCGGTGATATACCTCGCTTAAACAAGCTTTTCTTGTAAAAATATTCGATTAATTTTTCGTTGGATGTGAGATCACATGTCACCTTTTGCCAGAAAAAAACAAAAAAAATCTTCTTCCTTCATAAAACTCATTCTATCTGGAAGCGCTGCCCTGTCAATTAGATGGCGTTTGGTGCGTACGGACGCTCCGTCCATGGAATAAGCAGTCTGCGCATACGTGACGCAGCTAGCCTCAGTGTAGCATACTGCTGCATGCAATATGCTACGACCATAACACTCCTTTTGAAATAAAATGCTCGCCGGCTCGAAGTTAAAGCATAATTTCAATGAGTAACGTAAAATAAATAAGGTTTCTTCTACTCTGATAAAGTGACTTAGAATAATCTTAGAAATCACTAACTGGACTTTGTTTATTACTTCTAATTAAAAATAACCTCAAACTTATTTAATTTTGCTATTATTTTATTTAAACTTGCATTATATTAAAATCAATATCCATCTATAAATTCGGTTTTACACACATGCCTCTAATTCGGTACATTTATATGGACAAGCTGTATAATGAAAATTTAATTCAATTGAACATGATCAAAACATTGAAAAATTATATCCGCCTCAGTGGATTTTAATAAATTTCGCCCACATTAGTATCCGCAAATTTTCATTTCAATTTTCAAACCGACCATATCTGGATGCAGATTAATTAATAATTAGATTTGGCTCTTGAGTAATAATGTCAGAAGCAATCAAATTATTGAATTTATGAATTATCCGGGCTTTCATGGAATAATCTGGTTCATTTAATGGAGGTATTTATAGATAAGAGTTTATGCCAAATTTAATCAACAAATATTTTCATTAATTTACACCCATTAGTGTGTAAATAACAAGCAACTAGGAAGTGAATTCATTAAATTATTTTGAATTTCATTTATAAAATTTAGAAAATTGCATAATATCAGTATAATCAGTTGAAATCTTACTAATCTACTGATGTATGTACAATAACAACTTGTTACTAGGTAAAGGTGGCAGAGCATATAGAGCTTTGCCAACAATTTAAAATAAGTATATTTGCATAGCTTTTAAGCAAGAACTTAATTTATTCTTGAATTGTTCAGTCAAAATTTCATTGCATTTGCAAAATGAATTGCGTTAGTTTAATTAGGCCAAATTTACTTTTCTTCTTAGGCCTGACCTATCCGATTTTAATCTCCTAGATTGTATTTTTGTTAAAATGATATGCGATACTTCTACCCAGGTTTCCAAAAGCGAACAATTATGAACAAATGAAATTAGCATCTGGGTAAAACAAAAGTCTCCGTGTTAAACTCTAAATCGTAATTAATTGGTATCATTCGATATGCCATCCATACAAAATCGTGAGAATAGATAAGTCAGCCCTTGAATTTCGATTTCGAATCGTCTAGAAGAAATAGAGAGCGATCTGAAGTATATAGAGGACATTCAAATCAATGAAAACTAAAATTTGGACAGCGTTCATAATACGGAATCTGAATATGATAGTAACGGAAATCAGTTTCCTCAAGACGAAGACACGTCTGGATCTGTATCTCAAAGAGTTGTAACAGAAAGAATCATCGGTCGATGAGGAGGATGTAGTTCACCAGAGAATTACAAGGTATTATCGTCACAAGTGGGCAAAGATTACTCCTAGCCGAAGAGTCGGAACATCAAAACAAAATATTAATATGGGGAAAAAAACTAAGCTTTACAGGAGCAGTTAAATATGGCTTGAAAATACTTAGCCTTACTGACGCCCGCAACAATTAAGTATTTTTATAATTGATATTTTTATTGTGGAAAAGACTGACGGATTGGCTTTATCTTGTGAAGAAAAACTTGAAAATTCCTATACAAGCAGTTCTACCCCTTAGAAAATCGATTGCTGATTCAAATAGTAATGTGACCGCCGACAACTGGCTTTCGTTTTCTCAGCTAATGAATGAACTTCGGAAAATTAGTTTTACTTATGTAGGAACCCTAAAAAGAAATAAAAGAGATATACAACATGAATTTCTACCAGCTGGTAACCGCAATGTTGAATCCAGTTTATATGGCTATGAAGGAATGACTCTATTGTCTTATGTGCTAAAGAAGAAGAAAGCTATTCTTTTAATATCATCGATTCGTTCCGACAGTGGAAATCCCAATACCTGCGGTAAACCGGAGTTAATATCATTTTATAATTCCACCAAGGTTGGACTTAAAATGCTCCGTTTCTTCTGCAACTCGTCGACCAAATAGATGGCGCAACGCTTTATTTTACGCTATACTAAACATGAGTTCAGTAAACTCCTACACAATAATTCCTTATAATAATCCACCTGAAAAAGGACAAAACATTATTAATATAACTAATAAAATACAATAAATAATACAAAACTTACCGAAAGTGCACGTACCTCCGTATAATTGCAATCGCTGTAGTGATTGGTACAGACGGTACTAGGGCAACACCATGGGGAGTACATCACCTGATCGACCTATAAAAACGCGGTGAGCCGTAGCGAAATCACCCCTTTCCAAATCAAAGTTGATGTGATAATGTCCTAAGCCTTGGAGTCTGTTCTGAGTCAAAATCCCAACCTAAATCAGAAGTTAATTCTGAATCCCAAAAACAGAAGTTAATTCTACATCCAAAATAGACGTTGATTCTGTCTACCCAATAATTTGGGGTTAACTCAATCCCAAATACAGATGTTGATTCTGGACATCCTAAATTCAGGTTGACTCAAGTCCGACATATAGGAGTAGAACCTAAATCCCATTCGAATTAAAGTAGACTCAAATTATTTCAACTCAGAGTTGATCCTACGAATTTCACAAATTGAGAAGTTAATTCTGAAATATTATATTATATTCTTGCAGTCCCACACGTAGCAGCTCAAATCGCTGAAATCATAAAAGCGACAAAACGTCACAAAGGCAATTACTGCAGTCCCACACGTAGCATTAGTCAATTTTTTGCATCGAAAGGTATGCACACGACAGACGTCACAAGTGCTGCTACCGCCATACCCACATACAGCAGCATACTAAAAAACTACACCTTCTCCAACGCACACATAACAGCAATACAAGTTTCTATCCCTGTTAACTAATAAATTCTATGTGAACAACTCTACCGCCCACACGTAGCAGTATACTCCACTTCGGGCAACATATAATAATACTTGAGAGCAGACTAAATCTTCTCTCACATCCTTCTCGTGCCAACTTACTCACGCATACTCTTCTTCTTCATGTCAGGGGTAAAATATAACGAAAAGGGCATGCCGCAGTTCGCATCGTTGGAACTTCATCCAACACAATGAATTATTATTTATGGATTGTTTTGTTAAATTTCATTGAATTTTAAAGTAGTATTAAGGCTGAATTAATGAATAATTGTGATATTAGACGTAAGAAAACTTGAAATAGCACGTAACAAATATAATTTTATACTTTTTGAACTTGACAGATCTGATTTATCTTTTACAACCGGCACCCCTCCTATAGTATACTTGTACATGAATTTTTAGTTTTTCTGTTTTAATATATATTTTAAACAAACATGGTGTTTTTTAATTATTATTATCCGAACCAGTTCTACAATATATACAATACCAAAAATGTTCAATTTTACTTCAGTGTCCAAATATTTAGTAGAAAATGGAAATTTTCGTGCTCTATTTGATTCATCCCATTTTCGAATTTGATCAATAGTTTTTTAACACGTTGAGCGCCACGTGCCCACCCGTGGCCATTTTTGTTCTTAAGCGAATGCCTGCGTGTACATTTCTGTGTAAGCTGTTGGGACCGTATGTTGTTATTCGTTTTTTTTTGTTTAACGATTAGGGATTTGGTAAGTCGGTGGTCTACTTTTTCATTTTTTGTGCTTTCAAATAATTTTGCTACTGTTTTTTTTTAATTCACCGGTGGTCACTTGGTCCTACAATGTAATTTTACGCTTTGGCACCACGTGCCCCCCCCCCCCCCCCGTGGACACTTTTTTTTTACTTTATAAAGCTTTATGTATTGTAGAGATTTTTGCTATGAAAATTCATAGCGAAATAAGTCAATCTGGAATAGACCCAGTTTGCTGCTAAGTCTGCAGCTCGAGAATTTAGTGGAAAAAAACTCTTTATGCAAACGAAAAATCTTTGAAAAAAGAAATTTCATAGCAAAAAGAGGGCGTTTCATATAAGCAGGAACCGTATAATCATCAGATGACTTAGCAGCAAACTGAGTCAATTTCAGAACTTTCATAGCAAAAATCTCTACGAAATGCAAGTCCCGCATAGGGTTAATCTTGCTATGCATTCAAGTAAATACGTAGTATTTCACCTCATATGATTCACACTTAAAAATTATTTTAAGTCTATATATGAGGTCAGCTTGGCTGTTTGCTTTGATGTATACGACACTTTATTTATTGTGGTATAGCTATAAACTAAGATGGCTGGAAGATTTTTAACCGACCAGGAACTTGATGCAGTACTTGAAAGTGAAGATTGTGGAGCATTTTCTGATGATTCCTTTGCCGATAGAGACTTTTTACAAGTGGAAACTGATTCGGAAAGTGAGGAATTCAGTGAAATAGATGAAGCAAATTATAATATGTCAGATGATTCCGATGATTTCACCCCGCTTGCAAGTCTGATAGATGACCGGAAGTGGGAGCCTGTTAGTGGAGAAAGACTTATATTCGATGTTTCCCCTCAAAATACTGGAGTAAATCCTAATGTTGCAGCCTCATTAGCAGGAAAAGATCCAGTTGACTTTTTCAATAACTTTTTGGATGACGAGGTAATAGTTTTATTTGTATCCGAAACAAATAGATTTGCAGCTCAAAATATTGCTGCTGCAGCAAACCAAACCCAAAGAGCAAGACTTGCCAAGTGGGTTGACACCAATCCTTCAGAAATGAGAAAATTTTTTGGAATTATTATATGGATGGGATTTCTTCAAATTCATCAGCTAAGGGATTATTGGTCGAGAAGCTTCGTATATCAAAACTCGATTCCCAAAATCATGAGCCGAAATAGATTTGAAATAACCTTGGGAATGTTCCATGTCTCTAATAACGAAGAGCAAGTGGATCCAGATAATCGTCTTCGCAAAATATCCAACTTCCTGAATATACTTCAAACTAAATACCAATAGTCTTACACTCCAGAAGAAGTGGTTTGCATTGATGAAAGCAACGTTCCATTCCGTGAAGATTGTCTTTTAGACAATACATACCTAACAAGAGACACAGGTATGGAATTAAGGTGTTTAAGTTGTGCGTTGCTGGAAGTTATACCTGGGCATTGAAAGTGTATGCTGGCAAAGAAAAGTCAGATGAAATGGCTGTTTCCCAAAAAGTTGTCACTGAGTTAATGGACGGTCTTTTTGATAGTGGAAGGACAATCTGTACGGATAATTGGTATACTAGTATATCATTATCAAAAAGGATGGCAGACAGAAAGACACACCTGATAGGGACCTTGCGTAGTAATAGAAAAGGCAATCCTCCAGAAATGATAAAAGCAAAGCTGAACAAAGGTGAACTTATTGCTCGACAAAATAGCGATAAAACTGTACTACTAAAATGGAAAGACAAACGGAATGTGCTAATGCTTAGCACCAAGCACGACGATTCCGTGACAACTTTTATGAAAAAAGGAAAGGAATGCTCAAAGCCTGCAATGGTTTTAGACTACAACAACGGCAAAGGCATTTATAGATTTATCTGCACAAATGGCCGCATACGCACCTTATGTCAGACGTACAGTAAACTGGTATAAAAGAATAGTGTTCCATTTAATTACTGCAACCACTGTTGTAAATGCCTTGCACTTATTCAATAAGGTAAATAATAGAAAACTTACCATTACTAAATTCAACGAATCACTTGTCTTAAGTCTAGTGGAATCTTCAGAAAGGCCAATACCTGTTCCATTATCTTCAAGAGAATCCTTAGGACAGTGTCATATCTTAAAGGAAGTTGAGGGTCAGAAAAGAATGACCAGAAAACGGTGCAGTATTTGCTATAAAAACATGTCCAGACAGCATGATTCTGCATTTGCCCGAAAAAATGCAAAAAAAAGTCAATACCATTTGTGAACAGTGCAACGTCCCAATATGTTTGATATGTTTTCAAAAGCACATAGCACAATAAGACTGCTAAGTGTAATAAAGTTTTGAAGAATGTTGTATTGTATTGTATGTCAAAAAATATTTTTGTTTTATAGTTTGAAGTCTATTTTGTTATTTCGTTTTGTTCCCTTGCCTTATTTTGTTCATTTATAATGTTACTATAACTGTGAAATATTTCTGATATAAATATGTTTCTAATTTCTCGTCAAACCCTTATTTTTTTCCATTCTAAAAGAACCAACCTTTTAAATGATCTAACTGCTGAAACTGCTAAGTCCAAGTGTAGGATATTTACATCATGGGACCAAATATTTTTCTTACCTATGCAAAACCTATATAAAAAGTGCCCACTGATGTGCACACGGCCCTAAAATGTAAAGAACAGTATGCCCACGGGTGGTCACGTCACAGTATGAAAAATTATAATGACCACCGGTGACCATGTGGTCCCCAAGGTAAAGACACAAATGGCCACCCGTGGGCACGCGGCGCTCAACGTACAAGAAAAAAAGTTGCAGTTGATTTAAGACCACTAATATTATATTCTAGCTGCAGATAAAAGTTAAATAAGTGAAAACCTGAAGTATCGTATGGCAACACTAAGGATCATATATATATAAATATTTTCCAAAAGAAGTCACTGGTTTCCGAGAGGTACTCAAAACGCCGATTGTGTAATTAACGAAAAATTCAAGGATCGTCTTCTGCCATTTTTTCGGAGAAAACTGGATCCTTTTCGAAAATTTCCTCAGATATATCATAGTTTGGACGTCCCGCATTAATAGCATCGTCCTATTCCACTCCGTGACAGAACAAAAAGTTAGCGCAAAAGATATGGAAAGATTATTATAAGTCGATGAAAATTTAAAAAAAAAACAACTTTTTGTAGTGGATTTTGATTGGAGATACCTCCAACGAAACTGAAGGATTCAAGGATCATACACATACAATATTTACAAAAAGAACTTACTGGAAAGAAAAGCACAAAGTTGATCTTTTTCGAAAATTTCTTCATATATATCTTATTTTGATTATCCTGCATCAAAAGCATCGTCCTGTGCCACCCCGTGACAAAGAAAAAATATTTTCCACGAAAATTTCAAAAAATGTCCCTAAAAGTTTTGGAATGGATTTTGACTGGAGATGCCTCTACCGAAGCAAAGGGATTCAAGAATCATTAACAAAAAATATTTCCCAAAGGGACTTTCTGGTTTCCAAAAGAAACGCAAAACGCCGATAGTTCATTTAGTTCACTTTTGAATTTTTTTTCACTATTTTTATGAAAATGCTGTGTACAAAATTTTCTCACTACCACCTCAGACAGTGTCCAAATATATAGTGAAAGCCAAAATATTGTATGGCAACTCCAAAAACGGGTTACCCGTTTACTCCTTGGGACAGCACCACTTCTTACCTCTTCGAATCAATACTTACATCACCGTTGATACCCATACATATTGTAGGGTAAAGTTTCTGAATTGTAGGTAAATAGATGAAATAGAGGTTTGTTGGTAACGAATGAGAGATCTAAATATATTTATTGAATATATTATTTATTTTATGACATCAAAAAATAAAAAAGGAACAGATATCACCGATTACGGACAATATTTACAGTTCGAAGTTTTTCGAAATGGTATGAGAAAAATGAAAATGATATTGGAGGTAGATTTCTGAACAGAAGGAATTAATTACTCAAATGTATTTTTCTATTATTATATTTATTTTAGGAATTACAAATTATGGTATTATTGTGGCACTCATTTGGGGCCAGCCCAGATACTCTTATTGGCTCCTGAAGATGCTTGCGGCGAGCATTTGTCCTTTTTATTGCAACACCGTTCAAGTTGGCTGTTGATCTAACATAACTTATCAAAGCTACAATATAATTCATGTTGAAGAAAAATCCTTTTCGCCAGCGAAGACTCCTCCCTTTTGAAGAATATTCAGTTAACATTTTGTTTATGTTGTCAACTTCTCCTTTGTATTTATTATTGATTAATATCATGGACATCCATTTTTCGTGTATAAATTTGTCCTGTAATTGGATACGGTGTTTTTGCATCACAGAGCCACAATACAGTTATAAAGGGTTTTCCAATAAGAGGTGTTATTTTAATTAGCCCGCTATTTCGGCAGATGTCACTTTTGGAGCTGTCATTTTTTGACACTTGACAAGTAGAAACGACGCCATTAATAAAAATGGAACGATACACGATTCAACAACGCATTGAAATTATTAAAATTCACTATAAAAATGGTGAAAATGTGGCAGAGACGGTTCGTAAAACTCGAACATTTTTGGGTCGTCGTGAAGCACCTTGTCGGACCGCAATACAGAAATTGGTAGAAAAATTCGAGCTGCCGGGACAATTTAGTGATGTGAAGAATAAAACCCATGCACGTCGCTCAAGAACAGGCGAGTATATTGCTGCTGTAGCCGAAAGTGTTGAAGAAAACCTAGGTTTGTCCATTCCTCGTCTATCTTTGGAATTAGGCATTCCACAAACGTCATTACACCGTATTTTGCATAAAGATTTGGGTCTTAAGGCTTATAAAGTGATTGGGTCCTTGAAATGCATGAAAATGATGCGAAATTCCATCGAAAACTCATCTTGAGTGATGAGGCCCATTTCCACCTCGATGGCTTCTTCAACAAGCAAAATTGTCGCATCTGGTGCTCGGAAAACCCAAGAGTTATTGTTGAAAAGCCTCTTTATCCTCAACGTGTGACTGTTTGGTACGGTTTATGGTCCCGCGGGGTCATTGGACCTTTTTCGAAAATGAGGCTGGAGCAACAGTTACGGTGAATGGATTGCGCTATCGACAGATGATTAATGATTTTTTATGGCCGGAATTGGATGGTATTGATCTGGACAAGAAGACGGCGCTACGTGCCATACAAGCAACGAAACCATTGATCTTTTACGGGAAAAGTTTCCGGACCGTGTTATCTCTCGAAGAGGTGATCATAATTGGCCACCGAGATCTTGTGACTTAACACCTTGCGACTTCTTCCTTTAGGGCCACGTGAAAGAGAAGGTCTACGCCAAAAGCCCAGCGTCGATTCAAGACCTCAAAGATGGAATTCGTGAGGCTATCGAGGACATAGGGCAGCCACTTTGCGATTTGGTTATGGAAAATTTCATGAAAAAGATATGGTCCTGTAGGCGTGGTCGTGGTGGTCATTTGGCTGATATTAATTTCCATTATTAACGGCATACCTTCCTCTTTATAATGAAATAAAAATCGGATCATTTATCGCAAAAAATAGCATTTTTCTTTGAATATCAAAATAACACCTCTTATTGGAAAATCCTTTATTATACTTAACCGGTATATTTGGCATATATTTCGTGAAACGCGTTCGTCCACTTAATGGAAAAGGCTGCCCATCAACCGTCAAATTGGCACCTGCTCGATTATAGTTGAACATCAGCCATATATCCAAAATTGCAGCCGCCTTTTTTTCCTCAGTTTATCCAGTCAGGAAGTGTAGTTGTTAAAACGGATGAACTGATTTATAGCCCAATACTAACGAAAGACATGGCTGTACGATATAATTGATGCGATGATGATTTTCACAAATCCGGGACTACAAACTCTGGGTCGTCCGCCGAATTGTACCCACCTTCATCAAAGTCATCTCCCTTTTCATAGCTGCTAAGGGAATCTATACTGTATTAAATGCCTGCTATACTCTTGCTATTCTTCGCTGGATAATCTTTAACAGAATACGAAATGAAGGTACAAGTCCGCAAGAAAAATTTTTTTTTATAAAAATATCAATTAAATAACACTACATACCTCGGGACTTGATGCGGGGTCAAAAATCGACCTTTCGGAATTTTTGATAGATTGCTCATTTTGCTCTACTATAATTTCTTAAACTCTTTCCACTACGACTTCACAAAATGACGGCGTTTAACTTGCACGATAGTGCATCGGATACATGAGAGAAAATGATTTTACCTGTAAATGAGTCATAAAACTACCTACTCGCATACAAGATATGTGACAAACTCATACATCACGAGATATGCAGTTGTTGATTCGGTAGGTACAATAATATCCGACTATTTTTTATGCATTACCAAAATAGCTAATTACTTTAAATTTCGTAACGATTTTCAAAACATAATTTTTGAAGATTTCAGGGATACCCATGCCTGTAAATGAAAAAATATTACCTGGAGAGGCTACCGACCATGTCAAAACTCAACGTTGATGTAAGTGTTGACACAAAGATTAAGTCCATTTTTGATCATGTGGATGCAATTTTTATGATACGTCGTATCCAAAATTTGAGCTGTCCTCGTTGACGCGTTCTTAGTAGTCTCCAAATATATAGTAAAAAACGAAAGTTTTTTATGCCAGCACCGAGAAGGGGTCGCCCGGTTTAGTACATTTTTGAATTTTTATTTATTATTTTTATGAGAACGCTATGTACAAAATTGTCTTCAGGCAGTATTGAAATATAAAAATGTTGGTACGACAAACCTACGAAGCAGTTTTGTCGAGTTGTCCCATTTTTGAACTTGCTTTGTTTCAGGATGTTTGCGTGCAAAATTTCAGTTCAGCGCTGTAAGTGTACGCAGTCTCGATTGCGATGGAAGAGAGACAGATGGATATGCAAAATCAAAATAGCTTTTAGTATTATGCGTGGGCGTGGGTGTCCAATATATTCTGCTCTACCGTAATTATTTTTATGAGTTACAAACGGAATGAACAACTTAGTATATCCTATAGATTTTATCTGAGGCATAAAAATACTCGCGTGGAGTTAGATATAAAAGGAAGCATAAATATAATTTATATGTAAGACTATAAAGTTACAAGCTGAAAAAATTTTAACAAATAAAACAAAGTTGAAAAAAGGTGTTTGTTACAAAATGGAAGCCCAATAATTCACAGTACGAATAAAAAGACCTCAGTATTACCTGAATCTTTATATTCACATGAGCTTCATTGAGTAAGTTTTTATCATTAAAAAAAAAATATCAGTCAAATGATTGCGGCAATCAAATCAGAATCGTCATCGTAAATGTTTTCATATTATGCATATGTATAACAAAGAACATGCGGGGAAAGTGACATATTCAGTGAAAACCTTGTGATAAAATAAAATTGTCAACAATCCTGTCAATCCTTGCAACCATGCTCTCCGCATCTACATACTCACATACTTATGTATGTATATAACTGTTCCAGTCCTTCTGATACGTTAGAAAATTTGCCACTTTCATATCTTTGCATACCTTTTTACATTTTTCCCTCCTGAAATCCTCCGCTCGCATATTGCGCTCGAATATGATAAGGATAATTATCTGGTGCTATTCAAATCATGCTCTGGTAACTTCGCTTTCAGAGCACCCTTATTTTAGAAACAAACAAAAAATCATAAGGGTTTTCATTTCATTCCCTTTTTACTGCCTTACTTTATGAGCTCAGCTGTTATCTCCTCTGAAGCATTTCTCTTTTATTATTTGAAATAATGCTGTAAAGTCCTTTGACTGCATGTCATCATTCATAACTCTGTTAAAAAACCCTAGATTTATATTTTTTCAATGCTATTTTCCTTCGTTTGTATCTTTATCTGTTTAAACCGGAGTTCGAAAAGGATGACTTTTTATAAAGAAGAAAATATCCCATGGCATGAAAATATTTAAGGGTTTTTTCTGTCCTAAAATCCTGAGATTTAGAAGACATATTAGTGAACAACAAAATTCCACAACATTGGTATCTATTTTTTCTTACATTGGTTTATGCGACAAGTTTTAGTTTATTCTTCCCGGTTAACGAGGCTTCTACCGAAACATTTTAATAGTTTCCCTGAAGGATGGGCGTATTTTGTGATTTTTCATCACGCAATTAAATATGACTGAGGTGAGTTTAATTTTCTTCATTTACTACCATATCGAACGTATCCTCACATAATTAATTTGGATTGTGTTCTTTTTTATGATTTGTAGTGTGTGCGTTATGCTTATTCAATTGAAAAATGAAAATATTTATCTAGTATTAAGAAAACGCCACATTCAGGATATTTGAAATGCAACAAAGGCTAACTTAAATATGGTTATAGTCTACGCATACAGGGTGTGTGTTTTTTTTTTAAAATAATGCTCAGGGGATACCCTATGATGCTGCAGGAAAGGAAGAAGGGATAGTGAATTGGGGATTATTGGGATGAGCCAAGGAGGTGTTAACTGTACTTGAATTTCTGCGGCCCATAGCTAAGGGGGAAAACTGAGGATGGCAAACTGTTCCATATTCGTACTGCCCTGCTTATGAAAGATTCGCGGAATTTCACAGTACGGCTAAATTTGACTTCGAAGGGGTGAGTGTGAGCTAGGGTTACAGGTCGTGTAGCGCGCATAGGAAAAATTCTACAAGGAATCAGGCTAGAGAATTCGTCAAGGCAATAGCCATAGAAGTAGCGATAATAGATGGCAGATATCCGACATTCCACCGGTACTCTAGAGATTCAATAGTTGATATTGTTATGTCATCGCTAATAAGCCGGAAGGCCTTATTTTGGACGTTGTCAAACGTCCAGTTTCTGTCCAAATATGGGAATTATTTTCTAATCTAGGCCTGATATGAGATTTGTAGATTTGCGCCAAGTCTGATGAAGTAAAATATTGCTTGTATCTTTGCAAGAAGCTCAGGCATTTCATCGCGTTTTTCTCAATACCAAAAACGTGATGAGACCAACTAAGATAGTTGGATATTTTAATGCCTTAGATGTTAAGGGATGGCGAGTTCGAGATATCTTCTCCATCGACGGAAATGGGTTGAGCGGGTATTCGAGTACGATTGAATGATAACAGATAACATTTCGTTTTGGAAGCATTAAACAATACCCGATTCGCTCTGCCCCAAGAAAGTATTGTTGTAAGGTCATGGTCTAGTGAACTGCATATGTGGATTCGTTTGTCAACTGCAGCATTTACACAGGAATCAGCTACAGAGTCGAACGGGTACATGAAAGATTGAAAGCGAGAGCTAGCAGATCATTAATAAAAATGAGGAAGATATATCTTGAATTGAACGGTCGGTGAAAATGGGGTCTAAACCTAATGCCTGAAGCAGGATCCTAGACTCTATCCAATGCCCTCGAGATATCGGATGGGATGATCTCAGGCTCACCAAACTTTGGAGACCTTGATTTCACCGCTCGGTAAGTAATGTTAGTAAATCTCAAGTGGAGTGGCCAGCATGAAAGTCGTATTGGTGATCGCTATTAAGGTGATTAGTTTCTAGATATTTCATCAATTATGTATTGATGAGTATTTCGAAAACCTTCAAAAGAATCGAAGTAAAAGCAATTGGTCTAATAATTTTAGGGATCGCTTGCCTCTCTTTTTTGGGTATTGGCTGAAGATGTGCAAGTTTCCAAGTGGAAGGAAAGACTTCTGTCGAATAAGACAGGTGAAATAGTTTTCGTAGCGGTTTAACTAAAGAAGTGGCGCAGCAATTGAGTACCAGGGACAAAATACCATCAGGTCCAGCAGCCTTAAACACAACAGACACGCGTGCACTTTGAAAACCTCCCTTATGCGGAAATGTAGTGGTCTTTGATGTGGTAGTAAATAATTCGCGGCGGAGTTAGGGGCGGTACCGAAGAACTGGTGCAGTTGCTCCTGACTGTTTCAACAAGAGACCAGAAAGCTTGTTATAAGCAAGCCGCCCGGCTGCTTATAGTGATCGATATACTTCGAATCGATATTCATTAAGCTTCTTGGGTTTAAAATTACTTTAATATGAATTTCTTTATAGTATTGTAATGTTTCTTAAGTTAGTGTTGCATAAATGGAGCGATGGAGATGTTCACAACCGCTATTTAAAATATACATTTTATTTCCGAAAGTGAAAAAACAACCAGAATATGCATAAAAATGTGAAGACATGTGACAACAATTTCTTTAAATGATGTAGAATGTCTAATTGAAAAGGATTTTGGGGGAACAGAATGAAGTCAGATTTGATCATTTACTAAGCTTCATTGAAGTTACCAACTTGGGTGGCGAGCCTTTTCCAAATTTCAATTCACTGATGTCGATTACCGATAACTCTCATTTGTTTAACGTTTTTCGCTGCATATTTTGGGTAAGTAGTGACCGGATCTTTTTAGATTCGGACAATTAGATGACAAATGGCCAATTGTGTTGCAAGAATAGCACCGGCCAGTGAATTGATTATCTCATGTGGGAGTTAGGTGACTTGATTTGTGTGTTGGAAATTTTCGAACATACGATTCAGCTGCCGTGGAAACAATTACCTGAGGATTATTATTGGAATATTTTCACCAATTGTAATTGTTATAAGGTGGATCTGAAATTGTTAGTCTTGCCTCATTTCACTTCGTGTAGCATTATTTTTCTCAAACTGGATAGTGTGTGTGTGGACATAAATTAGAGATTGCATTTAATGACTGTATTCGATTAATTTTTAGATTACGTAGATTTGACCATGAATTTAAAACGCTAGTTCGAACCCACTTAAAATAACATTTTTTTTTTGTTATTTAATTTAACATGTAAAATTTAAATAATAAATTTTATATTCGCATTTGAGCTGCACGATTAGGTATATAACGTAAAGCTTACTAAATTGACTTAGATTGTTTCTTTTTATATTTTAATTCTGTTTCTTCAATTATCTCTAGAACTAATATACAGTATTGTACTTAAAAAAGATTATAAATATTGTATGTACTGTCACCAGGAATAAATAAATTTGAATTTGAAAGTGTTTTTGAAAAAAATGTTATCAAGGCAATTCCACCAAGTGTTATCTTCTGTACATACAATAAAAAGTTACAAAAATCAATGCTAGTCGCACAAATGCTGCATCGTGTGGCTCTGTTCTCCAGCGACAATTAGGTCGAGCCACACGATTGTGCACGTCCTTAAAGCTAAGAGCACCAAAATGGCAGAAGGGCTTTTGAGGTAGCGGTATATTTCAGGCTTATTTAAGGCTAATTTAATGCCCAAAAATAAATAAATAACATTTTAGCACTAGGCTCGGTACCAGAAACGCGTTTTGCTAGTAGAACCAGGCCAAATCGACATCTGTTATTAGAAAACAGCTTAAACTGTCGGCAGAATTTAAGGCTCATTGAATTTTAATTAATTGCAGAAAAACTGATTCATTTTGTTAAAAGGTATCACATTTTAGCACTAGGCTTAGTAGCAGAACCGTGTTTTGTTAGCAAAACCAGGCCAAACCGACATCTATTATTCAAAAGCAGCTTAAATTGAACCGCCAGAACTTAAGGCTCTTGTAATTCTAATTAAATGCTAAGAAACCAATGCGATTTGTACGTGGAAATTTGTTTTTAGGGCTATTTTGCGGACTGATATTCTCTTATAAATTATCAACTCCAATATTCGTGTCCTTTGAATGAATTCTGTCGTATCTTTAACTAAAATTATTTATGTGTCGTTATACATGCAGCCTTGAATTAGCCTTATATTCATATATACTTTTTACATCGAAAATAATAACTAAATTTTTTTGTTTGGTTCTGCTAACTTTTTCTAAAGCTAACAGATCCGTGATTTCGGGGATAACTATGGGAGCCGTAAATTTTATTTTTGGGCATTAAATTAGCCTTAAATGAGCCTTAAGTATACCCTTACCTTAAAATCCGTTCTGTCAGCTTTAAGGACGTAGATTGCGCTGCCAATTGTACCATGCTGTGTGAGTAACACCTGACGGGTGAACGAAATCTGACAGGGAGCAAGAAGAAACGACAAGATTCTGTCAAGTTTGTGACTTTGGAAAGAAAAAAAAAGGTAAAAAGCTCTTGTTCTGAGTAAAGGCAACTAGAGGGAAATAAAATCGGCATTCATAAAATGTTTCAAGAAGAACCTATAGTAATCAAAGGGCAAAAGAGCAGTGGACCAAAAAACAAAAGAATTATAAATGATCCGGCGAGGTGATGACCGATTTAAAAAGTTCGAGTTCGACCGTGCTCGAAGTCCACACACAGCATTACGAAAGTCTACCTGAGGAAGGGGAAACGCTAAGTTATTTGGAGTCAAGTATTTGTTAATAGTGCAGCAGTTAAAATTCTTCATCAGGATACATTTGTTAACCTTACTTATGTTGACGACAGGCTTGGAGTCCATTTGATTGGGTATATTTTAAACCAAAAGGAAAAAATTGTTCTGACGTGAAAGGAATCCAGAAGTAGCCCGCGCAGGTAACAATCAGTCACAATAATAGCCCCAGAATACATTGGCTGGAATAAACTATTGACGTCGTCTTGTAACCAGATAGAAGTAGGCACTGGAAAGTTCGCACAATTCTAATATAAGGAATCGTACAGTCTTGCAATTTCGTAAGTTTAATACTAGAAAATTAATCCCATTTTTGCCTAAAGTGAGTTTTGAAAGATACTTTAGTTACTGAATATCATGGACACTGAATTTAATATTTGCTAGAAGTATGTCTTGGAAAGTTTGCATAGGTCTCACTTTATAGAATATTACAAGTTTTACATAAACTAAGTATCGAAGATAATTTAGTATCGTAATGTCCTTAAAGTTTGCTAGGAGAATTGTGAAAATGTTGGCATAATTTTAAATTAAAAAGAAAATTAACTGGAAATCGAAATACGAAAATCTTGCTTAAAGCTGGTTAAGCAAAACCTCGGGACTAGAGTATTTTGATATCCTTCTCGCATCCAATAAACCCCAATAAATTTTAAATAACATTACTAGTTTAATTCTATGAGTAATTTCGTAATATAAGTGTCCACCATGGAAGTTCGCGTGAGATTTCGTTAGACTTTCTGTTTTGTTTTGACATGCACTATAAATACTAGATATGTAATTCAATTAAAAGTGAATCACTTTACATTTGGCGTACGTGAGGAAAGATATAATTAATTTAAACAACAATATAGAGGAACATCCAAGGAGGCGCCTTTGTAGTGGATCTCAGCAAAACGTAAATGATTGATGGTTTCTCTTATTTTTGTATATCTATGACTATGTATGCATCACTACGAACCTTATGGGCCATTCCATATCAAATAGACAATATGTGTGATAGGATCATCACTAATTTTGTTGAAATTTTACATACTTGGACATTTGTTAGGTAAGGAGTTTATCCTTACCCTCGAATATCCTGGAAAGACGTACTTTTGATTTTGTCAATTTTTTTTATATCGTATGTATGTAACTTCTTAACGTTGCACCCTATGATGATGACATAAAATTTCGTAGATTGATAATCGTTGGACCCCTTCAAATGTTACTCCTCCACTTTCCTGTTTTGAAGTTATAGTTCAACAAATTTAAAATTTCGAATTTTTGACTCAGTTATAAATGTATTTTTGTGAAACTTTCTTGATTTTTACTCCTTGATCCCGTTAAGATCTCAAGTTGAAATTCCGATATGTTTAAGCGGATAATATAAGGTGTAGAATATAAAAAAGAAGAGAACATAATCAAAAGTACGTTTTCCAATATATTCAAGGATAATGCATAACAGCCTTATCTTTGATGTCCTTTTTCGCGTATATTTTAAGATTCTATATATCTTAGATAGTTGGAAATCCGGTCTTTCAAATGAGCTACATCTGACTGTCATAGATATGAATTTTTAAAGAAGACCAGGATAGCATTTTTCCGAAATTTTGAAAATTCCATAATCCGCGAAATACTCATTGTATAAGAAACATTTTTATTTCGTACTTTTGTTTTCACAAATGGAATGAACTACTAGAGTTCTCAATTCCTTTCCCTCTCCCGAACCCTCTCTGTTGAGAGGATGACAAGGTTTACTACTTCTCAGCTACTCTCATGTTATAATAGGGACACTGTAAACGTATTGCCCACGGTGTCATTGGGTGGATGAAGCACGGTAACGAAAATATGCCATCTTGTGTCTTCGAGGTGAGGTAAGCTAAGTGGTGTCTTCTGGACCGGGTGTGATGCTTCAGGATTTGGTTAACCTCCCCACTAACTCTCCCGCAATAGCCGAGGTGCTAGCATGCCCCTAGCACTGTCAGCGCTGTTCACAGGGTGAGCAGTCAGCTCAGGCTGACGGAATGGACTTCACATCAAAGCATACTCACCCGTATGCTTCCATAACAATGCATAATAAAATTGCTAACATCGATCACCATTGATTACTTCCGTTTTTGTTTATCTATTCTATTTCCTTCTAATCTAATATTTAACCACCATAGTGACCATCATGAATATACACACGATGATTCAGACAATCGCTTTATGTAATACTAGACCCAGTGCATTTGATTTCGAAATATTTATAGTGCTCGTAAAAACCATGAGTCAAAGTGTGGATATTCGCTTCTGCTCTTATTTCATTGATTAATGAAATTGCTATTAGGTCACTATATGATTACTACAAATATTGTGGTGTAATGAGATCATGAGATCATTACACACTGGACCGGTAAAAATGCGTTTGAATGTATCGAGCACAAAAAGAGTCCTTTTTGATCTTATTGGTCCAATTCCCTGACGTAGAATATTGTGTCTTGGCATGCAAATCAGAGTGTGTTCGTCTCCATACTGTATTATCTGTGGCACGGTAGACTTCTACTTTCTTGAACACGATCACTTTCCTCGTCGTCACAATCGTTGTTTCGCATTTCACAGTTAATTTAATATCTGCAAGAGTATCTTTGACATTTAATAATTCTTCATCCATTTGCGTAGCATTTACTCCGCATGTCCATCCATCTTCAGAGCTAAATTCGTAATCCCCATCGTCACTATCCGAATCATCGGATATTAGCTTTCGACGTAAGTACTCGCACCAGATATTCTATGGTAAAATTATGCACAAACTAATACAAATGATCAACTTGGACGACCCTAGATTACTTTTCAAAGAATTTCATAAATGTCAACAAATTGTAATAGTATAAATGATGAATGGCAGGAGTAGCTAATTAAGCATAACTCCTAAATTTAATCGGAGGAGTAGCTAGGAAAGCATAACTGCTAAGATGCCTGGGAGTAGCTAAACAGCATAACTCCACTTAATAAAATCACGATGAATGTACTGCGATTAATGTTTCTTTGTTTAATGTCTCTTTGCTATAATTATTTCCTCATTGAAGCCCTCATGATAAGTCGCAGTCAGTGATCGATATTTCGTCACTGCTTGTTGCTTGCGCGCCACTTTAGTGGGTTGCATTAATCGATTTCGTTTGTTTATGTTTATGCAATTGATTATTGGGTAAGTCATGCAGTGTACAGTGTAATTTGCTGAGTCTCATATTTCTTTATGTACGACACGAGTTTGTTGTACATCGAAAGTATTTTAATGTTATGATTACATATTGCGCTTGGCCATTAGGTATGTAGGTAGGTATATATATATGTATATAGGTAGGTATGTTTATATGTAGGTATGTAGGTATGCCAGAAAATACTATCTATTGAATGCATCACTAGAACATCATCACCCAAATCACAATATTCTTATAAATAGTTATCACAGTAAAAATTTAAATAAATCGACGTTTTTTTCACCATAGAGTTTTAAACTGTACCGAATAGCAAATATGAATGATGCTTAAATACTATTGTCTTATAATAAATTCTGTATTGACTTTACTCATCTATCCATCTAGGAATTGCAAAATTTCATGGAAAATTGTCAAAGGTTTCCATATGCTTTCAGATAAGGATAAATGGAAAAGAATATAAATTGATATGATTTTAAAATTTTTTTCTTTATTTTGTGGTGTGTTGGTAACTGTGACACAACCATCAGGTAATGCCATATTATGACCCTACTATAATGTGCCAAGAAACACCCCAATATAATGAAATACTCAATCTTTAATGGATTTAATACCTGTAAATTATCAATACCAAGAATTTAAGAATAGACACTTCCCACTACTAATACTCCTGTAATGGAATTAAGATTTTACAGTTCCATTCCCGGAATGGAAAATAATACTTTAAAATACCAGAAAGTAATTAAATTTGCGATTCCTTTACAAAATACTTAAAAATACCCAAATGTATTTAAAAAGTATGTGACTATTTCGATATAGTTCCTTTCAATTGCTTTCAATTCTTTTCAAATACTTTCAATTACTTTTAATTACTTTGAAAACTTCAGTATTAAACATGATATTATCCTTAATTATGAAACGAACTAGATTTATTGTTCTTTTAATTTTATTGTAAAAATACTTTTTCCTGTTTTCGATGCTTTCGATGTGCAAACATATATGAAGTTGCTCAATATTTCGAGATGGCAATTCATCCTGCCCCTATGTGATATTCTACTATCTATAGGATGTAGCCAAAAGATTACTAGACATGGGTAATTTTATCCCATATGTATTACTTCAATCATAATTGAAAATCACTACTTATGAGGATGTGTAAGTAAGCAATATTTTATGTACAACAGGGGGTACATAAAATATTGCTTACTTCGCATTTCGTAACAGGAACCTCCTCTTGAACTAAAACAAAGTATCACTGAACGTATAAATCTACTTTGAAATTTAATTAAAAAATTTGAACACCAACATGAGATCTTCTCGATAATATATCTTAAACCATCAATCTTAGATATAATATTTTGTGTATCTGATGTTTAAAAAAAACGCCGCCACATAGTACGAAGTACTTACTTCAAAATGGTAGAAATATATATTTAAATTATTTAATTAGAAAATCTTAATACGTTACATTTACTAGTAGGTGCCTATTTTGTTAATTCGGCTAGAAAAAATGTTCCATTTCAAAGTAGCGTAATTCAAGTATTTGAAAATAGGATAATATATTATGTTTAATGTTTGGCTGAACATAATTGTATATTTTACTAGTTTAAGAGCCATTTCTACTAAAATAAAGTGAATTTAAATAAGTGTAACTATTGTTTTTCCTGTAATTGCAAATTTAAATATGAAAAAATAGCAAATAGTAAATATTTTCCTTAAGTGTGACTTTGTATTTTAACTTCTTGGCCTACAATTTTTTTAAAGTAAATGTAGTTGTCGAAACTACTTAATTTTATTGCATCTCGAAAACAAGGAAAAGTTGTTTTACAATAAAATTAAAAGGACCATAGATCTAGTTTATTTCATAATTAAGTACAATATCATGTTTTATTCTGAAGTTTTCAAAGTAATTGAAAGTATTTGAAAAGAATTGAAAGGAATTAAATCGTAATAGATAAATGCTTTTCAAATACTTTTGATTGTTTATAAGTATTTTTGTAATGGAGTCGCAAATTCAATTACTTTTTGGTATTTCAAAGTATTATTGTTCATTGGTACTGGTAATGATAATGGTAATAGTACTAAAATTTTACACCTCTGCCCAGACATACTAACTGGAGTCAGGTTACTCATACTTTTTACATATGTAGAAGTACTTAGCTTGTGCTTATATATATATACCCACACATGCATATACTATATGTACTAACGTAAACACGCAATACAGTTAACGGACGACAGTACCAGATTTTAGGTTTAATAAATCAGAAATTATCTGTTATTCCATAAAAATTATAATATATTTTCACACAAAATATGTGCAGGTAGTTGGGTTCGTGAAGTTGAGGGTGAAAAAATCTGTGTGTGTTTGGCTTAAGTTTATTTTAACATGCTAATACTAACACCGACTAAATGATGAAACTCTTGTATTGTTGAACGTTTATTTATTAAACGTGTCCATGCAGCGAGCTTGTGTTAAGCTGGTTCTGATAGTCATTTTAACACAAGGTTAAATAAACGTCTGTGAAGGCCCGCCAATTAGAATAATGCGAATGAATTTCGAGTGAATTTTCAAGTTGATTTGTATACGATGAAATTTTTGTAAAGTGAAGTAGAACAAATCAAACAGAATTAAGTAAAAAAATTGTTTTGAATTAGATTCGAGAAATAAATCAAAGTTAGTGGATTTTGTAAGTTAGTCTTCTGTTTGTAACGCATAGAAATAATGCTGAAGCAAAATGGATTGAACAGCTACGCATAATATTAAAAGTAATTTTTATTTTTCCATGTCCGTCGTGCACTTAGAGAGCTGATATTTCGCACACGGACTTTAAGAGAAAAGGTTAAATTAAGTTCGAAATTAGACAAATCGGGTAACTCCTTCATGGGGTTGCCATACAAGTTTTCGTCCTTCATATATATTTTGACAGTGCCTAAGAACGCATTAAAATAGATTGGCAAAATTTTTAACACGAAATTTTCATACAAATAGTAAATATAGTTTCAAAAACGCGATAAATCGGGTAAACCGCTGTTAGTGTTGCCACATAAAAATTTGGGACTTTTACGTATACTGTGAAAATCATCAGTCCTACACGTTTCAATTGTACGGGCAACTTCTTTGTAATATGAAATCCTATGAAATTGGTTAGTATTATTTTTAATGTCGGCGAAACGTTCTAGAAATATATGAGAAAAACCACTTCAAAAATCAAACTAGCATAGATGGATGACCATACGAAATTACATACAGGCAGTCATCTAGGGTGTCATAAGAAAATGATCTTATAGACCAATTCTAGCTTTATTGTCTAATTTAAGAATTATTCTGTGAGAAATTGAAGATATGTATGATATGGTATGAGTTTCGCTTTTATTATTGTAATCGTGTTCTTATATATAAACAATAAAAGGTATCAATATTGACTCATCTATGGTTTATGTTTCGTTTTCAGTTCGTTTAATTCAATTAATATTTTTTTTTTAGTTTTTGAAAAGCAATGGGACTAAGTGTTCATGAATCCTTTCTGTTCTTAGCTTTATAGTCATAAAAAAAAATAGAAATATATTTCACTTTAAAAACTATCCGCAAAAAATTCTGTCACAGTTTATTCCTCGAAATTTTCGCCTGCTCTTCAAAAAAAACAGTAAAGCAAAATTATATTTCCGCCAATATATGTCAGCAAAAATCCTTCCGGAAGAGTACACACATATATGTATAGTATATGCACTCTCAGTATAAGTTCTTCTCATATGAAGGCAAAAACAGGGACGCATTGGTGAAAATTTTTGAGGCGCAAATATAAATAGCATTGTAAAATAGCCTCTGGATTGCATAAGCCCCCCAAGGTATGGGTGGAATGTAGGAAACTTTTCTCACAACGCGGTGGCCGCAAACTACTGCTCTGATATTAATTTCACATGTGACAGTTTATTAAATTTACGTCTAGCAGCATAACGATGCGAGTTCCCATTCCAAACTGGAATCCTGAAAGCAAAAATTTTTCACTTAATTCTTTTTTTGCTCTCACTCGGCTTATTATTGTCTGTTGCCACCTAAAAATTTATTTATGTAAAATACATTCGTTGGTATGTATATGTGTACATATGACTAAAAATAAAAGTTTTTTGAATTTTAAAATCTAAATTGAAGATGAAGCTTTCATTATACAAATGTCCGGACGAGAAGACCACTACTGCGACTCCTGTTTGCTGAATTGCGCTTAAAGCGACACATACTTTTGAATCTACTCATTATGAAGTGAAAAATTTTTAAATTTACATAAACGTAATTTTCCATTAGTTTTCGTGTAAGCTATTCTGGTAACAGTCCTCTGATGATCTCCATTATCTTACTTACGGTTTTGAAAAGCTTTTATAAGGCAATATACATAGTTTCTTTTAGTTCCCACCAAATCCAACTACCTATGTATATCCTATAATTCTCATTGATTATAGAACTTCTGCTGGCACATTTTACTTCTGTATGAAATATTTAAGTCCTTCATTTGGTATATCTACATGTGTGCAAGTGTTGAATCAAATAATATATGCATTGGCGTAACTAGGTAAGGGCCAGGGTGGGCCCGTCACCTACATTATGCGGGCTGCCCCTCCAAATAACAAGGACCCCCCACCACGGAAGTTACAATAATTCCTAAAAACATTCATCAATTCGTACAATCTTAGGCCAAATTAAATTGAAGCCGTTCGGATCGGAATCGATAAGGCTTTTCTTTAAGAAAATTTATAGAAACTTTTTTAAAAAGTTTAAAGTTTACAATTTTGACAAAGGCATGAGCAGGTGTATTCCGTAGAAGAAATTATGCGGAACTCTTTCGACAGTTTGTGAGAAAATTTTAATTGATGATCTTTGATATGATGAAAATTTCTTAAGCCTTTGTTTAATTTTTCGGGGGAAAGGCTTTTTTTCAATTTTTCGCTTCGGGTCCCAACGAATTAATTAATCCCAACGAAATAATTAAAAACAAAGTAACACCGCAACTGGAGCTAAAAAAGTCTGCAGAAAAAAACCCGTAAACTAAAGCTTATATAAAGTTTAACTATAGACATCACCTTATTAGGTACTGGTACGCAATAAACTTTCAAGTACAAATCCCAATACTGGTACTTAAAAATTTTCAAGTACAAGTTCCAGGTACTGGTACTCGTAAGTCCCATATATAAACTTAAGTACCCTATAAGTATCATAAGTGATAGCAGCACGAAAATTGACATGCTAAATCGATATCCTTTCTTTAGAAGGTTGGCAATCAATTGAAATACCCCGCTCTCTTCCACGAAACCTGTGCAGAGTTTATTTTCATTTGCAGGTAGGCAATCATTATCTGATGTGACATTTAAGAAACTAAAGGCAAACTCAAATACTGTATAAAGAACTTAGAAATAAACAATAAATTAAAATTTAAAACAGCAAAACCTATAGGTTTTTCAAAATATTGCATTTTCGAAACCTCTTGAACCTCTGAGAGCATATTTAAATAACTAACAAGAATTTAAGTATGTACTTGACGGTATTACGTGCGTACTTAGGTACTTAAAAGATATAATAAATTATAATATATAATAAGTACCAGTATCTGTACCTAGATTTGTACTTGAAAATTTTTAAGTACCAAAATCGGGACTTGTACTTGGAAAAGTTGTAAGTCCAGGTCCTGGTACTTGTACTTGGAATAAATACTGGGTATTAGGCAGAGTATCACTATCATATCAGTTTTGTGTATGGAACTTTAGGATTCTGATTAATATTCCTTAGTGAGTGAGAGAAGGAAAAGCGGGCAAGTGGAAACCAAACGTCTGTGTCAATTAAACGACACAACTTCCTTTTATTTTAAAATCCACATTGCTATGTAAAATAAACAAATCCCGTTGTAGTTTATTAAGTACCGGCTTAGTGATAACGCTTGAAGAATTTTAACTGGTTCCCAGTTGTTGTTAGGCGAAAACAAGTTCATTCCAAATTTTGGTTTTAATTGTGCAAGAATAGTTCGAGGTGAGCGCCTAAGCAGGTGTTCAGATGGACTTTGTCCTGCGGAGGGGGTAGGTGTATTCCTGTAGGAAAGCAGGTAGTCATCAATCTATTTTTCTAATTCTTTTTTCGTAACCCTTCGGATCGCGATGAGTTTTGTTGTTTGGATAAATACTGCGTAAATCGCCTGAAGTTGAAAGGGGGTCCGTTATCGGTGAAAAATTGATCGGGTAACCAAAAAACTGAAAAGGATTTCCGTATTTGTGCAATTACTTCCTCAGCATCGGTTGATTTCATTACGTACTAGTCTATCCATTTTGAAGTTGAGTCCGTTACTAGAAGAATCGGCTTGCCACCCAAATGTAAGAAATCTCCATGAACGCGACTCCAAGGGCGTTCATACCTTGGCCAACCGATGAAGTTGTTGTCTTATTGTCTTTTGGGTTGTTTCGTCTGTTTCTTTGGCACTACTCACAGTTGTGAACTAGTTGTTCGATTTCGGTGCTCAAGCTTGACCCTCCTGCTCGTGGTCTGGCCAACATTTTCATTTTCACGATTCCTGGATATACTTCGGGAAGCAATTTCAAAACGTAGTGGTGCAGTATTTGTGGTATAACTACACGAATACCCCACATCGCGCAGTTTTTCTCTATAGATAAGTCAGTTCTTCGATCAAAGTACGGTTTTAGAGAAGAATCAGACATATGATTCGGCCATCCTGTTTATATATGGGATAAAACTTTTCTTAAGGTACTATCGTTACTGGTTTAGGTAGCAATGTCCTTCAAAGAAAATTGTATAACATCTTCTTTCGCAAAACAGTTGGCAAGGTTTTCTGGTAACTTTTGTGTATGCTCATTTGGTAAATCCAATCTGAATAACGCATTTGTTTCAAACATGCCCTTACCTCTTTTATATCGAATTTGATAATCATGTCCTGATAGTATGATGGCCTAAGTTGTGATGACGTATTAGACGATATTCCCTTCTTTGGATCAAATATACGACTGATTAGTTCAATAATTGATAACAAACTGGCTTATTAAATCGAAAATATTTCACGGCTTCTGATCTTACTACTACATAGAAATTGATTATTCTAATACATGTATATATATGTTGATTAAAGTCAAAATTCAAAACACAACAGATACCAAACATGACGTGTTTTGGAGAACCACCAATGAGGGGTGGTACGAACCCCCATACCCAGAAACCCCTCCATAGAAATTGTTCACCAATATTTGTATACTCGAGACCCTTAATCCGTAGGAGAAAACCCCAATGCTCTATGACCCTCCCACATAGAGGGAGCCATTCTTCAATATTGCGACACTTCTCACGTTTTCTCGAACTCCCAAAAAATGTTAGAGAATCGCGAATGGAGAGTTGGGGAGTTTTAATCAAGTAAAACGAAAATTCTCATTTCCCAAACTCCCCAAGTATCCTTGTTACATAAGTCGGCCCCAGCCCCAGTGGTGTGTAACTGCATCCCTTTGCACGGCCTCGCGGCGAGCATGTAAAAATAGAGTCACTTGTACGAATACGGAATGTATCCATGCATTCTAAGGCCACTGACTTATTACAATGAGCGGTTTACTATTTCATGTTGCACAAATATTGTGTTTCTGAAAATCACCGTTAGAGTAGAGCACCATTTGAAACGGTTACTATATAAAATACATGTAAAACTCAACCAATCTGATGAAATTTTTCATCCATAAATCGAATTAAATTAAAAAAATATATTTTCTTGTGACCAAGTGATATTTTAACCGCTTATAAGGAATTAAACTCATTCCGACTTTAATTTTCAAAAGTTATTCTTAACTTAATCCTGCGTATGGGGAAGAAAGATGGAGCATGGTAAACACTATCTTTATCTTAATTGTATCTATAGCCAACGTAAAAACATCAAATGGTATAAGAAAACGTTCGGTAAGTAATATTTTGTGTTGGTAGCTCCAACTCTGCCATAGGGCGAAAGAGCAAACTATAAAACTTGTGCCATTCTTTCCTATACGAAAATGGTAATATGCTCATTTAATTGTTATAAGTCAGTGGCTAAGACATAGTATGTTACTACGTAAGTCGTAATGTCTATTCATCGACATCGCTGGAAGCAAAACAGATTGACCAATTAATGGCCCTAAGGTACTGATTGAAATTTTTCGAAACAAATTTAAACATTAAGAAAATCGTTGCGGGTCATGGATACATTAAAACGTTTCTACATAAATATCTTTGCAGATATTTACAATAATTACCTACCCTTGCGACCATCCAAAAATTCATTAAAAACATGGAACGCAGCGCTTAACAAGCTCGAAAGGTGCTCATTTCCGCTTGTGTATCTCGAATCTACCTGAAAAACAAGTGTTCAATCGAATTATTTTCATTTATTTCCGACTGTTGATTGTAATCGGAAATTGTTCTGTGTTCTGCAACTAATTGGCGCAACATTAGAACATGGAATGGTGAACTTAACCCGACAGGAGATATACACAGTTGGAAAGAGCAGAGAATAAACAATGCTGAAATAGTTAATACAGGCTAACGATCTACGTACCTCCCATATTAAAGCTTACAACACGGGCTTACCTCTGGCATTCGATGTCACTGCATGGAAAAATTTAATACATATTACACATATTTATATAAAGCATATGTGTCCTTGCGAATTCGATTGCCAACACAGGCTGACGGTAACAGCCAATAACTAACGGTGGCAACCGTTAATATCATGCGAAAGTCCATTCGAAACAATCGAAAATAAAATGGATTCAGAAGTGGAAGGAGCCCGATGTTCTGATGGGATTACTGCGTCATGGCACGACATCAATTCCTCCATCTCTGCACACTATAATGTATCCTGCTCCTGCCGGGTTAATTTTGCGTAGAGGATGTTTTTCACAAAACCGGAAATACTGCGGACGAAGGATTGAATGGGGCAAATAAACGAGTGAAAGCGGCTAGGGCGCTTATTTGGTGTTTTATTCACGTAAGTGAATTACACTTTTTTTTTTTGGGAATAATGTGGAATGAGTAAAAATTAAATTATTTTTTGTTTTATTTGAAGTATGTAATTACGATGATAAGCGATTGATCAGATACCGGTTAACGTTGCTCTGATGTACTCCGAATGCAAGAGACATTTTGCCATGTATTTTACGAGTGTCTGTTGTTGGTAGTTGGGATAATGGAAATTAACGACACATAAAAAATATCGGCGAATGGTAATGACAATCAAATAAGCAGCTTTAATTAATGTTGTTGCATATACATACATAAATACATTCGATTCTATGACAAAGTACTAATTTATCAGAGATCACAACCTGTTGTTAGCTTAAACTCTTCTATAAACTATACCTTATTCACAAGGAGAAAAACAATAGAAAGAGCCACGAATACTATAGCAGACTCGTAAATTTTGATTTTGATTAAATGAAAGAATAGTTTACAGGGTAGCTTTCTTTGAAATTCAGTTGAGATTAAAATTAGATTAAATCTTGTAACTCAGTTAGGCATGGGAAATTTTTTCATTAATTCTTGCTAATGTTATAAGTAAAGAAATTTGTAGAGACTGAAAATATGTGACGGAAATTCTAACAAAAATTGCGGCTACACACTGTCGTCGTATTACTCCGCATTCGGCGAACAGCGTTCTATGAACGGCGTTCAGACAACGCTGTTCGACAAAGAATAATAGAAAATAGCAGTGTGGTAGTGACTTCGAACAGGAAACTAATGGAGTAGGCATTGTGTATAAAATATGTATACATAAACGTAACCAAAATGCCGCTTTATGTGTGCGTGAGGTTCGACCATATTGGACCCTGACTGTCAGATTTCAAAGCGGTACTTTTGCTTTTCTTGTTTCGAACCTGACGCATAGTCGTAGTAAGATACAGGACAAAGAAAAATTGTCCTATTAACTTGGATTTTTATATTTTTCACATTACCAAATGATATAAATATTTATTTTTTCAATCAGTTTCCGCCCAAACAAAATTCCCAATGAATTCGTTCTGTGAGAACATGTCTCTTATGTATATATATTTGTAATAACGCGAATGTCTAATAGTTTACGTCTTATATCATACTTTCCTGAAATAACATGTAAAATTTACCGCCATTAAATAGCATGACGACTCCAAAAATGTTCCCGACCTCACTGGTGTACCCACTTAACTTAAAAGTGGTTACGCTCTATCACGATCCAGTTTCAGTTTGACCATTTCTTACATTTTGTTAACAAGGGGGGACAGAAAATTTTAAATATAGTGCTAGAACATGTCATTCATTCAGCTAGAATAATTTTTATAATTAGTTGAAATTAACGGGAAACGAGATTTATCAGGAGAAAAATTTGCCAAAACCCCATTGAATAAACTATCCTAAGATAAAGAGCTACTAACTTAACCTAAACTGTACTACCTTACTCCATATACTAACTAGCTAGACAAAAGCCGTATAAGCATATTATCGGCGTAGCTATTTCGCTTATTTTAATGGTTACCAATTCTACACCAGCTATTGTGTGTAACTCAGAGGTGAGGAAGAGGAAGAATCAATTTCAATATTTTATTCGGGGCAATTTGAAGTATTTTAATGTGAGATCGTGCACTAGAGGACCAAAGCGGGGCCCCGTAAAACATTGCAGCTTGAAAGATAACCTTGAAAATGATAAGTTTATTTTCCAGATTTAGGGTTGACCTACGGTTTATAAAGAGATACAGTGTTATGATTAATATCTTTACTCTGTATAAAATTGCTGTTATGTGTTTGGCGTAAGTAAGCTTCGTGTCAAGGGTAATACCTAGATACTTGACGTGGTCAGTCCATAGAACATCAATGCCGTTTACTGTAAGGTTAGCGCTTTGAAGGTATGCAATTTGTCTTTTTCACGTGAAAAAGTCCCTGTTGCAGATTAGATCCAATATTTGTTGCGTCCTCATCGGAAATAAAAATAGCTGTATCGTCCGCAAATACCGAAGAATAACAATTTGTGTTAGTGGGGAAATTTTCAGTGAATAGGTTAAGGTTATACAATATTGGACCCAGGACAGATCCCAGAAGAACACCAGAAGTGACCTATTTATCACTAGAGGATACTGCGCCAATGTTTTCCCTGAGCTTTCGGTCGCGCAAGTGCCACTAGATAAACGGGGAAACCAAGGTTTGACATTTTTTAAATTAGTGCATCGTGCCACACCTTGTCAAATGCTGCTTTTACATAGAACAATACAAGTTCTGTAGATTTATTTTTTTAAGTTAAAATTGGTTTTTAATTTTTGGGCGATTCTCACAAGCGGTTGTATTGTACTATGTCCACTTCTGAAAGCAAATTGGTGATCAGGTACGATGCTATGATCATCAATAAAGCTTAAAACTTTCCTCCTGATGACATTTTCTAAGACTTTGACAGATTATTCAATAGGCTAATAGAACGGTATTTAGCAGGATCATCGGGTTGCTTTTCAGGCTTTAGCAATGGAATGACTTTGGTTAATTTCCACGCTGACGGAAAGTACTGGAGCTTTAGGCAACAATTTATTATAAACGTAAGATAAATAACTCCAACTCTGGGAAGAGCATTTAACCAGGAATTGAATATACAGTCATGCCCAGGGGCTTTCTTTACATAAGGATATTTTAGTATGCTTTGAATCTCTTTAGGTCTGCTGTAATAGGAGTGATCGATCTCGATGTGTGCGAAACTTAATTGTTGCTTTGCTGCTTCAACCAAGTTGGCTGTCGTAGTATCACTAAGATATACGGAGATGTAAAATTTGTAGTAAATTTTTAGGAAAGAAGTTCTGTTTTATCATAGTTACAACCTTTTCCAGTCAAAGCAAATACCTTATATTATGACTACATAATTGGTGATTCATCTCTTAACCGCGTTACTGAAATCAAAGATTTAGGGGTAATTTTTGACCAGAAATAGCTATGTATTTTAGTCACATGTTAACTGAATTACCTACAAGTCTTTTAAACTGTTGGGTTTTGTATTCTGAATTTGTAAATCATTCAAGTCTACCACATCACTCTTTATAATTCTCTAATAAAAGTCATCTAGAGTACGTATGCACTATATGCAACCCTTTGTATTGTGCATATGTGGAGCAAATTGAAGAGAAAATTCACCAGATTTCTTTTATATAAAACAGAAGGACGCTATCTTCATTATTTTTCTCGCCTCGACAAATTTGGTATTCTTTCTCTTCTTTCTTTTCTTAGATGAAATGGTTTTATTTAAAATAATACAAAACCTTATAAATTGGCCTGAATTATCCAATAATATCAGCTTCCTTGCTCCATCTAGAGTCCAACCTTTCAAAGTACTACTGCCAGGATCAATTTATGGTATAAATCCTCTTGTTACAGAATCCAAGACGTCGACATATTTAACGAAATCGATATCCTCGGTTCTAGTCTCTGCACCCTTAGCAAAATCATTGGAAATGAGATTCAGACTCTCTTCTCCGAATAATCACTGCACTACCCATTAAATGTATTTTTTTCCTCCATTTTCTCGTATCCTTTTTACCTTTTTAACATATTTTTTGTTTTTCTTTTTTGTTTGTTTTCCTTTTTTTTTAAATGCCTATCTTGTTTAAAACTGCTCTTACTCTATTTTAAGTTATTCTTATACTCTCGCACATAACTAGTCTATAGTCATAGTTAGTAATTAGTATTATAAATGAATTCTTATTATTAATATTTTAATCTTCTTCTAAACGAAATATGAAATAATCAAATATTTGGATTTCATTTTAACCGGTAGCCTTTAAACGAGACTTTATTCTGTAAGCTATCGCTATAAAGTCATAAGTAAATAAAATAAAATACTTTTGAAGACAGTAAAAGTCCTGACCTCTACCTCCATGGCTCGATCTGCCATCTTGCAACAAAGGTGCTCCAATCCAGCTTTTTAGCATACCTCGGTAAGCGTTGATCCGATCGCGATGAAAGTTATTATAAAAACTTTAGATCATAGGAAATAGGAATTATTGAAATAGTGAATTCTTGAGGGGAATTTCAAGTTGGATGCGGGAATATTACTTTAGAGCAAAGATTTTTATTTAGATATGATATTGATGACAGAAAGGTACAGTCGGGGGCAAATAAGTAAATGAGCAATTATTGATATTTTAATTCAGCTTATTTAGAATTTATTTGTCGCCGTTATGCATAATCACGAATCTACTTTTTTAGATATTCAGTGTATTCAAAAATTTACGGCATGAAGAAGGCGATGAATAATATACTTTGTTTCAAAGCTATAAACGAATTTGAAATTTTCCATTTTCATATCCTGCAAATTTTTGAAATTTCATTTACAGAACTCAAATGCCGTTATTACCACGCAACTTACCCAGTGCATTAGAACATTCTTGAGAATCTCTCCATATTCTGAAAACCATTCATCATTCCTCCATTTTCGAGAAAACTGAAAATTTAAAATTTGTTTATAGCTTTGATTGAAACTATTGAATAAATAACTAATATGGAAGTGCATTATCGGGTGAAAACTTAAGCCACTCGTGAAATGGATTATTGTGCTGTGTTTATATTCGCTTCATCATAGCAGTAGGGAAATTGTAACATTTTGAATGGGAACCTTTTTTATACTCCAAATTGCTGTGTAAATAACGAAAGCGTTTGCGCATCCAAAGAAATATAGGGCTGCCATTGAAAAGAAGAAATCTTCTGACATTTATCTAATAAACAATCGCACATAATCTTAAAACTTTCGTGTATTTCTCTGGATCTGTTGTACGTATTTAAAAACAAAAAAACTACGAATAATTATAAAACATTATGACATATTTTTTTTAATATATTCACTTGCCTAAAAAACGGTTTTCCGCTGAATTTCCACAAGTGTTTGTGTATAATTGCACCGCATAATTCATCACATTAAATTAAAAGCTAATAGCTTTAATTTCACAAAACACTTCCGAAACAACACAATTTTAAATATATATAATTTTTATTAAGATCATTAAATTCTATAAAGTTTCACTGAACTCCCAGAACTCTGAAATGGCTTCTGTCAAAATCGCCAAAGTAAGTTCAAACAAGTTCATTCTACTGTCGGTAAGTGTCCTGTTCACGTACACTGTATTCGAACGATATCCCGCTTCTTTCTTAGTTATTTATTCAATGATTGAAACGGAGTGTATAATATACAAGTAAATTTCGACCTGACTATGACTATATCTCTAATAACTTTTATTTTAATTTGAAAGCAAATAGCCAAAACACTGCAATTCATTTCTACTCTCACATACTCGATCGTGGGTGCTTAAGCATAAGGTTAAGGGTAGGGGTGACTAGGCCACTAACGCCCTGCGGACACCGCGACCAGAGATATCTTCTGTAACCTACCTTAGAGTGCAGCTAAATGTGTCTTTCTACGAGCTTTTACGAGTTAGCTTGCAAAACTTATTTGGAGAGATAAATGCTTCTCCAGTGATTTCCATCATTAAAGCTGCAGCGCGAGACCCTCGCATATTATATACTTCGAGGTTTTATTGTCTTCTTCGCACAGTCGACACAGTTCACTGTTGCAGTTGCATATTTTCTTCAAAAAGTAGCTCCTGGGTGATTAAGAAGCAGCTAACGACAGGGGTTAAATAATTTATTAGAATCGCTGCAATAACTTTTGAACGCATTGTTATTTAACGCTTTTGTAAAATTATAATCTTATTGCTTCCCCTGGCACCAAGTCCACGCCACGCCACTGATTAATTAACAAAAATGATCACATTTGTGCATAATATTACAACAAGAACTGGCAGTATCCCTTCCTATGAGGTTTGTGCTGAACTGGAGGTTGTGAATTTGCGGGCTATCATCATCATCATCTCGTCTTCATGATCGATCACAAAAAAATCATTCTCGTGAAGCGCCCTCTCAAAGAAATTCTCCTTTTCATGATTAAAGAAGAATATGAGTTCAGACATGATGTATCAAGGTAGTAACCATATATAGTCGCGGATTTTAGTCCCACTTTCCTACACCCACAAGATGTAGTGTAGCCATTGTTCTTTTTTTTTTAATTACATCTTATTAATGTCAATAACGATTCCGGAAGGGGAAATAAAAACGAAACGAGTGTTGCTGAGCTACTGCAGCTGTAGGGAGCAGCGAAGATAAATTCGGTTTACTCTTATTTGCTGGCTTCGTGAAAAGATTGTAACGATGTCAATTCAAAGATATATCGCTTACAGGTGCACCGTAAATAGCCAAGAAAAAACGCTCTCCAGCCAGAGTAATTTCATTATGCAACGATTCCACGTAAATGTTTCCATTTCTTCAAGAGTTTGAGGAATTTAAGCCTTCCCTTTTGAAAGAGACACCATGTTGTGTCACAACCACTGAAAACATATGCAAATAGAATTATATCTCAAAGTCCTCCATATGATTGTAAAGTACGAGAATAATAGATCTACTTAATTACGTAACCAAGGGGTAAGCCAGCAATGCCGCCTCGCTTCAATTCCAATATAAAATCAATGATGCTTTGACCTGATGGAAAAAAGGTCTACCTTTTTTCTTAGAAATTTACTGGAAATTTTTTCCTTAGAATTTTTATGCATTATTCGAGGTCGACACCGGATTGATATTTTAAACGCGTAAAAATACAGATTCAAGAGAACAGTGTATAAATAAAAGTGTTTACTGTGTTGACCGATGTATTACAGAAATACCAAATAAATGAATAAAATGAATTACACATTTAACACACACATTAATTTAATGAGCCTTATATTTTATAATAACTGTCATCGCGATCGGATTAACGATTAAAGATTACCTGAAAATCTGGTTTGGAGCACCTTTTTGCAAGTTGGCGGATCGAGCGTTGCAGGTAGAGTTCAGGAAATATTCAAAAGTATGTCAAAATAACGGTTAAACAGAGCAAAAAGTATTAACATAATATTTAAAAAAAAAACTTCAACTTAAAATTACTAATTTCCTGGGACATATAATTAAATTACTGATAACGGAATAGAATTTCACAAGCATAGGATTGAAGTAATCGGAGATATAGGTAGATATTCCCAGGTATAATAAAGATGTCTAAAAGTTATTAGATATGATTATTATATACACAGCAGCATATCCACACCAGCAAAATTTTGTCCCCTTATGTGAGCTAATTAAAAAGGAATGTTGCTTTGAATGACAATTAGTGCTTAAATAACAACTCAAAGAGCTGATATTAAAAGCCACTTACCTTATGACGGAAATTTACAAATTATTATCAAAGCAGATAAAGATAGCTGCTCCATTATTCAAGGCAATAGACTTCTAGCATTTGTCTCGAAAAGTGTCACGGTTTTTGTGAAAATTACTCACAAATAATGCAGTATGTGATTTGTTTGTCTGCCTGCAAAAATGATAAATGATGAGAAAAAGGCCAAGGATAACAATGAAAAACTGTGGATATACTTATCCGAGTACAGAAACACCCCCTTAAAAATGATTGTCGTTTCACCGAATAAATATTTAAGCTCGTTTGACCGAATAAACACGTAAAACCGTTTCACATGAGCAACTGGAGTCGCGCGACCTTTTCATTACATACTTTTAAATAATAAGTACACGTGGAGACGCGAGTTATTTATTTACTATTCTTTCTTAAAAAAAAAAAAAAAAATTTACGCACTAGAACTTCGGTTCGAACAAAATTTTATTAAATACTGAATTTTAGATTACACTTAGAACTTTAGTTCCAATACAAATTCATTAAAGAACTAAATTTACAATACACTTAGAACTTTGATTCTAATTCAATTAAAGGGTTTTCCAATAAGAGGTGTTATTTTGATATTCAAAGAAAAATGCCATTTTTTTAGACAAATGATCGGATCTTTATTTCATTATAAAGAGGCATGCCGTTAATAATGGAAAATAAGATCAGCCAAATGACTACCACGACCACGCCTACAGGACCATAACCTTTTCATGAAATTTTCCATAACCAAATCGCAAAATGACTGCCCTATGTCCTCGATAGCCTCACGAATTCCATCTTTGAGGTCTTGAATCGACGCTGGGCTATTGGCGTAGACCTTCTCTTTCACGTGGCCCCAAAGGAAGAAGTCGCAAGGTGTTAAGTCACAAAATCTCGGTGGCCAATTGCGATCACCTCTTCGAGAGATAACACGGTCCGGAAACTTTTCCCGTAAAAGATCAATGGTTTCGTTGCTTTTAGGCACGTAAACGTTGTCCAGATCAATACCATCCAATTCCGGCCATAAAAAATCATTAATCATCTGTCGATAGCGCAATCCATTCACCGTACCTGTTGCTCCAGCCTCATTTTCGAAAAAGTAAGGTCCAATGACACCGCGGGACCATAAACCGCACCAAACAGTCACACATTGAGGATAGAGAGGGTTTTCCGAGTCCCAGATGCGACAATTTTGCTTGTTGACGAAGCCATCGAGGTGGAAATCGGCCTCATCACTCAAGATGAGTTTTCGATGGAATTCCGGATCATTTTCATGCATTTCAAGGACCCAATCAGCAAAAACTCGACGTTGTTGATGATCGGCCGGCTTGAGTTCTTGTGTTAACTGAACTTTATAAGCCTTAAGACCCAAATCTTTATGCAAAATACGGTGTAATGACGTTTGTGGAATGCCTAATTCCAAAGAACGACAAGGAATGGACAAACCTGGGTTTTCTTCAACACTTTCGGCTACAGCAGCAATATTCTCGGCTGTTCTTGAGCGATGTGCACGGGTTTTATTCTTCGCGTCACTAACTTGTCCCGACAGCTCGAATTTTTCTACCAATTTCTGTATTGCGGTCCGACAAGGTGCTTCACGACGACCCAAAATTGTTCGAGTTTTACGAACCGTCTCTGCCACATTTTCACCATTTTTATAGTGAATTTTAATAATTTCAATGCGGTGTTGAATCGTGTATCGTTCCATTTTGGCGTAGTTTCTACTTGTCAAATGTCAAAAAATGACATCTCCAAAAGTGACATCTACCGAAATAGCGGGCTAATTAAAATAACACCTCTTATTGGAAGTCCCTTTACAATAGAAAAATACTTGTCCGACATCCACTCTTTAGAGGGATCTATACTTCTTGATTCCGGTCTTAAGACCGGATATTGATATTTTCTTCTAGCTTTTTAAGAATTACATAATTTAAAATAAGAATGCTGATTGGACTGGTCTCACAGTTAATTTCTGCTATTTTTTGTCTTTTCAGGTAAGTTGCGTTAATTTCTGCTGCTTTGAGTCTTTTCAGGAAAGTTGCATATCGTATTACTTTTTTCATTTGTGTGAACGGAACTCTGTCTAGACGAATCATGTTCGTATATTTATTATATTCATGAATTCTGTGCTTTATTTTATGCATTACAAATTATAATTGTTTGGATAAGAATTTTTATTTTCTAAATTACTTAAGTTTACTAACATACTCGCGAGACAGAACAAGATGCGCGACTAGTACTTTCTGTTGCAAGCGTTTGCTGAAATTGTGCGACTGCTCTGTTGCAAAAATTGTCGCCCGACTGTTGTCTTAATATGTCAGTTGAAACGAAGTTGGGACAGTCGCAAAATTTTACTGCAAGTGAGGGATTTTTGCGGTTTGAAACTTTCATTTGTACTGCAAAGTTTTATTAATTATACTCCTATTTTAATCAGATGCAAAAGTTTGTTGAAAGAGCTTATGGACAATCGAAAATAAGATTTAAATTTACTTGAAGAAGAGATGTTGTGAAGTCCACCTGTTGAAAGACGGGCAGTAAGTAGGGGGTGCACCCAAAACCTTGTCTCTTGCGCCTGTTTACCCTAGATAAAATCATTTGTCATTCAGTTTGGAACACATAGACATAATGACGGTAGAGCAGAATGAACACTCAAAGCATCAAAAGTTATTTTGATTTTTGTATGTCCGCCTGTCCGTCCGTCCGTCTGACCATCCATACGTCTGCCTATCCATCCGTCCTGACGATAACTCGCAAACGCATTCACTTAGAGTAGTGATATTTTCCAAGCTAGCCATACAAAACTTTCGATTTTGGCTCTGCATGAAAATGTTTCGACGTGTACACGTGGTATATACAAAGTTATTTTAAAAATAGAAAAAAAAAATATTAAAAATGAAAATAATCGGACAATTCCTTCTTGGCGTTGTTATACGAATCTTTTGGTTTTCACTTTATTTAACTTTTATTTTCATCTAGGGTATAATATAATTGGTCTTAGATCAATTACAACTTTTTCTCTTATAAAAAATTAAATGAAGTGTTAAGCAGTTTGCCATAAATCCACTCAAAAAGCTGCACATCGATTTCTCTTAATGTATTTATAACTGATATATTTCTTGTAGTCGCGGTCGTGTGAAACGTAGTTTTTTTTTTCGATCACAAAAAATGGCGATAGCGCCATCAAAATTCGCTTGCCCGAAACGTCTCTTAGTGGGTAGAATAACTACCAAACACTCTTATCAAAGGTAATACTTATAATACTTCGTATAGAGATTGATTGTTTGATGGAAGACTGAAGTTGAGGCACTTTACATGTGCTCTGGAGCGTAGGCCATAACCGGACCATTTTCCACCCTCCAGACTTATAAGCAATTGCTCATAAGTTTCAACCGGATGCTCTTACGAATTTAAGTATTGACTTCCAGCCCTCCTTGCAGGCTTCTGGTAGCTATTCCAAAAGGTGTGAGCCAGGGAATCTGTAACTCTTTCCCGAGAGAGCCGGACAGTCACAAGGAAAGTGAGTCATCGTCTCGTGCTCCACTCCACATCCCCTACACATGGGATCAACCTGAAAGGATAATGCCCAGTTAAAATTGACACCAGACCTCTTAGGGTTCGCTTGATTAGCCCCAGTTGCCTTATCGTGTCTTTTGGTTTAGGACTGTCCCACAGCTTCTTTATAGTTCTACATGAAGGGTCATCTAACCTAAGCCGACTGTATTGGCAGTTGGCACAAGCCGATATATTAGAGACAAGGTGATTTGGTGCGATCCGAATTGTGCAGGAGGATACCTTCGAGGTTGCATCAAGACGAGCAAGTTAGTCCATCTTTTAATGCCCGCTAATGTCTCTATGACCTGACACCCAAAGCACCAATACCCCGTCGTTACGAGAAAGGGAGTTCAGGGTGGTTTTACGTACGGATGTTGTAAAAGCTTTTGAGAGGACCTTGACAGCTACTTGACTGTGCTGCATATTGCAATCTCCTTGATCTCAGTGCCTGAGTTAGAGAGATGCCTTCCCGCTTCAAGAATGGGCTTGATTTTCGCCTGGAAAACATTGACATGGCTTTCAAGGTGTATGGCAATTTTCATGTGAGGCTCATCGCAAAGAACGGCTGCTCCGGTATTTTCTACTGATTTGGAGCTGGATGTATATATGATAGGGTTTGTCAATGGTTGAAGCTACAACAGATATAATAATAACCTCTTACGCATACTTTTCTTTTTCTGCCGCCAATGAAGCAAAAACTAAGGTATTAGAGTTTAATGATATCCTGCGATTCGAACTTATTCTTCTTAGTCATGGGTCGCACAAGAGTTGCGGTGAGTGAGAGATCTGTAAGCTAGAATTGTAGGAGCAAGCACTGACAACAGAATATTTTTTGCAACATTGTCACCGATTACTTTACGACTAATATATGGAAACTTCAGTTAAGATAAAATTGTTTGAATAATTTTGTTAGGTAAGATATAAAAATTTGATTACAGTTGGGAACATAAGAAAGTATGTTTAAGATTATCAGAACACCATTTTTCAGTATGGATAGTTGTTTAACCCTTTACCGCATTGCGTTGCCATATTGCAACACTCGACACTTCTAGGAATTTTGAATTCTCCAAAGCACAGTTGCCATTATCGAGATCAACCAAACTCGTAAGCATTTTCGCAAAACTCAACTTCTGTGAGTATCGAACTGTGCAGTTTACTTTCTGAGGACTTAAGTGCAATACATATTTGTAAGTGTTTTAAGTGGGAAAAAATATTTAGTGTGAAAATGCAAAAAGTATTCTCGGTGGTAAAGGATTAAGAGGAGTCAATACTCAGCAAAAGTTTCAATTTAGATACCAGCGAACCTGTAGGTAATAAAATTTACTATACGTAGGTTTCTGTCCTGAAACTGAGAAAATTCATACAAAAATAGCCTAGACCTAGACCACGGAGCACATTAGAGACATCTACCGTAAAAGACAGAAGCCCAACATCCGACAAAATCATACATTTTAAGACGAGAAATGAAAATTAGCAGTTCACATAAATTGAAAGCTTTTAACGAGAATTGACTCTCCCAAATTTTTTTTTTGCCCATAATTGTTAAATATACTATTTTGCTTTGTATTTAAACAAGTTTCAAATAAATATTGCAATTTCTCGTCGGTGAAATATAGGGAGAAAGAACAAGTACTATTAGAGTCAAATAATTATAAAAGGCGCCACTAAAAATGAAAAAACTCGACGTTATTTGCTAGATCTAGGCCTTATCTTTCTAAAACAGTCACAATATAAAGAAATGAGAATACCTTCTCACAGGAATTTGATTTAAAAAACTTCAATTTTTACCATTTTTTACAAGTTTCCGAGCTAATATCTCCATTCCAATACACTTTTGTTAACTTTTGCCGACGTTATTTACTAGACTTCTTCATTACCTTTAATTTAAGATATAAATCATTATTCTGCTACAAATAGCTTGCCAGAAATTTGCATTGAAAAATGTATGAAACTTGCAAATCTTGGTACTGACTCCTCTTTAGGCGCAGGAAATATTCAAATAAAACTTTTTTCAGTTTTAGATATGTACACTGTAAATATTTTAGAATGTTAGGACTAACCTTGGGCGCTCATGTAGTAGTGAGCGAGTCTGTTTTATGGATAGGGAAGTATTTCTATAGGGTTTTGAGGGGGGTCAAATGGAAATAAATATTCATATATTCGTTATGGGTACTTCAAGACGAAGAAGCTGCTTGATGTTATCGAAGGCACAAAATTCTTGATGTATTAATTGGTTCGTAAAATAAATTCCTCTCTACTCTCTTTCTGAATTCGGTTATATGTACTATAAACCGGCGAGCGTATACTAATAGACCAATCTCTTGAACAGCTGTTCAATACACCCTTATCCGCTATTGTGTAAAAAACAATAGTGAACCACTACACCCTTATTCACCAGTGTGTAAAAAACAACATGCTTGGTTATTGAAAAATGTAAACATTTTCCTTCAGCCAAAAACAATTATACTTCTCTTTGTCGCACACATGTTCAATTTCCATAAATTCTACATGCGATTCTTTCTTTCAAAATTTGGATTAATTTTTTTAAATATTTTTTCAAGTGACGCCTACTCTGATGGGCAATCTCTTTCTATTGAACAGTTGTTTAAGTGAATTCCCTATATATACTTTCTCTATGCTATAAACTCGAATTGAAGTCAGTCACGGTTCACGGTTGTCCAAATACTTGCAGTATGATTGCCGTGGTAGAAAAACCGAAATACACTAGAAACGCCGCACAAATCCTAATGTCTGATTATGGAAATATGTTTTCTTATTATAATTTAAAAAAAAAATCATAATACTATTAATATAGGTAAGTTATTGAAATTATAGTCTTAAAAAAAAAGAAACGGAGTTTCAAACCTTAGTTCCTTTGCTTTGTTTGTGTGATGCAAGTTAAACTTAAAAAGAAGTATTTGTTGTATATTATTCGATAACTAAGTAACTAAAGGAAATTTTCAAAACTTTATCATCAATAAATAATGAACAAAATGGCGATGAAACGGGAATTAGTCATGCTTTTAATCCTTTGCGATTACATGTATTTTCGGTGCCAAGTAGACTTTTATTGATATGCAATCACTGTATATGGAGAATTCCGACTCATTATGAATTTTTAAGTACGTTTAATTAAATTCATAATTCTTCATCTTACAAAAAAATCCGAAGAAAGCAAAAAAGTAAATTCAGTGAAATTAGAAATAAAGGTATTACTATAGAATCTATTAAAAATACAAAATATATAGCAAACAAGTAAAAAACTAGAACTGGTCTGTGGAAGTAAGATTTTTGAAGTTGATTTTCGCATATATTTCTAGAACGGTTCGTCGGACAGTAGAAATGAGTATAACCAATTTCATAGTATTTTATATTCTGAAGAACTTTTCAGTACATTAAAAATATATAGGATTGACCGTTTTCATAGCATACGTAGAAATCCTAAATTTTTATATGGCAACACCAAGAAGTAATTACCCGATTTATCAAATTTTTGAAATTATATTTACTATTTTTATGAAAACACTATGTACAATATTTTAGCTCTTTACTTTGATGCGTTGATAGGTAGTGTCCAAATATATAGTGAAAAATGAGCTCTTTGTATGGCAACCCCATGAAAGATTTACCCCATTTTCGACCTTAAATTTTTTTGTTTTTTTAAGGGCAGGGTAAGGTTAATTCGTACAAAAAAAGGCATGTTTTTGTGAATTTTTTGTGACCACACAGTTAAAATCTTATTATTAAAATTAATGGTACATTAAAGTATGACATTCGAAGAATATTGTATAAAATTTTCACGAAGAAATATTTAAAAATACGGCAATGGCAGCAATTGTTTGGACGTGTCTCGAAAAAAAGTAGAATTGCGGTGCCCCTCATAACTTGGTGCTGGATCATATGAACTCAAAAAATCAAAGTTCTTTCGTTAGATAATAGTTTTCTCCAGGTAACGCTGGGAGGGTTTTTCGAAATTTCAATTTTTCACTATTTTGGAACACTTTGAAGGGAAAATAAAAATTATTAACAAATTTGAAAAAAACTCTCCAGCGTTACCTCGTAAATTATGTACAGAAATAGTGTTCAAAATTTCAAAAGGATCGGTGCAGTAGTTTTGCAGTTATGAGGGGCACCGACTTTGAAAACGTGAGTTGTGGGGAAATCGCTTTAAAATTTCCAACACTAAAAAATCTGGTATAAAAACGCGCGTGTACGTCTGCTCGATAGAACATTCACTGCTAGACTCAATTTTATACTCTTCGCTGACAAAATATACAGTACAGGTATAAGCACGTTTGTACTTGTGTTGAAATTTCTAGAAATAAAACTGGAGGGTAAGATAGGGTATTGTATAGAGAGCGAACCATCTGCCAGGTTACAATAGCGCGCTCGGGTCGGGTAGGTATAAAAATCCGTCAGGTATAAAAATACTCACAATTTCGTCAATTTTGCTCCAATCGACTTGAAATTTTGACACAATATTCTTGAGATATTATGCATTCAGTTAAAAATATAAAAAAAAAAGCAATAAAAAAATTTTTAATACCTTACCCTGCCCTTAAAAGCCGATGGGGGAAAATTTCAGGCGGGCAGACGGATAAACAGGCTGATGAACAGCCGGAAGATGGATAGATGGACAGCCGGAGACAGACAGACGGACAGACTGTCAAATGGACACACAGCCAGACAAATAGATCTCTAGGAACATAGAGTAGCAACAGGAACTTCGACAGGACTCTGATTGGATCTATAGCCTCTAGTTCAGTTAAGAATATCCCAGTCGATGACACTTGTGTCATTACGGCTCATTATAAATTGAGTAATCTTTTATAAGTCAAGAAAACTTTAGGTAATGGGAAGTTTCGCTTGAGCATGTATCCGACCACTTCTTTCTCTGAAAATTCGCTAATGCTTATCTCATTCCGCAAGAGGAAGCAATCATAACCTACTGTGGTTTTTCCGCAGAACCAAAACGATTTTGATTAATAACCACGACACGACATGTACTATGGCATTTTAAAATGGCATACCACATTGTGGCTCTCAAATAATTGCCAGAAAACGAAATATTCTGCTGTGGTTGCATCACTAAAGCCAATTCGCGATCCGGTAATTTTTTTCGCATTACTCATCTTAAAGCTTAACTTATCGTGACATTATATCCTTACCCATCATTTCGAAGAGCGTTATAAATAACGTTTTAGATAGAGCAGTGAAAAAATGTGGTGGAGTAATTTAATTAATTATAAATCACACTCACATTTACCATAAAGTATTTTGTTGGGTATTACAAAAACCCCAAAGCTACAATTATTGTTATTTTTTTAGGGTCAGAACGTATTGTAGATGTACATTACATTTTAAAATTTCTAAAATAATCAGCTTGATTGAAATAACATTTTTCTATGGACCTTGTAGATATGATTTTGACTAACACTATCCACACATGCAAATGAATTCAAAAAGATGAGAAATTTGCTTCACAACTTTTTCTCTCAAATGAAAATTAATTGCTCTTATCAATTCTCTTACTTGATGAAAATTTTGTAAGCTTAGAACATTAGTATTTGCAGGATTAGTTATCTCTCTTCAAATAAAAGCTCTGTTAGTGGAGCGGATGCATGGCCTCTATGGTTCAACAATTTTCCACCATCATTTTATGATAGGTGGAATATGCGCCATGCTCCCGGAATAATCTCTTGATATACTAATAACAAAAAGAGCTCTGTAGTGTAGAGCGAGTGAATTCATACAATTTTCACATTTACAGGCTGACTGGTCTAATAAACTCTTTATCTTTTATCCACAAAGAAATCAAGAAAAATTATATATGAAAAAAGTGAAGAATTGGGTTACTTCCTTGGCAACTTTAAATTGGGATAAAAATTCTTACCTAGATACGTTTTACACGCATAAATATTAAATTCTCGACCATAAAATAGCTTTTTCCCTTTCGAATATTTAAATTTAAAACTTTGCTAGCAGTATTGAGATTTCTCGAATGATTTTTTCACAGAAAATACGAAAATGAACGTACCTATTTATTTTATTTTTACATAACATTTTACAATACCTACCAAATATTATTTATTTTTAAGAGTTAATTTAAAGAATAAGGAAATCAAATTATTGAAATGTTATAAGTATAAAGCAGGAGATAGAAAATCAGATTAAATTAAAAAAATAATGTAGGCAGTAAAATAATAGGTCTGGACAATTTCGCAAAATGTTCAAGATTTTAGCGAGGAAACAAAGATAAGTCATACTGACGAAGGTTGAATATATGTAAAAGCAAGTTTAAGTTCTTCTTTAGAATATGAATCCCACTTACATTCAAATGAACTTTATATGGGTATTCATTTCGCGATGTTTCTTTGAGAATGATATACTTGATGTAGATATGACATTTTGACTACAATGAGATGCTCTCTATTGCTCTCAAGCTTCCTCATTAAACTGAGCTATATAGGTATGGAATATCGGACACTAAACGTTATTTAGTATTGGAGTGCCTATGAGTTACTATCAACAATTCGCAAATTGATTAAAATTAAGTGCTTTTAATTGCTTTATAAAAATTACATTTCAATCTTTGTTTCTTATAAATCAGCCATATAATCTAGAGAAGCAAGCTATGACTACAGGTAAACAAAAGAAAAAAGACTCATTGGACATGATTTTGCTTTTTAACCTTTTCCCTTGTAGATGTAATAGAATGTACTCTAATATGTTTTTAGTGGAAGAACGGCAGAGTATTCTCACTAAATTAAATAGTTTCGAAAATAACAGTTCGCAAGATACCTTCCTTCAAAGTATTATTGAAGTTCATACCGTGGAAAGAAAAATTACAGTGTGTACTATTCAAAAGTCTAAACCATATCAGGTACGTACTGCTAGTAAGCGACCTAACGAATGCTATCTGTGGTAGGCGATCAGAGATATGCATACTACCATACGACACCATGTTGTAGTCAGTGAAGCAAGATTAAGCCATAGACCAACCGCCCGAATGAAAAAAAGAGATAGCCCAAAAGGCGCCAAAAGGTTTTTTTTTATTAAAGGTAAATTTCTGATAAAGGGGTTGCTATTTGATTAGTTTTGAACGATTCGAACGATTGTAGATTGCATTATACTAGGAAAAGTATACCCGCGCGATACTTTTCTTTACAAAAATTACCGTCAAATCAAAAAATTGGCGCTACAGGTCCGAATTTACGTTTTGAAATTTTTAAAAAAATTGCAATTTTCAATATTTTAAAACTGCTTTTACTGCAATAAGTTGATAACTATGCTCCCTTAAAATGAAAAAAAAAAATGTTAGTTTAAAAAGTTATGAAAGAAATATTGAAACGGTTTTACTGACAGTCCACCCAATACCACACCAAAAGCCAAAAAATGACTATTTTCGATTGGAGCGGCTGTAAACATTACTGAATCTCACTGAAATTTTGTATAGTTGAAAGTGCATTATCTGACAAATTCTAGATGAAACGGTATAACACTTTTGAAAATCAATACATTTGTGAGCCATCCTTGCCTAATGTATATACATATATGCTTTTGTTTTTGCTGTGAATTGAACATTTTCTGAACAAATATAAAATATTACTTTAATTAAATTCCAAAGTTTTTTCTTTTTAGTTAGAATGACATGTTCAAGAATCATTTAATGTGAATAACACCCATTTTTCATATTTTTCATATCCACCACCAGTTTGTCGACATCTGAGTTCATTGTAGTGTAGACAGCAAGTAGTTCAGAGCTTCATTGATGTTCTGATGAAATCGTCCTGCACTGCTAAACGAAACATGCAGTATGCTCTCAAAATTTATTTAACTGACCAGTTCCCCGGTACTTGTCCTTTAAACATTGCACGAAGTAGATGGAAAATTGGACGTATACTTGCATATTATACGGGTCTCGAAATACTTAACCCCCTCCTCTATTTAGTTAGAGTGAGATATCCACGAATCATTTAATGTGAGTAAAACCCATTTTCCATTCTATTTTTTATCTTTAAATAGAGCCCAAAAAGCGCAGAAAAAACAGTGTCGAACCCAATTGGGCGTTGGGCGCTTTTCATGAAAATCGAAGCTCAGATTTTGTGAAAAGATAGTCCAATTTGCGGAAAAGCGCCCAATCTGGCATCACTGGTTGTAGTCGTTAATGGGTTCGAATCGCTGGCCTTGGCACAAACTTCGGGTGTCCCCAAGGTTATTATCCTCGGCCCATTTATCTTTATGATTTACACTAATGACTTTCCAATAAATCTAGATTATAATTGCTTACTCTACACAGACGATGCTAAAGTTTTTCGTGTTATTAGTAACCTTGAGGATTGTGATTTTTGATAATAAACTTATATTTTCTTGTTATATTAATTATGTTGTCAGTAAATCCTTCAAATTGCTTGGATCCAATTTTAGAACTTGGAAACCTTTTAAAACATCTTTTTTCCATACTGTATTGATCAATTCCCTAATTCATTCAACAATACGAAACTTCTGTGTAGAACTTCTTTTATAAAACAATTATTGAACAGTTGGAATGACAGTAAAGGAAATTTACAAAATTTCTTATTTTTAAACTGTTTGGTTTGAGTGAGATAAAATGTTTTTGTTTGACTGAGAGAAAGCGTATTGCGTCTACTTAAAACAACTACTTATTCTACTCCTACACTTTTTAATATGTATGTATTACATTACTAGTGCTCTATGAATTTACGATTTAAATTATAGTACAGTAAAATAGAATGTATTTTTTATACAGCATTTGTTAAGTACCCACTTGTTTTATTTTAGTATTTAATTGCTTTTTTTTCCTTTGTTTATTTGTTTTTATTATTATTTTTCATTATCATATGACTATCATTCATTTAATTTTCTTTTAACACATACCAATGTTGCTTAATTAGAACTTACTTTTTAGTTTTTTTTTATTAATTTTTATACTTCTTATTTTGCTTTTTTTCTTATTTAAGGTTAGTCATGTAATTGGATTCGATTTCCTTTATAAGTTCAAACGATAGTACACAGATCGTTTGAACTTATAAAGTGAACTAATAACTAGATAAATACTGATGGGACCTCCGTGATATCTGGGCCAAAATGTTCGAATTTTCAATTCATTTTGTAAATTTATTGAAATCACTTTCAGTGAATTTCAATCTAGTATGAACGAGAAATTGTCCATGTCCACCTACAAATCTTGCATCAGATCTGAAAATAGAATTTCTTAAACTACTAGACATAATGTCATTTTCAAATTTGTACAAAAATAAATGAATTTTTAGAGCGCTTCGATATGAAAGAAGTCACCTATTTGAACACTATTACAAGAAATTATTACCAGATTCATAAATTTCAAAATCATCTACTCGACGGTTACTGACACTAATCCGGATTTAAACAACATTTGTATTTTTTTGAATTTCTTCTATAAAAATTGTATCTTCTTATTGCGACGAATGTGCTAAAACTGAAAAAAGACCCCATTTAAAAGATAATATTATACATCACTTATATACATACTTAGATTTGTATTGTATAAAAGAAAAAGATGTTATTAAAAAAAAAAAGACGGTAGGCGTAAAAACATTTCAATGCTGTACACATCATATCCGTTCAACCTTATACTAGGTGTTGAATAAGTGGCCTCTTAAAAGCTCCGAAAGAGCCCGCCCGCTGAATGCTAGCTGGAATGGCGTTCCACAATCGCGGCAACAATATTTTCAGGCCTCTATTAGAATTAAAAAATGTGACATGTTCATAGAAATAAATCGACTGAGTTGTATGAAGAACCTTAAAAAGAAATAGAAGCAATCTACGTTTCAAGAAGACTTAAAGAAAACAGTTGAGAAGCGAAGCCTGTAAATGGGAGACATGGGAGACCGAAGACAAATCTGAGACAGCCATTAAAAGCTGTATTTATTTTCCGCCTACAGTAGGAGTCGATTCATCCAAAGACCAGGCTGCCATTAGTAAAGTACGGAAGTAATAGAGTTTCCAAGTCTCAGATGTAAACTGGTCGGAAGAATACAAGAAGATAGCTACAGTCGCTGAAGTCCAACACATATTTTTGATATATTGTTACTAATACGGTCACAGCATTTCATCCGTGAAATGAGAATTATACCGCAGGGATGTACCATTCAACGTAATATTGGGAAATAAAGTAAAGTCATCAATACGTGAATGCAACCCGATGACTTGTAATTTCCCTACATTTAGGCAAAGACAATTTCTAAGAGACCAATCATGGATTCTATTTAGGTTAAAGTTGATTCGTTCAATACAATCTTCAATTAGACCGATTGGACGGCTCAGGTAGATTTTAACGTCATCCGCGTACAGATGAATACCGACATCTTTCACAACGCGAGGTAAGTCATTGATGAACAAACTGAACAATAAGGGCCCTAGTATCGACCTCTGAGGAACACCGGACATGAAATGTGGAACATTCGAAGAAACCTGCTTATTTATTGTGACTCTTTGGGATCTTCCAACAAGAAAGTTTTTGATAAAAAGAAGAGCTGAGTGAGACGAAAGCTTCTGTAATAACATAGTATGGTTTACACTGTCAAACGCCTTTGAGAAATCTAAAAGAGTTAATATACTGACTTCATCAATATCCATTGCATGGCGGATACCGGTGGTAGAAGTGCAGTCTCACAGTTATGGCCAGCCCGAAAACCAGATTGCCAAGCACTCAACATATTAAACGCTGTCTGATATTCATTTATTTGATAACAGATTAATTTTTTAAATATTTTTGAAAGGAAGCACAGCAAACTAATGGGCCGAAAGTCTGACAAGTCTTTCGGAGAAGGTGTTGGAATTGGTACTACATTAGCAACCTTCAAAGAAACTGAAAAAGTAGACATTGTGATCTAGGGCAAGATTAGTTTGAGAAATTTCGGTGAGATATTATCAGCACCACAGGCCACAAATTTGATAGATAGAAAAGCCTTGAAAACTTCATCACCATCCACGCAGCGAAAACTGAACACATCGATTCATTTATCAGAGGAAGATGGCAATGCATCTACTCTTAAGCAAGGGCCCGGTAATTGAGTAAGCGCAAAGTGCTTAGTTAGATCGTCAGGATAAAACTCGCATATAGGGTGTACAGAACCATATACTCTCGCTTTATGAAGGTTAAACCATTATTTCTTGGGATTAAATTTATGTATATAGAAGGACCGCTTAGCGGATCGGATTTTGCTGTTCACACGATTTCTAACAAATTCATATGCACGTGGACTGAACATTGCATATAATACGTTATTTCTGCATAAGAGGACAATTTCTATTATCTTATAATTCAAATCAGAAATAATCTAAAACCTAAATTAATGACAGTTAATTTTTTTTTAATGAATGTTGTGGTACCTGCATATATATAAAATAAGAATGTTTCCTATTAATATATGGTCCAGCAAGTTCTATTTCCAACTTTTTTATATGGCATCTTATCCGAACATATGTACAAACGATTACACCAATAACATTTGGGAAGAAAGCCACTAGTATACAAACATTTGGCAGTTCTACCTGGTTTTGGGGGAGATATGAAAATTGATATGTTTATAGATTTCGACGTGTTCTTTTCGAATATACATCTTACCACCTCGTATCTTTACCCCAAAATGAGTTTTTTTTTTGTTAATATCTCCTTTCCAACTCATTTTACGATGAAAATAGTTGTGAAATATATTAAACCAGAGAAATTTCCCAACAATTTATGTACTAAGCTTGTTTTAATGAATAATTTCAGCTTACGAGCGTCGCAAAGCCTACTCGAACACGCGTATTGGCGATAAAACTCATATCCATACCAGAATGAAGTAGAGTAAGTGACGTTTTTTTTTTTGTTTTTTGTTTTTATTTCTTGTCGACTTAATCCACATGTAATGCACTAATTGCGAAATTTAGGGCATTCGGTTTCTCTTCGCTATTCCTGATGAACCAGGTTTTGCGAGTTCATCATCTTCACAACCAACCGAAAATATATAATATTATTATTATTTATTTAATATTTTATTTATTTTTATATGCTGATTTTGTGAAGCATTTGTGTCTATAGTTGTATAACTAAATACTTTGAATGCCACTGTAACCCTATAATGCAAGGAGGAAGCGTTCTCCAGCTTAAATAATGATCTGTAGGTCAGCATATTGCTTCTTCAATACCTGGAGAAGCTCGATTAAATCTGGAGTTTTTCGGAGTACATTGACACATTTTATTTTTGCTTAATTAAAGAGTGTTGATGTTTTACCACAGCCACTGAAAGCGTGCAAGAATAATATGTTACCTGCGGCTATTTGATACTTTTTGTTGAATACATTTGTTGCAAAATTTTTACTTTTCTTATTGTGAAAGTATATATGTTTGAATGTACAGATAGAACCGTCAAAAGAATAAGAATAACTACATCTTTGCGGACAACTATTGCCGATTCATATGTAGATTAAATGCATGACACACATCGTGAACTACTATCGATTCCAGTCCTTCCAAGAGCTTACCGTTGTTGTCCTTTCTTTTAACACTTGACTTACGAAATATTTCCAATTCGTTTTTCTTCACTTCAGTTACCTCACTTCCTTGCAATGGATTTTCAAAAATAAAACAGTTATTTCCTTAGAAGTCCTTGCTTTAAAAATGTCAACAACACTGTCTAATGACATACTCGTACTTATGATTCAAGCAGAGCTATTCGATTTCTGTTGGAAGATATTCCATCGAAGAGCCAAAGGGGAGCACTCCTTTATACATGGGTACAACAAATCATGTGTACAGATACGTATGCATTTAACTTTTAGGAATTTCGCGATTTTACGATGAAACGTGATTTTCCAAAAATCATATCTCGAGAACGAAGCAATCAATTTTCTAATTCAAATACCAAAAAAAGCTTAATGCTTCATACTTTTCATAAAAACTATAGCAGCACCGAACGTAAAAAGTTTTGGTAATAATAGGTTTTTGTCATATTATGGTATACGGTACTATAAAATTTATTTAAAAAAATAACTGTGCATGGGAGGGCCATAGAGCAATTCCGTTTTCTAGTTGGATTTGTGATATTCTGGAGAAAAAGATAGGTGCTAGTAAATTAGGCTTGGTGGTTGGTTGAGTATTGGGGGGGTGTAGCATCCTATAGCGGTTGTCCAAAATGGGGCATGTGTGGTATATCAAATTAAAGAGGGAAGTCAGTGTGATTGAGTGTCTGGTTTCGTTTTTTGATCCTGTTAACATTATACGGACGATTTACCTTTCGAAAATGCTTTTTTAGTACTGTGGTCATATACTCCCCTTCCTTCGGTTAGCATTTATTTTAATCGTCACTTCTTTCGTATGGATTAACGGTCTATTCTGTATGTTTTTTGTTTAGGTGGTAAATTTCGGCGACCTAAGGGTTCTTTGCAAGCACGAGATTAAAATAAAGCCATTTTTCACTCAAAAACCAGCCGTTTTCTACTTTAAAAAGGACTGGTTTGCTTTCTTTTCGAGATAACACGAAACTGTTTATCGTATTTACAAACTAATTAGATCTATGATTAGGGGACAAAATATAGATTGGATTTCATTCTACAGACAAACTTTAATAATTATATTTAAAAAAAAAATTAGGGTCTCTTCTGTGCTGCAAGGCGACCAAATTGAGCTCTTTTCGGGTAACCTCAAATTATCTTGATACACCATAATCGATATTTCGATGTAAATGTTAGATGGATTTCAATAATTCTTTTTTCACAATATCTAAGAGGGCTAAATAGGGGTAATTTAATACAACCCCAATCTGTTCTAAAAATAATTCTTAACGCTAAACCTCGATCGGTTCCTAATTGCCGATTGTAAAATGATTTCCGTAACATACTTCGTTTCATCGGTCATTACATTACTTTCAACTCCATTTTTCTGCTAAATTGTGCAACATTTGAAACATTTTTAACTCTTAAATTTATCTATAATCTTTCTTCTTTCTTAAATAAAAAAAATTACAAGCCATTATTCCTAACCGTTTAGTAATTATTAACAAAATTATATTGTATGATTCGCTAAATTATTTTCAAATTAAGTTGCTACACACATAGGTATGATATTAAAAAACCACCACCCTTTATCTCAGCCAAATTGCAACTTGTTCCAACGAAGGCGAACACAATCGCAAATTTTTGTACATAGTTATATAAGAATTTTGGTTTTGTTCAGGCACACTGAAGAACAACCTAAAAAACAGAACAAAACAAAAAAAAATAATTAGCAAAAATATATTGTCAAGAACACTACTTGCATGTAATTGCTACACCATTACACTTGTCATCATCAGTCATGATGACGTGCCACCGCTATTTACATACAGAGCGCCAAGCACCACCAGCGCTCACACACGCAACCATGTTCAACTTTTCTAAAGCCCTATCTAACCTGTGTATTTCCACAGTATAAATAGAACGCTCGAAATGCAAGAAAATCATTGCGTTCTGAGCCATCACTCGAGACAGATCGGCAGTATTGAAGCCTGCTGAAGTCTCGATAATACCAAACCTAGGAGAATTCTGACCCTAGTAAATTGTATTAAAGGCATTGATTTTAATACACCAAACCAAATACTAGAGGTATTGTGGCTAGTATTACTAGAAGCACAGCACCTCGTAAATTTCCGTATATTTTTAAGGCATCAAAATTAATCTGAACAAATCTGAAATGATTTGCATCCGAAATCCCTCCACAAGGGGAAGACCCAACATAGCCACACGAGCCAACAACATTGAAATCGAAGTCAATAATGAAAAGCTTCAGCCTTCAAAGAACACTAAATACCTTAGTGTCTCCTTCAATAATCTGTTGCAATTCAACAATCACGCCAAGCTGACCATGAAGAAAGCCAACTACGCTTACTCCCTACTCAACCCTATTATCAGAAGGAGAAACGGTCTCCCGAAAGATACAAAGCTGCTTATATACAAACAGCTTATCCGCCCAATTATCTGCTATTGCTTCCCCATCTGGCACACCATTTCGCCATCTTATATGAAGCAAATCAGCGCCCTCGAAAGAAAGATCCTAAGGGCCTGTACAGGTGTGTACAGGAAACCTGACGGACACTACTTTCCCAACACCTTCTTGTACGAAAGTGCAAACATCACTCCAATCGAGGAATATCTCCTTTCTCACGCGGTCAAACAACTTGAGAAGATCTCAACATCCTAACCCCCTCATTAGCCAGCTTTCAACACAACTTCAAGTTGAAAACCTCAACTACCTATCACCTCTTCACCTTATTAACTCGGAAATGAGAAACATTTATTACCTGGGCGAAAGGTTTACTTTCTTCACCAATAAAGGAAGCCACAACCGTGGATAGGACATCATCCTGGCATCTCGATCATCGTGGGACTTATCAACGCTGGACCATCCTGGACTTTCGGGATATTTCTCACCATGTTGGAAGAAACGCCAGTCTTCAACACAAAGCAAGTTAGTGAAATCTCTAACATTCCACAACCTCCCACTCCCATCCAACTTCCCTATTCCTCTAAATCCACACATCCCAAAATTAAATAACAGACAAGAACACAGCTTGCTGTCGCGCAAAAGCTGTTATTAATTTTCGACATCGCGTAACTTAGAGTTAATAATTATTCGAACATTTAAAGTGTAAAGTGTATCAAAAACAAAAGTGAAACCTAGGCTAAAATTAAAGCCTGTACGTGTATATTATCAAATATCCCGGGATATCGGTTCGGTTTAAGACAGTCAAAATTCGTTTCGTTTCGTAAATCGCGTGTGAAGAACTCTGATTGATTGATTGAGATAAATTATTGCGTCCTGAGCTCTCAAGCAAGACAGATCGGCAGTTCTGAGGCCTAGTGAAGTATTAAAAACCTCAAACCCAGAAGCATTGAATCTGGTATATTTGACGCAACACGTCATCGACACAATTCTCTGGAACTACGGAGAACGAAATCGTATATATCTCAGTAAATATACCATTGTGACTCTCGCACATATCAATCTGCTCGCATCAATTCGCGGTCGATGCACACGGTGCTGCCCAAGCTCAATAGTGGATGAGCAAATTGAGCTGACTAGTGTAAGCAGCCTAAATTACAAGCATAGTTTCGTTTTTCTGCCGCTTATCCCACAATCTTCAATTAAATTTCTCTTTTGAAGTAAATTAATGTTTCGAACTACAAATTTAACATTATCTTTCATCATTTCAGACTAAATAAACACCCACCTCTACAGTCATCACCAAAGTGGATTTTTTAAAGGTGAATTATCACTTCATCGGATTTAAATTAAAATTAATTGAATTTATTATTTTTTTTTTTTTTTGTATTGAATTCTTGTTAGTGGTTTAAGGCTTCGTGAATTTCTGATAATAGTTTAAAGCTTAGCAAGTAAGAAAATTATACTAAGAGCGAATAAAAATAATTGAATTTTTTGACGCCATCTTGTTAAACCTTTTTGATCCGGTACCTCATTTTTATGACTAGACCTGTCAGAGTCCTAGACAGGTTTCAAGTTGAAAATAGAAAAAAAAGTTCTTGAAGTTCTCACTAGTGAATATACTATTTTTTTGAAAAAAAAAACTGAAAAAAAAACACTATAATTAGTAAAAACAGTTTTGCGTTCGGTGCCGGTAATTGTTTTTATAAAATTAATTAAGCTTAATTAAATTAAACTTCATTTTGCATTTGAGTCAGAAAAAATCGGTTATTTCGTTCCCCAGATACGATTTTTTGAAAATAACGTTTCATGTAAAATCACGAAATTTCTAACCCTCTTAGCGGGGAGTGGGGTGTAATAGGAGGAAACAAAAAAATACGGGTGAGCTTTTTTGATATTCCCTTCAAACTGTGAAAGTTTCATTCAAATCGGAGATATTCGGGTGCGATAGTACCTCGTCGCCAGATGAAGCGAAACATGAATTCGTCGAGCACCTTCTCACGAAAAACATGACTATCAGCGCTGGCTTCAACGTGTTAAGATAAAGTCGACTTAAAGCTGATTTTCAATTATCGCTCACCCACTGTCTCTAGCCCAAATATCCTAAATTCATACTGATAGCGGATGAAATTAGGATATTTGGGCTGCGTTAGTATTCGCATTTCATTATCTTCAGATTTGAACGCGTCATTAGACTTTGTCAAAATTTTTATCCAGAACGAAAATTGTTTTCCCAAAAACTTACAAATGAATAAAACAATTATAATCTAATGACAATGCATGTAATAATAAAAAAACTAGGAGAACTTTTTGTATACTTCGCACTTTTATAATAAGCGCATCACCATGCGATATCACACTATTTTGCTCTAAGCAAACCTGTCTGTACGGCTGTGTACTAAGAGATGAGTGCATATTTATGTACGACGGTGCACGAAGAGAAAATTTTATCAAACCTATAAGGGGAACAGGAGCAGGACTTTTTATATTCTTCCAGCTCTTTTAAGCTTTCCTCGATATCCTTGCATTCCAATTCCATTCAAAGCATAAAAGAGAAAAGTAGTAGTTAACAATTTTTTCAAAGCTTGTAAGTTCACCAACGCTAAGATGCGTGCATATTTATGTATTAAGGTGCACGAAGAGAAAATTTCAGCAAACCTATAAGGGGAACAGGAGCAGGATATTATTCCTAGCTCTTTTAAGCTTTCCTCAATATCCTTGCGTTCCAATTCCATACAAAGCATAAAATAGTAATATAAGTATTAAATAATTTCTCAAAGCTGTAAATTCACCAACGCTAAAATGCGTGTTATGTATTAAGGTGCACGAAGAGAAAATTTCATCAAATCTAAAAGGAGAACAGGAGCGCAGGACATTTCATATTCTCCTTTCCAGCTCTTTTAAGCTTTCTTCCATATCCTTGAATTCCAATTCCATATAAAGCATAAAATAGAAAATAGGCAGGTGTTAAAAAATTTCTCAAAGCTATAAGTTCACCAACGTCTCTTAAGATTTCAAACACAATCGACATTCTGCGGCATCAATATCAGCATCACCTGTATATTTGCCTCAAACAAACTACAACAGACCAAGTATTCTTATTCTCCTTAGAAAAACAGCTGATACCAAAAGAGAATCCTTTTTCCTTATACTAGATTTTGCGCAGTACAAGCAAAATTCATTGAATCTGAATTCAACAAAACTAAGCCGACACTGAGTGAGCTTGAGCAGGATTTGTCGAACATTGAGATCTGATTGGTGAAGTTGCCATGCCAATTCGCCATCGTGGTAGCTCGGTCGGGAGCTTCAGGAGAACATAAAAATTCCGATATATGGGACGGATGTGATTGTGATGTGTTAGAATTATTTTACTGTTTCAGTTTCAACTCGTCCGTCGTAGTATCTAAACATGATGCGTGCTCGCTAAAATTTTCCAATTCCAGGAATTGTTTTACGTGTGTATTTGCCAGTGTACAGTTAACAGCGGAACTGCGTATGAAAAAAACGGTTCGCCTTGTTTTCTGGAACAATAAAAACGGAGTGCTTTTGATATTTTTTTCGCCCTTAAGAGTTTTGATATTTCCTTTACTGAAGTTCGGGACATTTGAGGCTAACGAGCTCACGTACAGCTTTCATAAGGATTAATTAGTAATTCGTTATATATATGATAAAAAAAAAAACAAAAGGCGATTGCTGTGTATTGCTCTCTAATTTTTAGATAATTTTTCGGTTCGAGTGTGTATTTGTTGTGTATATATATATATATCCCGTCGCGGTTTAATATTCCTTTGATTGAAGTGTGGCGATTAAAACAAAGGAAGCAAAATATATTCATGTTCAGTCTAATATTTCTCAGAAATCCTTTTCTCTTATTTGATTATCTTTGAGTTATGTATATGAGTAATAAATAATTTTGTGGTGTATGTATATCCGGTTTATGTTCGCCTTGAGGAAATTGTGAGGTACATAATAATAAAAAGAAGTGGAAAAATAATTCCCAAAAAGAAAAAAAAGAAAACGCTTTGAGTAATGAAATAATTTTTGCTCTCGAGTTCTCTTTTTTGGTGGCGGTACGTACCGACAATTGATAAAAACCAGGCGATTTCACGATGCCTTTAGGACAAAATTTCCTCTTTTTTGTTTGTTTTTAGTTGGTGTAAATAATCACATAAATAAATATAATAAAAATAACAAATTTAGTGTGTGATAATAACCTTGTGGTTTGTTATGATCATGATGGATAACACATTACTCGTAAAGGCAATCTCTGTGTTCTGTAATGAGTTTTTTTTTAAGTGTTCTAATTGAATTGCCTGGGGTACGTTGTCCTTAAATAACCGGAAGGAATAACTAGATATCGTAAATACTTTGTTGCAGCTTGCAGTATTTTAATTTGATAGTAAGTAACACTTGTAATACCTTAAATTTATAGAAGATTAAGATTTTTACGTCTACTTCTAGCAAAATTACATATTATTTATAAAATATAAACTAGATCGATATTTTTGATGATTTTGACGGACGTATTGATACTATTTGATGGCAGATAAACAATATCTTGAGATACAAACAAATGAATATTACGTATATAATTGTCGTTCAGTATTACAGGTTGATTGGCAATATATTACTTTAGGTAGGATAGACCGGGGACATTTTTATATTTGGCTCAGCTATCAACTACCTAATAAAGATGCAATTAAATAAATTACATATTCACAAAGTTGGCTCAATCCGCTATAAATGCACATAGTTTTCAGTTTTCCAAATGAAGCTGTTAAAGAAATATAAGAGCTTTTCGAAGACACGTCGATTGTTACTTTCACCCTGGGGCCTAGGACGAAAGTAACATGTACTTGGGATAGAAATAGAAATTAAGTGAAAAATAATTTGAATAACAACAAGAATCAACTTTTAATATAAATAAAGCAAAGCCAGAACAAATATTATCTCCCTCTTTAGAAAATTAAATTAAATATCCATTATTATTGTTAAATTTACAAAACATAATTCAAAGTTAAAGCAACGAAATATGATTCAAATATAATATCAGCTTTGTATATTTTTCATTGTTATAATGACTAATTTTCAAATATAAATTATAAATAAATACCTAATTATATGAAATTACTAGCTTTACTTGTATTCTTAACACCCCGATGGGTCGTGTTACTTTTGTCCCCAGCAGAGCTGGGCAAGTACCCTAAGAAAAAGTACAAGTACCGGAGGCCTGAGTTACTTCAGCGTAAGTACAAGTACAGTATGTATAAAAAGTAGTTGTAACTAAGTACTAAGTCTATAAAAAGTACTGAGTACTTTTTGAAGTACTTTTTAAAGTACTTTTTTATAATCATTGTACGTTGGCAGTAATATAATGAAGTTTGTCGAGTTCAGTAAATAAATATTAATACATAAATACCTTTTGAAAACTATAATATGTATAGTAACCAGTGGCATCTATTTATAGTTTTTTATTGTTTTCGACGCTGCAGGTAGAATAAAACTTTCACCTGTCATTGCTACACTCATAAAAACTATTAGAGGTCCAACCAAGCACACCCATTATCGCCTCCAATAATGCATAAGAATTCTAAGAAAAAAATGTCCAGTTAATTTCTTAGAAATAATTGAGGCCTTCCCTACATCAGGTCGAGGCATTGTTGATTTTATATTGGTTATGTCCACTGACGTATATAATATGGAGTGTTTACTTTTCTATTTTACGTGGGCACAATTTCTTGTGTCAAAAACAGTTTGTACGGCGGTGCCAACATTCAAAAAAATCATTGGCGGGAAGTTGAAAAGTGTACACGCAGCTCGGAAGGTGATTTTAATTAAGCATTTAGATATTCTTCTGCGTATCTAATGAATATATTGTCTTCAGTAAAAGAGTTTTTATCAGTAATAACCGTAAATGATTAATTTAAAATCATGTATTTCGATCAATCCACTATTTTATTTGTTTTCAGTTCTCTCTCAGTTGGTACTTGGTGCTTAGGCCGAAAGAGTCAGCAATATAGAAATGAGTTCACTTTCTGCAGTGTATTTCTATGAACGTAGGCAGTCCATATTATACATGTCAGTGGTTATGTCATCAAGTCGAGGCATCGTCGATTTTATATTCGAGCGAGACATTAATGGTTTTGTTCTACTTGCCCAGTCTTGTTTGTTTTTTATTAGTTTGTCTAAGGTTCTGCGTTGGCGCGTGAGTGTGGCACATGCTTTGACAATTCTTTGCGAGCTTTAAAACTCAACAAAAAAGGAGTTGCGTTAAAGATTGTGTTTTCTTTTTCTACAAAGAATTAGATATTTGTATATACTTGATATATTCAGAAATACTTAAGTAAAAATATTGGTACTTAAGTACAAAACTAAGTCTTAAATAGACGCTAGTACTTATGTTCAAGTACTGAGTAGGCACATTTTAAAAGTATTGAGTAATAAGTCTTAAGTAGGTACCGAAAATATGCTTTAAGTAGTACTTAAGTCTTTTTTTTTACTTAAGTATTGCCCAGCTCTGGTCCCCGGTAATGGTTTCTAAAATAAGTATTTTATTACCTAAAAATAAAATATAGAGAGCTACAAAACGATTATTCAGGAATGCACAGGTAAATAATCACCCCAGTAGGTATACATTAATTATGGATTTCTAGAAAAATACAAAATTAGAAAAAAATTACAAGAGTGGCACAAATATACAAATTCAGCTCTGGAAAGTGCAATTGATATGAATGTTCGGCTGAAGCTAACTGATGTTAGAAAGCACCGGCGTACGTATCTGAACTGTAGAGCAGAGCATCTCAACATGTTCGTACGCGTTAAAAAAGGGCATGTTGGGCTGTTGTTTTTATCCACGGTCTCTTCTATCGTCATTAAACTTACTAGTCCTGATTGAAATTTGAAAAATAGACAAAATTGAATTTCGAGGTTCAAGTTCCTGAAAATTCCATTGTTTACAATTATTGGCATTCCCTATTTTGCCAAGGCAATTACTACTTTCAACAGCTTATGTTAATGGTTATGTTTAAGAGCTGAGAAAAAACTTAGAGAAATTGCTGAAAAAGGCAAAAATATAATATTTTAGTATATGCCAGACTTCAGATTTTAGAAAACAATCCTACATATGACCCACTCAAGATCAATTGATTTTGAAGATGAAACCTGCGCTCATTAATATCAACCTGAGTGTAAATAAGAATCCTTGCAGTAGTGATGGAGAAAATTTGAAAGAGTATCGATGAATCGACTAATTTGACTAATTTGCAGAAAAAAATCGACGACTAAAAGAAATCGCCAAAAAAATATCGATGAATCGACTAAATTTAGTCGTTTCTCCTATGTAAAATTAGCTTTTCAGAGCAACACGCTATAGTGACTTCAAAAGCGTTTTGAAGCAACGCTTTGAGTGATTGACGATAGCGTAGAAAGCAACTTTGTTGCCCTGAACAAGAAAAAGCGAAGAAAGCGATATTAAAGAAATACATATATACACGGTCAGATACACGGTGGGTTATTCCTGAGACTTTTAACACACCGAAGAGATTTAAAATATTACGTATACTTTTTTATTTTGTAAAATATGTATCTATTTTATAAATATAGTATGCATGTATTTCATAAAATATGTAATTACATTGCACGATGTTTTTATAATGTTGAAATTCGACACTACATAATTTTTTTAATTTTATTCTAAAAAGCAATTTCAAAGGCAAATATAACTGTCGACATTACATAATTTCTTATCATAAAAATCAATTATTCTAATTAGACATCATTTTCGAAAAATAATATAAATATTTACCGTTTCCAAATTTTTTCATATATTATATATTTAAAAAAAAATGGCTAATAAACTTTGACGTCGTATTATATTCACAATCTTTTTAATTCAGTAAATATTTCAAATTTCAATATAGTATAACTATTACCACACAATAAGCGAAAGTTCTAGACCCATAAACTAGCACTGTAACTGTAGTTACGACCCAGATTCCTTTGGTTGTATTACAGAAATATACTTACCTAAGAATTATAATGTTATTAAAATGTTCTATTTCTCAAAACACATCTCGATAACATCACATCTGGGGACTGTAAATGTTACGGGACTTTTTGGAAAAAATCATGAAATGATAGTTAAAATTTACCTTTTTTTCACGTCATAAGATAATAGTTTTTTATTAAATGTATTTTTTTAGACATGCATAACTGTTATCGAAGGCTTTTATTTATTTAAGTCTTATAATAGGAGTCCCAAAAGATTTTATTTTGATTTTTTAAAGTCTCACAATAGCAGTCTTCATAGACTTTTGTACTTTTCACTCAATTCTAAGAGTAATCGGAGACTTTCATTAAAAAAAGTCTCTTCATAAAACTCCCATAAGACTCAGGATAACTGTTTTAGAAAACTTTTATTAATTTCAGTCAGTCCATAATTGCTACCAAAGAATTTTATTCATTAAAGTCCCATGATAAAAGTTAAGACTTTTATCTTTCAATTTTTCGATAACAGTCTGACCGGGGCTTTTATATTTTACACTCAGTTATAATAGTTTTAGAAGACTTTTATTTATTTAAGTCTCATAATGGATCTATTACAGATCTTTTGTTCTTGCAAATCTTGGTATTTGATACTCGGTTTCAGGAATCGGATAGCCCGCAGACCTGGGTATCCGGATATCCGCATATTAGGAAAAGTAGAAAATAGTGACAAATTCACAGCCAAGTGATTGATCTACGTAAATCCACAAATGAAATCATATTCAGTTACCACCTGTTCTCATAACTTACCTACGTGGCCAATCATTGGTGCGTCAATCAGGATACCTATTATATGGACTGTTTCCGTCTCAGTGGTCCAAACAAAAGGAGGTGATAGTACTTACATAAACAAAAAAAAAAAAATTAGATGGCGGGGGAAGGGGTATCGCAACCGTTTCGGAGTTAGGAGCGATTAAAGAAATATGCTAGGTTTTTACAAAACACACCGTAGATTTGTTGTTATACATCCTATAAAGATGATTATTTTTTGCCCGAGGAAATACAAAAAGATGGTAAACTACTGCACATTCGCACAGTTTCGGATAAAGGACATCACGACATTACGGCGGTGTTCGAGTGAGACGATACAACAAATTATTTCCACATCGCAAAATGTGCTTATAGGCCCCTATTTTGAACTGTATTAAATGAGGTCTCATAATAAGAGTTTCAATAATATTTTTTTTTTAATTTTAAAGTTAATTAAATATAACTTTTAGCGAAGACTTTTATTTATTTAAGTCTTCGGAACAGTTATAATTAACTTTAAAATAAAAAAATTTATTGAAACTCTTATTATGAGACTTAAAAGTTTTTTAGCTATTATTAACAATTTGCCATTACGTTTCAAGTATACCATTCAGTCTTAATGGGACTTTTTTAGCTGATTGCCAAAAATAACAGTTATTTACGATCCCTGATCACATCTATTCAATAATTTTTCAAAATTCCTAGAATGTTCTATTTCTCAAAACACAGCATGAAAGCTACCAAATTTAATAAAGATATTAATAATCTCGATAACACCACGATAACACACAATTTTTCACGATTCCTAGATGCACAAACAGCAGATAAACATGTCGTGTTACACTTACAATGAAACTGGGAAATAGAAATGAGAAAAATAATGAGATTTTTTTTTTAATATTTAAAAAAAAGCGAAAACCCGAAGATAAATAAATTGATGTGTAAGAAAAATCGCACGAAAATAATCGACTAAAAATATCGGCTAATCGGTTATAAAAACATCGATGTTTTTAGTCACTCGGCTAATTTTCCCCATCACTACCTTGCAGTAGTGCAAAAAGAAGGTATGCGGAAAATTGATTGCCTACAATTGCTCGCCAACAGTTGCTCGCTCATAATTGCTCGCCAGGAATGTTACTCGCCACACAAGTGTTTATGAGGAAAGTTGCTCGCTAACAACAGATATTAGTTTTAAATTTTATAGAATTTTATATTACTGGAAATACAGACGGCATTGCATAAATGTAATTATTATACACTACTAGAAGTTTGTACTTGTAGTTTTGAATGTTCATAGTGTTGTACTTTAATTCGGAGAAACTCTTTTAAAACCAAACTCTTTAATCGTTATATTGGCGATTATTTTGGGATTATCTCCGATCTATGTTAAGTTGAAAAACATTTAAAATAAAAGAGTAATTTTTATGACGTCTTTTATTTCAAAATATATATATATACTCCCAACGTTTCGACCCGCGGGATTTACGAGTCCTCTTCTTGGGGCTATAAAAAATTCTTTTGTAGAACAGTATCGAGACACTTTTATAAATACAACAAAATTACCTTCCGATTATAATAAATTAAATTTTAAACATCACACATTGTAAATATCAAATAAACTAAAATATTACACTAAAAACATTGTTATAAATAAAATTAAAAAAAAAACCCAAATTACACGGAAAAAACAGAGTACTGACAGGACATGATTAAGCTATTGACTAGACTGAACAATTATGTGTAGTTTGTGTAATGTTAAAAGTGAGCATTTTATGTGTTTATCGAGTTAAGTATGTGGTGATACTCATTATGAATGGTCTCTTTGTCTAACCTAATATTAATTAAGTTGTGTTTGTTTATATAAATGTGGCAGGCTTCTTTGGTTTCTCTTTTTTCTCTGTTTTTTTCATTGGCAATGCTCATGGCATCATCAAATTTGAATATATGCCCGGTTTCAAGGGAATGTGATGCCAATGCTGAGTGTGGGGTATTTTTTGCTATATATTTTGCATGCTGTGATAGGCGGGTTTTTAGTTTTTTGGAAGTTTGCCCGATGTATGCTGTGGGACAGTTGTCGCAATTTACTTTGTACACTACGTTATTTTTTTCAGGAGTTTTTATTTTGTCCTTCGTTTTGGTGTAAATCTTGTTGAGTCTATTGACGGGTTTAAAAGTTATATTTATTCGGTTGTCACCTGTGTGTACATGTCGTCTTATTTCATGAGATACTGGATATATGTAAGGAATTGAATTATAGATCTTACTATGAGGGTCTTCTAGTTCTAAAATAGCTGGCTGTAAATTGTTGTTGGTGGAAATGTTGAATTTTTTTCTTCTGGCTCTTTTTATAACCCTGCTTCGTATGTGAGATGGATAGTTATTTTTTCTAAGGATTTTGTCAATTGTAAGCTTGTTTTTTGCGTGAAATTTAATGTTACTTAAGCTTAGAACTCTGTGTGCAAAAACCTCTGCAGTATTTATTTTCATTGCCATTGGATGGTTAGAGTGATAATTTATCATGCGATTGGAGCTGCAATGAGACCAGTAACTTCCATGATCAATAATCCCGGTTACGCTTTATCAAAATATATGGCAAACATTTTACAACTCATCAATACCGACAACTCCATCAACATAAAAAATTCCAACTCACTAAAAATGTTTTTAGAAAATACTGAAATTAAGACCAATGACATACTCATCTCATTGGATGTACAGTCTCTATACACAAATATAGATGCAGAGATGGCACTTCAAATTATCGACAGTAAATGGCACATTATTGAAAACCACACACCTATTGATAAAAAAACATTTAAAAACATAATTAATTTCTGTGTCATAGACTGCAATTATTT
>OZ002744.1:51707882-51853033 GCA_963924295.1 Dioctria rufipes | reverse complement strand
TGAGGCACTGAAGCTCACCACACACAAACCCACTTTCATCATGAAATATGTAGATGACATCATCTGTACAACAGCACGAGAACATGTAAATGATCTGTTAGATGTTTTTAACAACATTAATTCAAAACTACAATTTACGCTTGAGATGGAAAACAACAACAACACCTTACCTTTTCTCGACATGCTCGCCATTAGGACAGATCAACAGAAAATTATCACGGATTGGTACTGCAAACCCTGCAGCTCCAATCGCATGATAAATTATCACTCTAACCATCCAATGGCAATGAAAATAAATACTGCAGAGGTTTTTGCACACAGAGTTCTAAGCTTAAGTAACATTAAATTTCACGCAAAAAACAAGCTTACAATTGACAAAATCCTTAGAAAAAATAACTATCCATCTCACATACGAAGCAGGGTTATAAAAAGAGCCAGAAGAAAAAAATTCAACATTTCCACCAACAACAATTTACAGCCAGCTATTTTAGAACTAGAAGACCCTCATAGTAAGATCTATAATTCAATTCCTTACATATATCCAGTATCTCATGAAATAAGACGACATGTACACACAGGTGACAACCGAATAAATATAACTTTTAAACCCGTCAATAGACTCAACAAGATTTACACCAAAACGAAGGACAAAATAAAAACTCCTGAAAAAAATAACGTAGTGTACAAAGTAAATTGCGACAACTGTCCCACAGCATACATCGGGCAAACTTCCAAAAAACTAAAAACCCGCCTATCACAGCATGCAAAATATATAGCAAAAAATACCCCACACTCAGCATTGGCATCACATTCCCTTGAAACCGGGCATATATTCAAATTTGATGATACCATGATCATTGCCAATGAAAAAAACAGAGAAAAAAGAGAAACCAAAGAAGCCTGCCACATTTATATAAACAAACACAACTTAATTAATATTAGGTTAGACAAAGAGACCATTCATAATGAGTATCACCACATACTTAACTCGATAAACACATAAAATGCTCACTTTTAACATTACACAAACTACACATAATTGTTCAGTCTAGTCAATAGCTTAATCATGTCCTGTCAGTACTCTGTTTTTTCCGTGTAATTTGGGTTTTTTTTTTAATTTTATTTATAACAATGTTTTTAGTGTAATATTTTAGTTTATTTGATATTTACAATGTGTGATGTTTAAAATTTAATTTATTATAATCGGAAGGTAATTTTGTTGTATTTATAAAAGTGTCTCGATACTGTTCTACAAAAGAATTTTTTATAGCCCCAAGAAGAGGACTCGTAAATCCCGCGGGTCGAAACGTTGGGAGTATATATATATATTTTGAAATAAAAGACGTCATAAAAACTACTCTTTTATTTTAAATGTTTTTCAACTTAACATAGATCGGAGATAATCCCAAAATAATCGCCAATACAACGCTTACATAACCCGATCATAAACACAGCACAAGCTAATTATTGTTAAACTCTTTAATGTATAAGACAAAAAAATGTTTATGGACTAAATATTGGAATTAAGTAAGGAGCAAGATAACATTTTATTTGACAATATGGAAAATACAAAATTCAAACTAGTTTTTCCAAGCGAGGAAACTATTGTTAATTGTAAACAATTTTAAATTTAATTTTTGTGTTGTGATATGAAAGAGTGGTAAAACTAGATGGACTAGATAACCTTATCGCTATGACGGGGCGCAATTCAAATTTATTGCCTATCAGGGGATTAATAAAAGAATTTTTGACGAAACGAAATCTATCCTACGCGATAGTAATGGTCTATATCTTTGTTTTCCAAGACTGTGAATCCAGCTTTGAATAGTTTGCATTTTATATTCGTTTCAAATTCAGTTGTTAGTATTCAGATCGTCTTAGTATTCAGAGTGTTATATAAGTTGCTCTTTTTCCTTAAATTGGCGTTACAATTTATGGAAATCGAGCAGGGAAAACGGAAAAGGATAAAGGACATCTGTATATCAAAGATACTTTCAGAATTATAAATACTTGAATTTTATCAAAAAATATTCGAAGCAACGATATTAATATCAGAATACTAATATTCTCTACAAAAGACAATTTAAATTACTTGTCACGAACAGAAAACTGCAATACTCAGATGGAACTTTTAAGACCGTGTCGTCTTTATTTAAACAATTATATACAATACATGCGCTTTTATAAAAAAAAAAAAACGAATAGGCATACACAAAATTTTTCGACGAGCTAAAACGTTTGGAACCCAATTTAGGGCTGCCATCTGTAAACTCGTGAAACTAGGACAACCAGTTCGAAAGCCGCTGATTTCTTAGCTCGAAAACCCGGACATTCTTGCCAGATAAGCAGTACCAAATACAAATATATTGTTTGAAGTTTTTTATTTCAACCCCCACATTTGAAAAATTCTGCGCGCGAGCCTGCATCCAAATATTTTTATTGAATCTTTAATAAGATATCACTTAAACTTTTAATATTTCTTCACCTGCTTTTTTTAGTTCTAATCCTAAAACAAACAACACTATATTGTTTATTAATGTACAATAACATAAAATGCACCAAAAATACACAGTGTTCATAAAATATTCAATGCTCCCGCTTACGTTAAATCTTATTTGAAACTGACTATAATTCTCTGGAATTCCTTGCACAAATCGGTGACCTTAAAAAAAAAAATCCACCTATCGTGGCACATTGAAATTTTTTATCGGCACTCCTGTTTTTTAGAAAGGAAGAAATTCCCGATCATAGAGTTCTTTTATAATTCGCATGTGCATTGCTCTTAATATTAAGGCCGAGTAGTTTTTAATTGACGTTCTATATGATGTTTTAAAAAAAATCTATATAATACTTATCACTCGTAAGGGTAACTGAACAACGTCATACAATTTGGGTATTGACATAAGGATTAACATCTATTATTTTCAATTTAGTCCGTAAATAACGGCCTTCTTCTCGTATCAGTTGAAGTATTTGCGCACCGTTGGTAATTTCGTTGATTTCAGCCATAGTCAAGCAATATTGCTTTGAGAAAATTGAAGATGATATTTGTATTCATTCCTGCTAATATTTTGTTATATCTCATATTTCTTGTTGTTTATAATTAATTGTATTTATCAAATCTATCAAAAATATTATTTTCAAACATTTACCCCCCCCTACAGTCTTTCACATTGGAAGAATTAATAGCTAAATGATTTCAAAATTTTGAATAAGATTTTTTTTTATATTTTGGTTTTTATGGATTCTCCGGCACAATAGCAAAAGCGAATAAATTCTTGTTATTTTATCACACAACAAATTTAATGTTTAATTTTGGGTGGAAAGCATCGAGTCTTGGTTTGACCCATCAGTAGGTTCCAAATTGCGAAATTGAGTGACTCAAAAAAAAAAAAAAAAACACAAATGAAAAATGGAAAAATGGAAGGAAATGAAAAAATTGAGAAAAATATAAAAAAATGTTATTTAAAAAAAATTGGATAAATCAGATTAATTCGAAGAGAATCGAACCTGTGTAAGCCCGCAGTGGGCTGCTTTTATTGTTGTGCCGGAGAATCCAAAGAATCGAAAAAAATAGCCTCCTTGAACAAAAATAAAATAAAAAGAAACATCAGGAAACTTCAGCAATTTTTTGTACTGAAATAAATCTCACTTTATAATTGAAGCAATTTCATTTCTTCGAAGAGCACTTCTCACTGGATATTTATTATCAACACCTGTATGGCGTTTATTGCCATTTTTAGCAAGAGCAACTGATTGGTGATAAATTATGGAAACAGGAATGCATATGTAGCTGGGGTTGTGTATTTGGAAGTGTAAAGCAACCCAACTGAGTGTAATCCTGTAAAAAAATCACCCGCTTTTATTGCTTCTAGAAAATTTCCTTTTCTTTTTACAGGTTTTGTAGGTTTTTTTATTTTTGCAATGATTTTGCCCGGTAATATCATGCATCAAACTAATATACTTACATAAAATAAAATAATAAACTCTATGAATAAAATAAAAAACCATTTAATACTTACGTAACGAAAAATGCGACAAAAATGAGGAAAAACATCATTCTGTCTGCGAAGGAAGGCCCAAGTCTATAATTCGTGATAACTGCAAGTATTCCTAAACGCACTGCATGTATATCAGATTTTATCATTTACCTACACACATGTAAGTTGTATTTCTATTCTACATGGGGTATAAGATACAATTTTGCTCTTTGTTTATTTTATGACTCACTTCTACCGGCCATATTGCGCTTCCATCTTTTTAAATAAATTCGAAATCATAATTTTGTCTCAGAACGATCCCCGGGATGGTAGTAGCGCTTACCAATTGGGCTACCGGGGTGCCACTTATAGTACACTGACTCTTACTAGAAGTGGGTCAATAATTATATTTTTGGTACAAATGGAAAAAACTAAATTTGTGTACGGATGAAAAATATCTTTTTCAAAACTATTGTTAAATTAATAAATAGTTTTCCTTATAGGCAGCGCACTTTTTCAAATATTTTGAAAATTATAAATAAAAATCTCCTCAATCCTCACAAATTTATTCATCAGAAGATAAGAAGAAGAAAGCTATTTTTCTACTTGTAAAGTTAATTGATTAATTTACTTTTTTGTTTATTCAAAAGGTTATTCAAATTGAATTGAGCGTAAAACAAAATTTCAAATTTATTATAAATTTTGAGCTTATTTTCAGCTACGTTACTGTGATGATATTTTTAAACAGTTATTTTCAAATAAATGTCATTTAAGCCATTTGATATTATGAATATTGTTTTAAATATGAAAATAAATTTATAAGGTTTTAAAAGTGACAGACATTAGAAAAATATTCAAATAATCAAGAAATTGGAAAAGAATGTTAAGGTCTAATAGTAAGGTGGATATTATAGTGACAAAGTGAATAAGTTCAAATTTAAATGTTTGTTATATTTCTTTAATTAATTTAAAACATACATCATAAAGTCTCTTAATTCTCAGTAACATAAAGTTTTAAGAATTGATGTTCTTAATAATAAGAAATAATAAAGAAATCCTATTAAAATTGAATTTACAATTTATTTATGCGCTTTTATCGTTACTGGTTAATGCCAGCTAAAAGCCATGCGGCTGAATAGGCTAGTTATAAATTAAGAAATTCAACAGGGAAAACAATCTGCCTCGTTACGTTAGTGGTAAAAGCAAGTCGACCAGAAAGCGGAAAGTCCCAACTTCAAACCCCAGACGACGCGGTTGGTTTTTCCTCTCGTATTTATGATTTATTTTAGAATCAAAATTTCATAAAATTCTTCTATTCTCCATCTTTGACGGACTCTAACAAGTCGTTAGTTGTCAACGTGGGGGACTCGCCCGTGTAACTACAGGGTGGGCCAAAAGTCACCATGGGGGCCAAAAGTCACCATGGGGTTTAAAAATTTAATAACTTTTTCGTTTATATATTTTTTTTATTTTTTTTTTTTTCATTATTTATTCTTCAGATGTTATTTATATAATCTAAAAAAAAAATAAAAAAAAAAATAAACGAAAAAGTTATTAAATTTTTAAACCCCATGGTGACTTTTGGCCCCCATGGTGACTTTTGGCCCCCATGGTGACTTTTGGCCCACCCTGTACATATGTTTATAAGTTTATATGGCATAAATGCTATAAAAATATTCAATCGTATTTGTAAATCCTAAAACACACATCGAATGTGGAGAACTGCTAACATAATAAACTAGAAACAATGAATTGTAAAAAAACAATCTCGCATCTTATCTCTTCTCGCTTTCTCCTGCCAGACCAGGTAGTAGACAGGAATCCCAAGGTAAAGAAATCCCGGTTATAAGAATAATTTGTCAAAAAACAAGTGCCTGTCGCTAGATGAAAATAAGCATGAAATGAATGCAGAGTTATTTCTCCACCGAAGCACAGTCGGACGCAACCCCGAAAAAGTGGCCAAAAATCGGAAACATGAAAATTCGATTCGGGGTATTTTGACAAGTGGTTTGGGTAGAGAAATGATTGGTGCATTCAAACGTCGAAGGGTAAAGCCGTTTCTTCTATACCTAGCTCAATGCATTAGTTCAAAGTCAGCCTTCGTTCACAGTGCACAGGTCGAGCGAGTATACGAAGCAAAAACAGCAATCTTTGAAATCCCGTATCTGGATAGTGAATTGACCGATTTCAATTCTTCAAAATGGATTCCATTCCTGGAGGTATGTAGAAAATATTTCTATATTAGTTAAATTGAAAAGTCATGTCTATCTGCTTGAAATACGGCCATGTTCAGTACCATCGCGAAAACGATATGATTTTAGAGACTTCTACTTTCAAATAGACGAAAAGTATGAAATTGTTCACTATTGTCCAAACTTCTAGGTGAAAGGCTTTAGGTGAGTCTATTAACAATTGAAAATGCCGAGGAGTCCCTGCGGGATCCTGCGCAAAAGTGTAGTGTAGTTATAACATACCTTGAGCAGGTACCCGGGTAGAACTAATACCGATGGCGGTCTTAGAGTATATAGGGTGTCCATAACAAAGTAGTACAGTTATTTTAGATTCACATTGTTTAAGAGAAATGTTATTCACGATTTGTTTAAATTTTAATGTATTTTAGGAGAAAATTGGTTTATTCAATGAGTTTTATGGTGCTTTATTCATTACAGCTTACGTTAATTATTTCAAGTTTTCATATGCCATATCCGCCATTTTGTTTTTTAGATTTTTGGCTTCGGATTCGTGATCAGCGACTCCAAAAAACCCCTGCGTACAGACTTTCACCCAAATTCCAAGCGTTTTTGATTTTTTGCCGCTTTTTCGGGGTTTCGTCCCACTGTTCGGTGGGTTTCCTACTCATATCCTCCGACATCCTAAAGTATACATCACCATGACCCATGCATTATAAAAGTGACCAATCCGTCCTCCCGTGGATGCCCGATGCATAATAACATTAATTTGTAATAACAAATTTTAAAAGAAATAAAAATTTGTTCTACGTTGTATAACTATAAGTTAATATGCTCAAAATAGTAACACTATGTCCATCTAGCGAAGTGAGCCATCAACAAACTGGCATATCTACATATATAATTTATAATCAATAGCCAAGTAAAGTTTTGTTTACAGCCAAGTACCTAAATTAGTTTTCTAAACAGACATTCATAACTTATATAAAAAGCGCTCGCATGCGATGTGTCCCAGCAGGAAAGGGACTGCATTGAAGCCGTATTGCACTTTTAGCAGCTATGATCGACCAATTTACTTCGATGAATTTTACACAGGATGTCCTAGGCAGGTTAGTGATGACTTTCTGTAGGAGCGTGTGTCGATGAAAAAATGTCCATGATCAATCACCAAAGAAAGTATCGAAGTACAAGCATCAAATAAATCTTCCGTGTACCATCGTTCATGAAAACACCGAAAAATAATCATCAAAGATAATACTAAAGAACAATCATCAGATATCATCGGTGTATTGTCATTCATTAAAACATCTATGAAAAATTTCCAAAGATATCTGCGGTACGCCCAGGGGGTTTTCTTCTCCATTTTGGGGAATAATTTCTTCCCGGGAAAAATTTTGGGGAAATGATAATATAGCGAAAAATCATGGGGAATTTCTTTTAAAATTGCGAAAAAATGGGGATATTTATATATATATTTTTAATTTTTACGCAGTAAATAAAACCTACGTAATCAACAAGAACTAAAAGTAATCAAAGAAAGCTAGTCTGCATTCTTAGTAATTTTATACGAACAATTACATGTAGAGTTCCCGAAAATATAGTATGACTGGAAAACTTTGTGCGTTTTCTCCGGTTTTTGCCGTAGGAAGTATTCATTCCACAATTGATAAATGGAACTTGTTTCATCTTCACTAATGATTGGAACTCAATACAGCTGAAGAATTTTGGACTGATGTATCTATAACTCAATTATGTAAAAAATAAGTTGAGAAATTGACTAGCTATTGACACTGCAGATAAAATAATGCGATTTTCAATGATATCTCTTGGTTGTACACATTTTAAACTCACCAAAGAAATGTTACAAAAATTCAACTCTGAAGAGCTCTACAAAAGTAATTTTCAAGAAGATGATGACAATCTTCAAGCATTTTCATAAATTTAGGTAAATTAAGCGTAAAACACAGTGCTGGCTTTTCCAACGTGGCCGGCCTCACCAACTTTGACAGCTCTGTAGAATATATGCCCAATGGCAAAGTTAGTGAGGCCGGCCAGGTTGAGGTTGAACTCGAGTAGGTCTACTTTTAACTCTGCTGGAACTTTGTCAGCTTTGACAGTTAATTTTTGTTATCATTTGATGCCAGCATTGTTGCCAGAAAAAGTGTACGGGAAATTTGTTGAAAAAAAGTTTGGGAAACATATTGAACGTGAATAGTTATTCCAGCTGTAGTAAATTATTATAAAATAATTTCAATTGTTAAGCCAACAGGCCAATTAACTTCTATCGTACAGAAGTTGTCAAAGTTCGTATTGTGAGTTGCAAAAGTTTGCAATGCTCATCAGGTTGAGGTTCTTAAAGTTGTGCTGAGGTCGAGGTTAGAAAATTTAGCACTGTGTTTCTCGTGTTATTTTGGTCTATGCTGAAGTGATATAACGTAATATATACTTTTGATTATTTACAGGAATTTATATTATAATTTAAAATACCTATAAGAATATATGTATGTATATGGAATGTATGGATACATGTGCAAATTAAGTATCTAAAAAAATTTTTAAATTCAAGAAAACAATGAATTAGTTTCATAATTAAGCTTGGGTAAATTTTTTTATTCTCGCTTAGTAATTTGGGGAAAATTTTTATTCGGACGGGGAAAATTCAATAGTCTATCTGGCAACCCTGGGTACGCCACCAACCATGAAAACTATGAACATTATTAAAAGAAATCTTCAATGAATAATACTAGACAGTGTTCCGAAATGCATTATTACTATCATAATTATAATTGTAGTTAACATATTTAATATCTAGTCTAGATGAATTAAAGAATTTTTTTCTTCTTGTTAATTACACAAACAATTTTTACAAAATGAACTCGGTCCAAAATTCAACACGGAGTATCCACTCCACTCTTTTGGATAGATAAGAAGAAGCAACTAACAATTTTCATAAATAAAAACAATTCATTTTATTCATAAATTATAACCAAAACCAATCTAATATTCAAAAATGACAACTTACTTAAGTAGTACACCATTTAAATTTCAAATTTCAAATTCATTTTATTTGCAACAATTGTACACGTAAGATAAAATATCTTATTAATGTGCACAAGCTATAATAAATTACAAAAATAGTACACTGAAAAAAGAAGAATAAAGAAGTGATTATATAACAAACTTACTAATATTACCAAACGAAGAATTAATAATTAAGAAAGAATAGAGATTGAGTAAACAATTAGTACACTACATTTGTTTTAACTACTAGGTGTTAATGCCTTGAAAATGCTACTATTTATTATGCTCAATGAGTGGAACTAGATCAAATTTTTAACCGAAACAGGTAAGTTGTTCCAGTTTGTAATAGAATGGTTGAAGAACAGGCGTCTTGTTAGTAAAAATTGTGATCTTGGTACAATGAGATTCAGTGTCCTGCTTGATCTTGCAAATTCGAGTTTTTCGTATAGATATAATGGAATATGAATTTTTATTATCTTCGCCAATAATACCACCGAACGAAATTTGAAATACGTAACTAAGCCACAACCCAAAATTGAATCCGAGAACGGAGAGACATGATCATATCTTCGAAGACCATACACATACCTAACCACAGAGTTAAAGGCAATCTCAAGTTTACGGGAATTATCGTAATCGAGTTTGCCCAAAACCTCACAGCCGTAAGTAAATACCGGTATTAAAAGTAGACGTACCATCAGTAACCTTATTGAAACCGGAGTAAAATTACTAGATATCCATAGCGCACGTAAACCAACATAAATTTTACTAACAATATTCTTGATGTGGTCATCCCACATAAATAAACAATTGAATATTATTCCAAGGTTCCTGACAGTGTATACAAGTGGAATAACTGTGTTATTAATCATAATTGGAGGAAATCCTTCTTCGAGTTTTGTGTGATTTATGAACAAACATTTGGATTTTGCTGGGTTCAGCTTTAGCATATTAGATAAACACCATAGGTGAATTGATTGAAGATCTTCATTAATACAGCTAGTTGCATCCTCAATAAGGCCAAGGGGTCTAGTAGAGGTATAATTGCGCATCATCAGCGTATAGATGCATTTTGCTATGATTAACTTGAGAAAAAATATCATTGATAAAAATTGAAAATATTAGGGGTCCAAGTATCGATCCTTGTGGCACACCAGTTAAAACAGGAAGAAATGAGGACTTGCATCTATTTACTTGTACTGCTTGGGATCTATTACTGAGATAATTATAAATCAATTTAACTGCTTGAGAAGAAAATCCGAAAAGCATTCGAAGTTTGTAACAAAGCAGATGGTGGTTAACCGAATCAAATGCTTTTGAAAAGTCGAAAAAAACTAGAACTGTTAAGTCTCCCTTGTCAATAGCACGAGCAACATCATCACTCACTTTGAGCAGAGCGGTAGTACACCCATGACCATTCCTAAAACCCGATTGACAGTCATGTAGAGACTTATTTAAATGTAAAAATTGGGAGATTTGAAGGTACATGATTTTTTCTACAATTTTCGAGAGAAAAGGTAGTATACTAATAGGACGATACTCAACACTACCTCCAACGGAGTTCTTGGGAACCGGTATAACTTTGGAAAATTTCCAAGCATCTGGGAAAGTCATGGTAAAAAAACATGTATTACAGATGTGAGCAAGAGGTTGAACAATATAAGCCGAGCATAATCTGATAAATCTGGGATTCAGACATCCTACTCCGGTGGCATTAGAAGTAATACTACACATTACTGTCGACACATCACTTGTATTAACTCGGTAAAAATCAAAATTAGATTCATGATCAGTGCTTAGATAGTCAGGATCCGATTCATTAATATCATTGTCTGCTCTAGCTGATGTAAATTGAACATTTAAAGAATGTGGATCAAGGATGCACTCATTTTTACTTTATCTAGAAATTCCACACTTCCTCAAATTATTCCAAAGGACCTTGGTAGAAAGATTTATATTTAGCTTGGAAGCGTAGGAATGTCTTTTAGCATTTCTTATTGCTAAAGTTGTTCGATTTCGAAGTGTGCGATATTCTTGAAGAAATGTTATTAACTTATATCTCTTCCACTTGGCATAAGCAAAATCTCTAATTGATATAAGTTTGCGAATATGTGATGAAAACCAAGGACATTGTGGATTTACTATGGTCCTAGTAACTAAAGCAATATGCCTATCATGGAGGGTATGAAGAGCAGAGTTAAGAAAATTGACTTGGTCATTTACACATGGCATTAGAGACACGCAATTCCATTCAATTGATTCTGCATCATTGTAGAGAGCATTAATATCGACTTCATTGTAATTGTAGTATAAGTATGATGTGGGTAAACTGGCCCTTTCGAATTGCAAGTCATAAGTTAACATTATCATATCATGATCGGATAAGCCAGGAATTGAAATCTGTTGAAAAAACAAAACTCTTGAAATATGCGCAGTAATAAAAAGATCTAAAAGAGAGGGTACACTGCACGCAAAGTAAGTTGGATGCTGATTAATTGTGTGAAAACCGAGTGCGTCCAATACAACTTGGAAGGAGTTGGCGAGATTAGATGGAGCGAGAAAATTCAAGTTGAAATCCCCTCCAATAATAATATGTTGGTATTGATGAGCAATACACATTAAGTCATTGCTGAGTGAGTTAAGTGAGTGGCAGTTCGGTGGTTTATAAACAACCCCAATCAAGCAATTTACATTATTTGAATTTAATTCGCAAAAAATATATTCCACTTCATTCATCTTATACTCAGAAGAGACAATTACCTTGTAACTCAGAATTTTTTTTATAAAAATAGCCACCCCACCACCTCGACGTCCAATCCTATCATTGCGCACAACCCTGTAATCAGGAATATGTATAGTTATATCATTAACCTCCGGTTTGAGCCAGCTCTCTGATACGCAAATCACATCAAATGGTGAATCAACCAGCATATCACGTAGTTCATCAATTTTGGGCAGTAGACTTCTCGCATTAATATGAGCACATTTCAAACCATTGTGCTGTTTGCTTAGTATATTTAGCAAGACCCGCGTTCTACCTGCATCAACCATTCGTGCAGGATTATTAATAATAACAATAGCACCAGTCCGACTCAATTGGAAATATAAAACAAAGAAAGTACATTTTCAACAATTTATCTTTTAACTGAATATTCATTTTGTAGTACTCAAAAAAAAAAAAACAAAGAAAAGAATGTAAAGCAACATAGGCTCATTAATAATACTAGTATCTACCATCACTAGAACTAAAATAAGTAGGCAATTCAAACAATGTAATACTAGCAATTCAAATGCGAAATGAAGATTGTATGTAAGAGAACGTAAAGAACTCATATTTGATCCAATACCCGCATCTACCATCGTTAAAACTAAAATAATTAGACAATTCCCTTAAAGTTTCTTTTCCTTTTTAATCATTTGAATTTTATGATCAAACAAAATCTAAAAAAAACCTTTTAACGTTTGTTTATTCAATTAACAAAAAAAAAAGTATATTTTTCTCACTTCTTTTTAATTCTTTTTCTCCACTTGCACTTAACCGACCAACTACTTCCAAATTTCTTTCAGAATAAGATTCAAAGCAAGATACTTCAGCGAATTTTACGCAAATGTCACAATATTCGATTCCAAAGAAAAATCATGCTCCTCTCAACATAAGTATAGCTACTTTTCTGCATGACTTATGCACATATTTTTCATTACAACCTTTTCAAGAATATTCTTTGATGAATACCTGCATGCTTAGTGGCATACACGTTTAATTTCCCACTTGGGTTTTATATATACACTGTTAGCAAAAGCAATACTAGAATTGATACAAATACAATAACAATGGTCTAGAAATCTGTGGTAGAACAAATAACTATAAGCCGTTTTGTTCAAATGTTTTTAGTTGCAACGTTGCAAGCAATAGCACAGTGGAAGAATAGCAAGGCGACATTTGGGAATTGGTAGCCGGCATTAGACACAATGGAAACTTCAAACGAGTGATATTGACGCGATTACCTAGTCGCGTGACTTATGTTCTCGGTTCACGAATCGAGGAAAAAAATATAAAAAAAAGAATATATTTCTATTGAATTAAAACACTTGTTTAAGACTTTAACAGAATTACTTTATTTCAATCAAGACTTCGTTCTTTCACCGATTGTAAACTACAACTGCCTCGGTTCTTTTACCTTTTCGATTATGCCTCGTATGCTAATGAGGAATTTACAATTTCCTTTCATTGAAAAACGAAACTGTCTGCACGCTTTTACTTGAATTTGGAGTATGTTTCGCAATTAACATTAAATTGATGAAAGTGAAATTTCGATAGGTGCAATTTGATGACTTTATTACTTTTTTAAGAATGAATGAATATTAATATTTATAGGTAAGAGTATATACATATATACGGTAACTATGTGTAGCATACGTAACTCCTCCCCCCTAAGAAAGGCATGTCGGCCAGAAAAGTTGTGCCCTTGGAGGTTCGCCCGGCATTTCCGCTGTTGATATCCTTTGACAAATAAGAGGCATTTTGTTGCGATGAGCCTTACTTTTCTCATGGATGACGAATATGGAGATAAACATCGTGATGAAGCCAAGAATTGTTATTATAATATGCGTCAAATAATCCCTATGAGTTGTTTTTATTTCCAGGAGTTCTATGGCATTTTTATTTTTTATGTGGAAAGTTTTGATTGTTTGAAGCTGTAAGTCCTCGATTTCTGATGAATAATTGATTTTACTGAATGCTGTGGGATAAACCAATATGTCTTGATGTTTTCTTGGTATGTTATACCATTAATCTCGACGCTGCAGTTCTCGAAGTGTATAAGTTTAGTTCCACTGAGAATCTGTTGCTTTTTCTGATACTTGGGATTGAGTTTCATTTATAGAAACACTCATATTTTTCATGAGCTTTTTCCTATTTTAGTAACGGTCATACAATTTCCCCTTAGGTGGTAGTTTACCTCGCCCAATAAAATAAGTGCTCCCGAATTATAATATAATATGTATGTACGTACATGAAATATGTGAGTAATTTATAAAAGACTAACTTTTCATATCTAATTAAAATTTGCTTAATAATTTCTTCGACACTAAATTGTTCAGTTTTTAAAATACGGAAAATTAGAGACCAATATGTTGCTCATCGAACATGGACTTTATTTCTTCCTTTGTTGTTTTTTTAAAAATTATTAACAATTATATTGGTTAGTGCGATATAATTTTTAAAATATCGTAGCAGCTATCAATTTTATTATATATTTTATATATTTATTTAAAATAATTTACTATAAAACACAACTGTTAATTTTTTACAAAAAATTGAGAGATCGTCCCCAAGCACTTATTTTACGAATGCTACTCATTTCACAAATATTGCAGTGCATTGAATAATAATAATATGTATAAATATATCACAATGCACTGTAAAATGTCTTATTTCCAATAGCCACAAAATTTTAAGTTATTTTTAAAAGAGCCATTACAATGAATTTTACTTACCAAAGCATTTTTCCATTAAATAATTACAATATAAAATTTCTGGAACATAAAAACAATTTTAAACTTTTCACATCTCCGTGGATTAGTTTTTTGTTTCTGCGAACTTCACTTATCCCTTGCACATTAGTAATGCTTTAAAATACTTTCGTTCGATTTTTTTGCGATTAAACCTCAAATAGATCACTGCGCAGCACAAAGTGAAACGAAATTTCTACCAGTACCAGTGATAAGAAATTTGCTTTAGCTAAAGCTAGATTAAACCAAATTCTGTTTATCGCATGCCAATACCTGTATCAGTTTCAGCACTGGGTTACATGGCAGAAAGGTTTTGAAATAAATAACGGTATTTATGAAATTTATGTGTAAAAAAATCAAAATTTTGGAATTATTTGAGAATAATTTAATACATGTAATGTAATACATTTTTCGACAGCTGCTATTCTTGGCTATTTAATAAGCCAACAATAACCAACATCTATAGGTTGGTTCAAAAGTTATACTCATTTATTCCCATCAGGGAAATCTTCAACTGGCCACAACTCCTAAATGAAGATTTCTGGGGGGGGGGGGGGGGGATGTTGTACAATTTTTTTATCAGCTCATCTGAAGGAATCGCATGGTATACCGGAAGGTATCTTGATCTACATAACCCTGTATATATAATTTCTATTATTTATCTTTAGGATAAAGTATTTGGATCTTCAACTGAAACAAAATAATTTAACTGATCTTTAGATTTTTCGTTTGTAAAAGATTTACTCAATTCTCGAGTTGCGGATTTGGCAGCAAACTCGGTCAATTCCATATTGACCAAATTAACTATGAATATGATTTCATAGTAAAACTCTCAATTATAATTAAATGTCTATGTCCTACTTGAGCTGGCCTAATGGTAGCTTGGGAGTTGTTCCAATGCAAACTCAGAACGGCATTTTGAAGTACGATTTTCAGAAAAATCAAGAATCACCAAAAAATCGCCTGGTTTAAGCGTACTTCTAACCTCCTTAACATATGTACATTGTCATTCTGACATTCTGAAATTAACAGGTGCGTCTTTAGTACGGAAAGTCTTCTGAAAAATGCCTTAATAAAATCTTCTGCGTTCTCGATCCTTGTTTCTAAATTTGAACCATCCCATGATACCCATTACTTATGCCACTCTTTCGACAAAATTTTCGTCAAAAATATCTTGAAAAATTATTCTTAGAGGAATAAGTGTCAGACAATTCAATAATACAGTATTTTTGACAGATAACTTTTATAATCAAAGATGCTACGTTCATTTCCGAAAAATAAATTCAATTTTTTCATTCTTTCAATCAACAAACAGAAAGCGTACCAGAAGCTCCGGCTAATATTCAGTTCTTAGGACAAAGAGATACGAATTTCAGCAAATGCTATTTTTACATCCGTGTGTGTATCCATAAAACTAGAATATGTTTCCATCAGATTACCTAATACATGTCTTTTTCGAATATGTTTTTTTGACCGTTGACTTTTACTACTACGAAATCATTTTTTCCAGGCATAATTCTGCTAATATCGTTTGAAAAATAAAAGCTTTCTGCAAGTTTCATAAAGTTCCCGTCAAAAAGGTTTCCCTTATGTGAAGTGAATGACAATATTCCATGTTTTATTGTATGGTGCTTGCTTTTTTTCGCAATAAATCGGGAAGTAGCCGGATATTCCTCTATTATATTTTTGTTTTGGAAGCATTGTAAAAATCTTTCAGGTTTTGCACTAGCACTTCCTTCAGGCTCTTGTTGCCAGAGCATACCAAAAAATTTATGCAGTATTCTTTAATCGTTTTGAATATAGGCTGTATCAAACATCCACTTTGAATCAATTTTTGGTTCTCCCAAGGAATTAATACATTCCTGTAAGAAATTAAGCGCTGACTCCCTGTCGAAAGAGTCCTCGTCAGCCTGCTTCATATTTTGTGTTTCTTGTGCTTCATCGAAGTCGTTAGGAGTGGGTGCACTAGAGTTCACGCATGCGTAACCTACACTGCAGACAGATTTTTGATCCCAATTGCAACGATGGAATACTTTTCATCATCCACAAAAGAACGTCCCTCAAATTTATTCGGTAATTAGAATGACCAAGCTTTGGAAATGGATTGCAAAATATAAAACTTTTGAAACGACTTTCCATTGTTACCAATAACAGTTACTTCTATTTACACAAATCAAATAAACTTTTTCTATTAAAATAAAAAGAAACCATAAAACCATAAAATTTTTATCACAAACTCTAGCGAACTACACTGAGAAAAATAAATTGAAGTTTACTGCTTTTTAAATAGTAAAAAAGTTACACTTTTTTCCTTAATTTTACTTAACCCTGGAGTAAATTACTAATAAAATGCATGTAATATTAAAGAGATCAGGGAATCTTAAGTCGAAATAATTTAAAGTAATATAATTACGTTTACATTAAATATGAATCACGTAATTTTGTCCACACTTAGAGATGTTGTGCACATTTATACCGTAAGTTCAGTAAATTTTATGTACAAGTTTAAGAAGCGACGACATTCAATATAAACCGAGAAGTGAGAGAGAAAGTTTCATTCATGCAGTGACTTTTGTGTCGAACGGCAACGTTTTTACAGACCTGTAAGCTGAGTAATCGCATATTAAGAGAACTAACCACATGTGCGATTTCAAGACAGCTCTAGCCCAAGATATGTCCTAAGTTGACAGAAATTCTGCTAAGAATCGCAACGTGCAGAGCGCTTGCAAGCTCCACACAAAGACTTCTGAAGAAGCTGTATGGACGACGAAGAGGTTGAGAGCGTTCAAAACCTGCTATGTAAATTCTCCAACCCTGCCAAGTGTAGGACGAATACGCTTGGTAGCTACTTTTTTTTGCGAATTGGGGGAATTAGCAAACAAGGATCTGTGGAAAGCAGTTAACAGACTATTTATAATTTTTGTTATAAATCCGTCAATTTGCGCATTAAAGAGGGAAAATTACATGTTTAAAACTTATTTCCTTGTACTATTCCAAGTGCAATTTTACTTGTTAATCAATTGATTTATCCATTAAATAGAGAGAATTACGTACTTAAAACGTTTTTCTTACACTATTTAATATGGCAAATTTACATAATTTTTTGGTAAATCCCATTACAGAATATTTGGGAATATTACCAACTTATTTTATTATTTTGAATGTAGGCAAAAAAAATTCCTATACTCAAAGTAGTAATTTTTTCTCTCAGTGTAATCAAGGGTGAAACTAGAGATTTCATCTAGCATATAAACAAAACCCACATTTTCGGGTTTTCTAGAATAAAGAATATCATCGTTTTTCTGACAAAAAAAAAATCATATTTCGGTCCATGTTTTATTTTATACTTGTATTCCTGTTCCCATTTCTAACATTTCTTTCAATTTTATAAAACGCACACCCAACAAAATCTTTCAAAATACATTTATACTAAAAATTCTTGAAGTACGAATCTTTAAAAATTAATTCCATCGAAATTTTAAGTAATTCCAGTTTCTGCTTTTTACAGTTACTTCATTTCCTATAAAGGATTAAAATAAAAAAATATGAAAAAAATTTAAGAATTGCTTTTTCAGATAATTAAGGATAATTGATATATTTTTCTTCCTTAAATAAGAAATTACTACAACGAACCTGGTTTAATTTTTGCAAATACCGTAAGGCTTCTTTAAAACAATAAAACTTATTTCATGGAGCTGTGATGAGTACATTCTGAGATATGAATTTTTGAAGTTTCCCCAGCAAGTAAAATCTGCCATTTTCTTAGAAATTCAAATACCGTTATCTCCACCAAAAATATGTCATGTTAGAAAATAATTGACACAAACGTTTTTCTAATAAAAGACAACTTTGTGCGAAATTTTATCAAAATCTAAATTGGTTGATTCAGAAATTTACATAAAATTGATCGATTTTCCGTGGAATGAACAGGTTGTCATTCCATGTGTAACGCATAGAAACAATGGGTTGGACACCCATGTATAACATTCAAAATTATTTTTATTTTTACATGTCCGTCTGCCCGTCCGATCTCACGATAACTGGAGAACGGGTTCACTTAGGAAGCTGAAATTTTACACATGGGCTTGTAAAAAAAAAGAAATTTATGTTAGAAAAGTGACGAAGCAGGGGTTCGTAGGGTTACCATATAAAAATTTCGTTTTTCACTATATATTTGAACATTGTCTGTGAACGCGGCGACGTAGAGAGTTCAAATTTTTTACATTGCGTTTTCATATTTTTAGTAAGTAAAGCTTCAAAACTGGGCTAAATCGGGCAATCCGTTCTTGTTGTTGTCGTATAGAAATGAAGATCTTTTGGTATACTGTAAAAAAGATTAGTCTAAAGCCTCGTTTCCACTAATACAAATTTTCTTACCGGACAAGTTTTGAAACAAGTTGGCAACATTTTATATAAGTTTAAACGCTATATGAAAATTCAGACACATGTTGGCAACTTGTTCGATGTCGGCTGAAAAAAACTCGCAGAATTTGTTGGGTGAGTTTTTCATTTCAGTGGAAACGCTCATTTTTTGTATTGGATAAACTACTGGAAGACAATGGAGTAGAGTTGGCGAGATTTATTTAGTTGGAAACACTTGTAAGTTTAAGCTAACATGTCGGCTCCCAACAAGTACACCACATGTTACCGAACAAGTTGGCACAATTTGTATTAGTGGAAACGAGGCTTCAGACGTTTTTGTTGTACCGAAAAGTTCTTCAAACTATGAAACCCTATGAAATTGATTATAATCATTTTTCTTGCCTGACGAACCATTCTGCGAAAAACTATTTCAAACATCCAAACTTTCATACGAAATTACATACGGGGATTCATCTATAGTCTTAGACCAATTCCAGCCCTCTTACTTGTTTTCAAGTGCAAAACCCTTATACTTTAACAGCAACTTCTACCTAACTGAAATATCCATTTCAAGAAGTTCAGAATACAAATCATTACTTTCCGAAGACAGCAATATCGATTATTCGTCCCTGTCCAAAGGATAAATACATAAACTAATACGAATAAAAAGAAATAATATCACGAAAAGTAGGATGGAACTTTAAATATCAAACAGAAGCTGGTGAGTCAATCCCTGTTCCTGTTTCTTTTAAAATATCGAAACTCACGGAGCCTTTTTCATACATATACAGCTATCTGGCCGTTAATCACAAACTACATCGTATCACATGTGGATTTTACGTCTAAACAAAAAAACAATACGAACCCTACAACAATGTTCCAAGGGTTGAAAATGTTGAAAGCGCAAAGGTACGTCATTCAATCTAATCAAGTGAAATAGAAGGGCAAGTGGAGCAAATGAAAAACGGCATGCCTCCTTTTCTTTTATCCTGCTGTCCGATCAGAAAACCACTCACATCGGTCATTTATCAATTCACATTGATTCGAAAATTCGAAAGGAGGTAATCGTCGGATATTTCCTTGAAATTCCAGACACCTCGCACTCCCGCAGATTGGTGGTGATTCCAAGGTAAACGTGAAATATGTACGTGCGATGGAATGGAGACTCTGATTCAATAAAGTCATCTGTCAAGCAGAACGAAGTCGTTAACACTGATGATATCAGAGATAAAATTTTAGTGATTTTTCTCGGATTTTTTTATGATTATATTAAATAGTGGTGTTGAAAGCAGTTTATGGAGGTGGGGTAATTCCAAAATTAAATTAATCCTAACTGGATACTGGCTACTCGATTTAAGTTATAAAAAGGTTTCAGTACAGGTTACAGTAACGCATTTAATGAAAGTAATTTTCCATTGCTACTACTAATCTTTACGTCTTATACGTTCTGGACAGAGAAGCCCACAGAAAAATTCAACACAGGGTAAAAAATCGAAAGACTCAGAGCAGATTAAATCACGTTTATGAATAATTGGAGTAATTTACAAGGCGTTTATAAATGTACATATTAAGTTTCTGGAAATTTTAATAGTAAACACATAGATTTGCTTCGAGTTAAATAATAGGGCTCTAGACATTTTTTTAATTAAAATAAAAACGAAATAGTTATCAAGATGAAAATGAAACGAATAATCACGATAATAACAATAATAACAATATAATAGTGAAATAAACACTATTCATAAAGTATGAGTAGTAAGGGTATAAGAGAAAAAATAAAAAAAAATTAAATTAACAAAAACAAAAACTAGTCGCTAAGTTATTAGATTTGTGCGATAGTATTCGTGTAAATTTAGCTTTTCAATATAGCAACTATTTGTCCAGTTTTATATTCACTTATCGAACAAGTTATTTGAAGCTAGGCTAACCCAACTGTAATCTGACAATTTTGTGATAGTTCTTCCGAGTATACTTTGAAATGGCTTTTCGCATATTTTTCCAGAACGGCTTTTCGGACAGTAAAATTTAATAGGATTTCATATTCTGAAGAACTTTTCGATACAACAAAAATCTCTAGAACTTTTGACAGTATATGTAAAAAACCTAAATTTTTATATGTGAGCACAAAGTAGGGGTTGCCCGATTTAGTTTATTTTGAAATTTTATTTACTATTGCTATGAAAACATCATGCTTCCAATTTTAGATATCTACGTACACGCTTTCTCAAGCAGTGTCTAAATATATAGTCAAAAACCAAATTTTTGTATGGCAACCCTACGAAGGAGTTTTCTGATTGGTCCCAGTTTTGCACATAGATTTTTTTAGGCCTTCTGTAAAACTTCAGGTCTTCAAGTGAACGCGTTGTCGAGTTATCATGAGGACGGACAGACTGACAGATGGACATCCAAAAATCAAAATTACTTTCAATATATGCGTGGGTGTCCAACCCGCTTTGCTCCAACAGCATTATTTCTGTGCATTAATTGACAAATTTAGTATACCCTATGATTTCATCTAGGGTATAAAAATGTTGGGAAGAAATATTGCCAATATAAACAGATCCGAATTTGTTCGTCATTTTCCTTAATAACGGAAATATTTAGAATAAAACATATTAAAAAAAACTTTTAAAATAAATAATTTTCCTACATAAATTATACTAAAATGTAGAAAATATTTTTTTTTCTCTTTGATATACACACGAAAGTTTTATTGCAAAATAAATGCTAGAACTCAGATTAAATCTTAAAACTTTGGGCATGCATAATTATAATCACAATTGTCTAACTTCAACTCATAAATAACACTTTTCTTGTGCTTATCGCAGAGAAAGAAAAAATAATTTTTAGTTTGTAGTACAATTTATGTATTGTATGAAAATTATTTATTTCAAAAGTTTTTTTTTTAATATTTTTTATTTCCTACTTTTTAGTCATTACATTTTCGCTAAAAACTCATATTACGGGACATAACCTTTCTGATATGTTCTTTTGCTAACATTTTGGTGTAATTTTTTTCCTCTGCGGTGAATAGTATAGAAGATTTTCGCATATAAATTTAAGTACATGAAAAAAATGGAAAAATTTATTTCACTTCAAAACCCATATAGCGCGCGGCCCAGATTGGACAGCCCCAAGGGTGTTAGTTACCACCCCCAAAAACATTAATATTTTCACCCTATCGGAAAGCTTCCCACTCACTCATCCACGTTTACTATCCTAAAACTCTTTCATCGCGAACGGCACTCTCAGGCACAAAGTTATTTAGTCAGGGGTCGAAGAGTAGATAGAAATTATTTAAAAAGCAATCAATTTGCCGGATATGATGGTATTCTTTTCCAGATTTAGAGATCCATTTTATATGTCCTTATTAATGGTATTCAGGATGACTGGACGATTAACAAGGCTTATTGGAAGGATAAATATTTTCGAAACAAGAAAAGGAAAGAAAGTGAGAAAGTGAGTCACCGTTTCAGATTCCTCTTCGCATCCTCTACATATCGGATTATCAACAAGTCCTAACCTATGTAGGTGACCCCTGAGAAAACAGTGTCCAATAAGAATTCTCAGGGTAGGCTTGCTCAGTCTGGGCAGCCTTTTTTTAGAACCCGGGTTAGGTTTGCCCCACAGTTCCTTTGTTGTTCTACCCGAAGGGTCGTCTAACTATAGACTACTGTATTGGAAATCGGCGGAAGTCGCGATTGTAGATACAAGTGTCTCGGTGCGGTCCCAGTTGTGGAGGATGGTGCCTCCGAATTCGCACCAAGTCTCGCAAGCTCGTCTGCTTTTTCATTTTCAACATAATTGTTACCAGGCACCCAAAGAACGAGTACCCTGTTATACTGAGAGAGGGAATTCAGGATGGTCTTACACTTTAGTACTAAGTTGGAAGTTGTGAAGGGCTTTGGCAAGGCCTTGACAGCCGCTTGGCTGTGCGAGCATACGTCAATCTCCTTATTCTCAGTGTTTGAGCCAAGGAGGTTCCTTCCCGCCACAAGAGTGGCCTTGACATCCGCCTGGAAAATCGTAACATAGCTTTCCACGTATATGGCAAATTCCAAATGAGGCTCCTAACAGAGACGCCTGCTTCGGCGTTGTCTTCAGATCTGAAGCCGCCCGTATAAATTGTGATGTGTAACAATAGGTGAAGCACAGATTGTTATGCCCATTCATTTCTAGATGGAAATTTCGTTTTAAATTACTTATCAGCATTGTCTTGAGGACGTGGTCTCTCTTCCTGTTGATGTGAGGTGCGATGGATCGCACAAAATCAAGGATGGGCTCGTATGAAACCCTGGTTTCCGAATGGATCCAGTTTTGATTCAGATGCAGCCTCAGCGGTGCGATAGAGGCCCCCTTCTTAATGTGTATCTGCACGAGATAAGAATAACCTCAAGAGCTCGAGTACTGGTAGACTTGAAAGCGCGGCTTGCACTTGTGTTTTTGTTTTACAGTCCTTATTTTGGACGAGGTCTATAAGTAGATATCACATTGAACAAAGTTTTTCTGGAAAAAAAACAACATCCCGTGTCTAAACACAACTCAATCAAACATGTCTGCAACTAATGACTTCCACTGAGATACTAACAGATAATGCCATCCAACTGACGGGACTATGTCTATTTCCAGTCCAAAAGTAATGCCACGTGTGAGTGATATTGGGCCTTAAAGAGTAAACTTCTGGCATTTAAATAATGTGTTTTTATGCCGTGTTGTTATTTTTATTATTATTTTATCTAAACAGTATATTTCACCACAATCATTAGGTATAATAATATAAATCACGCATTCCTCTACATTGTTAAAACAGCGGGCCGTATTACTTTTAAGTTTTTTTGTTTTTTTTTTAAGAAAGTTGGCTCCTGAGCTATTTTCAATGGAAATTGAAAATTAAATATAAACATTTTCTTGAATTTAAGTTAGGAAATATCCATCAAAAGTTTAAAATATATTGTCAAACACAACTTCCATTTAGTTTCAAATCTGACGACAATCATATCAAAATAAAAATTAATTGGATTTCACCAGAATTCCTGTAATACAGAAAACTCCTTCCTACGCTATGCTTGCATTTCCATAGGAGGATAATTGTTTTATTAACTCAATATACATGAAATTTGACTATGTTCTCCTTGAAAACACGTCCTTTATCACTTGATAGCAATCGAAAGGTGTTAAGTCTTAAGCAAAGAGACCTTTTCACTGTTGGTTAATTAGCATTTCCCTCTATCGGACGAATATTCCTTCTAAGTGTCAGGTTCTATTTAAATTGCCATCGGATTTGTTCCCCTTTGTATCCTTTATGCTTTTGGGCTTGTATTTTCATCTCGGTTCTTGAATTTTGAGCCCATAAGGATGACAAACTTTGCTGTATATTTCCCTTATCCCTATATCCATGATAATGTTTGCATGTACGTATGTATGTGTGTATGTATGTATGTTTGTACATACCAATCTTGATATCAGTCTCCATTTGTCTTATCTCTCTGCCTGTCTTTTCTAATTATCCTGGGAAGCAGGTCTAAATCTTTAGTTAGATGTGGTGGTGGTTAATGGCTAAGCTTCAAAACATCTCTTAAATCTAAACTTGAGAGATGTTGCAGATTGCAGATAAACAATACGGAAGTAAAGGCAAATACGCGGTGGCTAGAGGGTATAAAGGCTTAAATCGGTTGATCCCGGCTTCTTGGGGCTTGTGGTAAGGGGGAAATTCAATCTAACTTCCAGCTGACAGAGAATGGGAATTTAATTAAAGGATTTGAATAATCAAGCACGTGCACAAATAGCTCCATACAGCTGAAGCAAAATTAAGGATGCCATTCGAGTTGTAGAAATCATTCAGTAGACTCTAAAGGAATATGTCGAGAAAAAAGATGTTTCAAAAAATTTTTGCTGAATATCGACTTTTTCAAAAAATTTCGCCAGGATTATTTTCTTTAAAGTAGATTTTTGACGAATATCAAGTTTACACATAGGAAAGACTTAAGGATCATGTTATCTGCACCGTTCATAAAATCGAATCCATAACTTCAAGCAGTTTACAAAATGTCGTCCGACGTTTAACCAGAAATTTCTTGCACATATCGCAAAGGCTGAATTTGCTAAAAGTAAATACCTATAACGCCCTTTTAATCTAAAGAGGCATCTCGAGGAAGTGTGTTCAACTTTTACCATCCGAAGTGGAATATATATACGTAAAGATGTTGCAGAGTAAGAAAACCCTTAATGCGGGAGTTAACGTACACCCGAAATGACTTTTGCGGATTATCATTGCAAAAGATATTTAAGTGTAATTTGTGGTTCAGTTCCTGGAAGTGGAATTGCTCTTGTTGGTTCTAACGCGTTATTGTTGCTGTAATTTTTGTGGATGCCACAGAACGGATGAAACTCCGAAAATACTTTCACCTTCAACATTGTATCCATTTAGATTTTATCAACTTATTTATTTCTCTTGAAAATTCTTCTGAATTTCGAGGACACTTGATGCTTCCATCCTTATGTTGGAATGTTTCGTTTTTTTAGAAAAAAACTTAAGTTGTTAAAGAAAGGGGAATGGACGTTTTTGTCCCACCCAATAACAGTAATGAATTATATACCTACTAATTGATGTATCTTTTAATATGGAACAATACTTATTATATTGATTTTTCTCAAAAACCAGTCTGTAGGGTTTATGGACTCTGAAATCTGGTGCTTTAAAAAGAGTAGGTACTGTGTCCGTATTTTAATTGTTATTTTACTCGTTTTCATTTCTGATACATCTGAATACATCTAAATACAAGATCCATCTAGTATTCACCTCCCGTAAAAAAGTGTGGGTACTTGCTCAAGTCACCAACACTTGTGAGTGATATGCTGATAGGACATTGCAGTCATACACTGAAAAAAATTAGTGGGTCATATCAGTGGAGTAGCCAGGAATTGTGCAAGGGAGGGGTCCGAGTGAAAAATTCACTCACAAACAACACTTTGCCGAAATTTTCATATTTATTTATTCTATGTCACAATGTCATTTTCTCTATCTATCACTATTCATTTGACGAAACCAGGAAAAGAGATCTGAAAATGAACAATATCTTTAATTATATGTAAGTATATTAAAAAATTACGAGCTCTACCTGAAATTTGGCTTATATGCGGAGTTCCAATTTACGAGGTTTTTTAACAAGCTCTGTAATAACTTCATGGACTTCTGGCATGATCTCCCTATAAATATTCATGAGTGCTAACCCATTTAATCTCAGTTGTGCAGTTGAATTTCTAACATAAGATTTTAACCTTCGCAGTGTGGAAAACGACCGCTCGGCTTCGCATGTCGTTACTGGTAAAGTAACCAATATACATAGAAGCTTGAAGATGTTTAGATACAAATTTTCATCACAAGCAGAAAGAGCCTCAATCGCAGTAGTAGGTAACTTGTCCATTCGAAAAAATTTTCGCTGCCATAACTTCACCTCAAAAATCATTTCTTCTTGGGATGCTTCAATGTCCCCCGTGTAAAATTCACATAGATGCTTTACTTCTTCCGCAATGTTGTTTATTTCAGCATTCCAATTATGTAAGGGAAGCAAGTATTTAAAACCTTTAAGAATATTTTTATGTGTCCTAAATCTAGATTCCAAATTAGCGCAGAATTCATCAAAAAATGGTATAAAAATTGTAATGCGAAAGTAGTCTTCCGCCGATGCAAAAGGAACATTATTTCTATGAGTCTGCCGGCTTACTCATCTAGGAATTTTGATTTCAAAATCACGTTCATTTGCTTTTTCTAAAACATTTTTATATATGGTATTGAATTCCACGTCGCTATTTTCTCTTATTGCTCTTATTTCGAGCAGGAGATCTTCAGCAACATTAACAGCTTCGCTCAAATCTATTGTTTTAGTTTGTAGGAAACGACAAAGGCCAATACTAAAACTAAAAATTTTATGCAAGCAAAGGAGAGATATACAGAAGTCCGCTTGATTAATTATGTTCAAAATTGTGTATGCTTTCGACGAAGCCACTGGATCCTGCCATGACGATATATGCTCTAAAGCGTCAATAACTGCTGGTTCCAATTTAAGGAAACATGTTACAGCATCATGTCTTTCAATCCATCGTGTGGGGCAGAAGTTCTTCAGTTTTTCCTTTCTCACTTCTGGAATAATACGTAACACACAATCTTTCAAAAGTACTTGCTTTTTAGGAGTATTGAAAAAGTTGTAAATTTCCCCTAAAGTATGCATACAGTTTCGTATATACTCAACTTTGCAAGAGTTTGATACAGCCAAATTGAAGCTGTGACTTGAACAATGGACGTAAAGAGCAGTTGGAGCAATTTCTCTGATTTTGGCTTGAACGCCATTGAACTGACCGCTCATTGCAGCGGCTCCATCGTAACCTTGTCCTCGGATTTTGCTGACACTCAAGCCTATTGTCTCTATTTCTTTCAGTATTGCTTCAGAGATACCGTCCGCGGTTGTATTAGAAAGAGGAATATAACCAAGAAAATACTCACAAAGTGTTGGCTCTTTGTCTTCAAATTTTATAAAACGAATACACAACGACATTTGTTCCGTACCGAAAATATCTGCTGTTTCATCCGCCATTAGTGAAAAGCAGTAAGAATCATTGATCTCCGCTATCAATTTTTCCTTAATTGTACGTCCAATAGTTTGAATGATCTCGTTTTGAAATTCTGGGCTTATGTAACTTGCATTCCTTGGACAAGATTCTAATAAGCGCTTCAGCTCCCCATCATATCTGGCGTTGTTTCTTAATAGAGCACGAAGATTTCCATCATTTTCAGCCGGCTCAATTTCCACATTTTTTATTAGGCCAAAATCTCGATGTCCCCTAACTGCAATGCCTTGCCGACCACAGAACATTATAGCTGAAACAATTGCCAAAACCATCTTTCTGTTATCTTGTACTTTTCTTTTTAAGTCTGTGCTGATTAACTGCTCTACAGAAGTCTGCTTTCCTTCTGTTATTGCACTCATAGTTTTGGCGTCTTCAACACTTTTCTCATGATACAAACATTTTTCATGTGCTATAAATCGTTCAGTTGCATGTTTCCAATCATTATATTATACCATTACAAGAGAGCGTAAAGGTTGATTACCACACCCTCCTACCGATTTAGAAAAAAGTAAGCAAAATTTGCAAAATGCTCCATCTTCGACTTTGGAATATGCTAGCCAATTCCATCTCAAAAACCAGTTGTGTTGAAAACTAAGATTTTTTCCTTTCTGCATCCGGCTAGGAAATTTAAATTGTATATCTGGTGTTTTTACATTTTTTAATGCCATCAGCTTATTTTCATTAGTCATTATACTAACATGTTCAATATACCCCGATATATCAGTTTTGATCGGAAAATGTATGGTGAGATTTTCCGAGTAATTCACACTTACACTAGCAGAATCTGTAGTTACTGACGTTGACGCTTCAGAAGGAAGCTGAGATGGACCAGGATCAGACTGTACAGCTGTATCAATCCTATTTGTAACAGTTTCTAGCTCATTGTCTTTAGTTTTCTTTGCAAAAAAGTTTAAAATTGTTGTTTTGGCTACACGTTTTTGGGCCATCACTTTTTGTAATATATAACGTTCACTTTTAGAAAACTGTTTAATTGTTTCTATATGATAGGATAAGTAAGTTAGAACTATCACCGTTTTAGTATGAATCTATTATATGGATCCAAAAGTGTACCACCTTTGCAGATAATTTAGTTTTCTCTTCGGTGAAAACTTTAATAACTTTAATAAATATTTTATTGCATATTAACTTTAAATTTGTTACGCTGAAAGAATTAATGCAATAACATATTAACTTTTATAATAAACAACAACAAATTGTTCAGAATTGAAGTGGAATTTAACGGTAAATCCTTCAATTGCCATTGGTTTCAAAGGGGGGGGGGGGGGGGGGGTCCAAACCCGTGGACCCAACCCTTGACTACGCCACTGGGTCATATTAACCAAAAGTCTACGTCAAAATAACAATTTTCGCATTTAAAATGGCTCCTACCACAAAAATGGTTAAAGATTACTATTATGCATGTTTATTTCAAACATGCAAAATTTGAACACTTTTCATAGCAAAATAATTGGCCGTACACATTAATTTAAACAAAACTCATATTCGTTTTTACAATTACTTACATTCAGAACAAATAGTCTTTATAGCTAACAGAAACGTTTGGAATGTTCAATAGTAACTCTTTGGGTATTTGATTTAAATGCTTTTTGTGGTCACTTCCAAACGTAAAAATTATTCTAATCATCGACCCTGGATAAGGCGTAAGGTCATTCTTAAGTGTTCAGCTTTGGTAGAAAAACTTTAACACATTTTCTGTAGAAAATAAAAAAAGCATTCTTTTTCAACCTGTACTTTTTATTTTCAGTTAAAAATCCTTCAGAGATAAAATAAATATATGTATATACCATAATAAATATATTATATAAAAAAACAACTTTAAGCAGATAAAATGAAAATTAACTTCATTCAACATATTTAACATGGTCAATTTGTGGTTATTTACTAATTTTAACATAAAGTAATTCGAAAACATTTTATAAAGGCTTATTTCTAATAATAGATTTTCCGTTCGTCATACTATATACATGAATTGGAAAACTTGTGAAATAACTAATTTTATATAATAATAATACGTTTGTATTGCAACCAATCTGATAACTTTGAAAAGGCTCTTCAAATCCGATTATATTTATTTCATTACATAAAATAAAGAGTTCATTTTCGCGAATGACAATTAATTGTAAAATTTTATAAAGTTTTAGTTTGCCCTGTTTGTCAGATGTTAAGTACAGTATAGAGATATTCTGACTTAATTTGTTTAAAGGGATCAGACCAAATTTCTATTACATCTTGAGAATTATGGCAACTACTTAAGTTTAAAAGATTGTGACTTTTTAGTGTACCTACTACACATTTAGTAATTTCAGAGATTTTGTTTTGAATTTGAAGGGCGTCTTTTCGACTTATACATTGAGAGTATATGACAAGTGCGAAATTGATTACCAAATTATCCAACATGTCTACGTTGCTTTCGATGTGCGAATTAGAACTAAATTCTTTTAGACTAGCTTCACTGCTAACCGATTTCTGTTTATTTGTTGTTTGATTATTTTTTTTTTGAACATTTTCAAAGTTATTTATTTGATTGTTATTAATATTATAGGAGCTCTGTTTATGTATATTATCTGGCACCAAATTTTTATGAGTTATTGACAAATGCTTCTTAAAAGCTTTTCGATTAGTAAATATTTGGAAGCATTTGTGTTGACCACATTTATATGTTCCATAATTGCCTATCTCATGAAAATTTTTAAGGTGGAAAATAGATCAGGCACAACATTAAATTCATTTTTACATAAAGAACAAAAGTACATATTGCTGAAAGATATTAAAAAAAAAAAGTCAAATTCAATTTAAGTTTTGCAAAAAAGTAACTAGACCTGAAACTCGTGGGTACGGTTTATCATTTTTATTTCGAAAATTAAAAAAAATATCGTTGGAAAAAATCCAAATACCGGCACAATATTCTGAATATGACTTGAAAGACTTTAAAACATATGTCAATAGTTGATAAAAATGAGGTAAATTTAAGTTTTATTCCGGCAAAAAATACATAAAATTCCTCTAATTCGGTAATATCCTTACCTAAAACAATTAAAAACGGCTGCAATGTGGCTCTTTCCTGGTAAAATCTTTCTCTAGTACTCTCTATTGCTGGCATAAAATCGCTTATGTCTTTAATATGTAAAACAAGAGCATCACAGGCTTCCTTAATGGTTGTCTTTCGTCTCCTATTCGTGGTTACTGTTCTGCAGTTCCAGCTAAGAATTTGTGAAAGAACCAACGCGTTTCTATTAGATGGTAATTTTGAACATAGACGCGTTTGAAACAAACTATTGCGTTTGCAAACGACTTAATCCAAAATCAAACATTTTTTTCAAATGGCCCGTACGGTCGCATGGTCAAAGAAAAGCGTTGGAAATGAACGCGTTTCCATATATTCTAATCAGGAAAGAGTTGTTTTCACAATTATTCTTCTAACTATGTTATCAAATGCGAAGAATATTTGTTATAACATCTGAAAGTTTTCTCAGTGTAAGATTTACTAATAAAACTCTCTTACCTTGAAAAAGCAGTCAGAATTTTTTTATATATTTTTTAAATTGCATGTATAAATAATCAGACATCATGAAAATGTATTAGAATTTAATAATCGTCAACTATTTATTACATGATTCAATAATATTGTCGGAGCATTGAACTGATCATGTCTCCTAACTTGTTGATACTCACCATGGATTTTATGTGAACATAATTACCTACAGTATGTCTTCCAGGCAAGCATTTAAGTACAAAAATGTTGCAAAAGAGCAGCTCTCCCAACTAAATCCCTACTAACTAAAATTTCGGACTTAGGTGTCTCTGCTCGAATGTACCGCGACTGAATATATCCTCTTAAAAGTCAGACCTTCATTAGGTATATAATACTGAGATACGTCATGGAGTTCTTTTCTCTATATATTTCTATATTACACAGTAAAAAATAATTCCCTAAAGAGAGTGGCAGCAATTTTTGCCACACAGTTTAAGCATTTGTCAATAAGATTAGGGAAAGCTCCACCTTCGAAAACTAAGATTAGGTTTTTATCCCTAAAATGTAGGTAGGTTTTCTCCCTGAAATGTAGGGAATTTTGGTTTTCTCCTCCTAAAATTTCGGGAATATTCCCTAAAATTTAGGGAATTTTCATTTTTTTTTTATGTTTTTCCCTACAATTTAGGGGGGAGAATTCTCTAAAATATTGGGAATTTTAATTTTTTTTTGTTTGTAGGGACTATTCCCTAAAATTTAGAGAATATTCCCTAAAATGTAGGGAATAGGTGATAGCACCGCACCACTCTCCACAATAAGTGAAGGCGATAGAAGACCACCCCTTTTAAAAAAACATAAGAATGAGCTGAATAGCTCTCATTTGTTATGTTGGTGTACTGGGCACGCTTAAGCAAAATATTGAAAAACAATATATGACTTGTTTTCAAAATCAATGTGTGAATTATATAAACGAAAATACATTTCCATAATAAAGGTAGCATAATACCTAATTCGTTGAGTGTTCTCTTCCTTATATCAAAGAGAGCTTAACTTTTCGGAAATTTGACGTACTTTAGAGATTCATCGAAAGTTCCATTGATTTGAGGAAATTAAACTGATTTTCCCTTGCTATCAGAGAACATTACATTTGTTTTTAGGGAAAAACGTGTCTTAAATTTAGGGAATAGTCCTAATATTTTTTACAGTGTACTTAGGCCATTTTGGATACGTTTGCTTTCAAAGATTTAGAGTCCATACAGACTGGTTTTTGGAAAAGGTCAACATAATAAGTATTGTTCTAAATTAAGATATAAATCGATTAGTAGATATATAATTCATTAGTCCTGATGAGTGAAACCAGACCCCATATATTTGTGCCCATTCTCTGTCATAATATCCGAAATTTTCCAGAAAAATCTTATTAAATAAATTATAAATTACACGACAGTAAAATTCTCAGCAGCTATGATGGAACAACTACGTACAAAGCATGTATGGAAAAGAGGACATATTTTCCGGATGACTCATCCAATTAACTTTGATTGCGACTCCAATTTTCTTGCGATGGCGTTGTATTTCATCATTCACACGTCTACGATGTTTTCTTTCTTGCTCAAGTTTTTTTTTTTCACAGATTCGCCTATTGTACCAAACGACCTAAAGGTAGTTTCATATGGTTTTCTTTATTTTTAAGGTATTTTAAATGCTTTCAAAATGAATAATGAAAATTAGTTATATCTACTAATAAATTTACGCAGATAGAACCAAATACCACAAGCGATAGCTCACTTGAAGCCCTCATTCAACAGCTGTCGTTAGAGGCATGACGTTGAAAATCTATATACTGGAAAGTTATTGGCAATTTTGTAAATTTCGCCTAGTACAATATTAAATGTGCCATAAATACGAAATTACGGTGCGTAGGACAAAGAACCTATATAAAGTTTTTATTATCACATTCATAATTGGCAATGCTTTATAAGCTGAAACATAATGCATATTATATTATATTTGTAGCTTTTGTACTGGTATTTAGTTTATGGTTTCAAAGGGTTATATCAGTTAAAAAAAAAAAACAAAAAATGTTAGAATATGGAACTTTTAGGTATAATGCATAATGAAAATAAACTGTTGCACAATTCACGGCCTAATATTCGCATATTGCGACCAATGGAAACACACAAAGTGTACCATAAATTGCAAGTTTTGCATGTTTACTTGGATATTTCTTAACATCACGTGGAGTCGAATAATGGGCAATATGATGGCGAAACCCAAAAAAATTACGCTAACTGAGTACTAGCTTTGAACAAGCAGGGGACCTTATTGAGAGTAACCGACACGAGAATAATGACCGTGACAAAATTTTAAGAATGTTAATCAGGGGCGGCGGATCCAACTAGCCCCCCCCCTCCCTTGAAGACCACTGAAAACAATTGCAGCAGATCTTCTTAATTTTTCCTAACAAAATGATTCACATCTATTCTACTGCACGTTTTGTAAAAAACGTACTAATTTCTGAAAGCGTTCCTAGGCCCTAGCTAGCACCTTGGCCTTCGGTCATGGTTGTTGAAGCCTATAGAGAAAACAGCAAGCGCGGATACCTGTACACGAGTGTCGCTTTGCTCGGGGTGTTTCAAGCAAGACAGAGCCTATTCATGTTAACGCGATGAAAGGTTTGTTTTAATTGAAAACAGTTGCCAAATGGTCCTTGATAAGCCTTCCATATAAAGACGGCTTCTTAGAAAATTATCGGCGCGGCGTGGCAAAACAAACATTTAAAGAAACAATTATAACTCGTAATTGGAGAAATTCATCAAAACTACACAATGGTGAATCAATCATTGTGCATTGTTGAAGTGAGTGTAATTACATTTAAAGCAAGAGATTAAGTTTTAAATATTTTTTTTTTTTTATTTCGTAAAATGTAATAGTTTTTATAGAATACTTAGCCTAAATGTTAAATAAAAAGCAAAAATTAATCTGCACATTGGGAAAGTCTAAATGAGTATCTTAGAGAATTTGATTGGTCGGTTTGTTTTGATTCAAGGGATATTAATTAATGCACCTTTTAACATTGTAAGTCTTGGCATGTGTGAATACATTCAGTATTTATAGAACAGATCTTAACAACAGCAAAATCGCTCTTGGTTTAACGATAAGTACAACCAAGCAACAAAAGGGAAATATTCTGCTTTTCCTATCAATTGCATCCATGTCCAGAACTGAAACAGTATCCAAAGAGAAAAATTTATTTTTGACCAGAACGTTAGAATATTGGCAAAACTCAAAAGGCAGCAAAGGTTTCTGGTCCCAGGTTAAAACTATCACGAGCAACTTCAGCAGTTCCTCTATTCCTTCACTATTTTACAAGGAAGTGATTGCTGACTCGCTGAATAAAACTAATATTTAGACTTTTAGAATCACTTCAAATTCTCCTTTTCCACCTACTTTACATCTCCCTTGTAGATGTGTACAAGAGCTAATACACATCGATACGAGAGATATTTTCAAGGTCCTTAAGGAGATCAACGTCTCCATAGCTGCAAGTCTTTATAGTTGCAAGCCCCCGTTAAATAAAACCTGTTACTGATTCTTGGCTAAAGCTCTGCGAAAACTATTCTACTTGTCTTATTCGACAGGAAAATTTCTAATTGCTTGGAAACTGCCTCACGTTCAGCCTATTCCCAAGAAAGGAAAGAGTAGTGATCGCTCAAATTATCGACCAATTACAATCACTTCGATTCTTTAAAAGGTTTTTGAATCTATCATTAACTACAAATTAATGAAATATCTAGAAACTAATCAAACCCACAACGATCGCCAATTTGGCTTTTCTTTTTCTGTCTTTTCTTATGGAACGTTGAAGCTTTAGTCTTCTCAATTTTGGTGAGTCCAAAATCATTGCCCTGTCTTGCGTTGAGCCATTTTAGTCAACCTTCAAGCACTTGGCCTCTCTCGTCCTCCTCTATTATGAATGTAAAGTGTTTTATCTGGTCGCTAATACGGATTATATTAGACAGTGCGACAGCTCAATCTCAGCCAATAAATGCTGAGGTGCCTCTCTCTTCTCAATTTTCATTAATTATATCCTTTCCCTTACTTTCAATCCCATATATTATTTTGCTGATGAAAGTACCCTTGGTTTCTCTTACTCCCTTGACATCCTTGGGGACAACAAAGGAAATGTCACATCTGCCAAAATTGATTGCATGATTAGATCCTTGAATCACCTTGATAATATCGTTCCAAAGCTGTCCCATCTCTTTAAAACAAGATCATAATTTTTGCATTCCCGTTTCTTTCGATAGAGCACTTCTTGACGATACACGTCTTTATGTATTCTTAACATTAATATTTGCAGTATGTTAAGTTGAACAGATCACAACTTCTCTCTTGCCTAATAACCAACGAAATATTTTGGATTTCTGAAAAGGCGTAAGAAATATTTCAGTCCATCGATTCTAGCGCTCTCCGAAAAGTTCTACATCAGACCTAGAACGGAATACAATTTCCATATTAGGCCGAGGCTGGACTTACACGAGCACCATCGCAATGTTTTTGCCTTTTTCTCCTATATTGCTACATGCATTCATTCATTTAATTTTATTTCGGAAAGTACACAAGATTATTAATCTTTTAAAGTACATTATAAATTGGAACATAAAAAGAGAAAAGCGTGAGTTCAAACTTAAAAAACACAGTTGAATCGGTATAACAATGATAGTACTAATAAAACTTAGAAAACAAAAGCAAAAGAAAAACACTTATAAAATAAAATAACTAATATGATCATTGTTCTGATGAAATGTCTAGTCTGATCCCGAATTCCTTCTATTCCTTCTGTATAATACTCGCACTGTAAGCCGTGTACATCCATTTACCCTTTAAAATACTTTCGGTTGTGTGCGAACGTGGAACAGTCTCCGATCTTCTCTCTTTTCTCCGGCATGTAATCTGCGAAATTTTAAGGGTGACATACATCAGCACCTTCGCCACCGTCCTCATGTTCCCTAATTCCTTTCTTTATCACCTTCTTGCCATGCTGTGCTTTGTATCATAGTTTATAGGATATCTCCTGAGCTTGGCTTAATAATATAAAAAACAAAAGAAGTCACACTTTCTTAGCTTGCCGACGAAGTTATGCACGTACAAGGTATGTATTGCATCTCATCTGTGACTGCTATTTTAAATAAATGTAAAATTTTAATTCCTGTATTTTACAAAGATTCAATTTATGATAATTCGTGAATTTGAATAAAGTACATTTTCCCAGTTTTACTAACTAAAATGGATGATTGGGAAGTTTTACACTTCCACCATTTACAAACCAAAACAATATGAATAATCTAACATCCTCTTTGAGTTTTCGGAATAGCAAAGAACCTTGAGTAACTTGCTTCGTTGCGAGTGGGAGCTGAACTGTTTAGTATAGTGGTGGAATTGCCAAAATTGAACTGGTTGTTGTTAATATCTATGATATGATAGATGATGATTGATCGAGACAACAAAATGTATATGCTGCAGTTCAACAGTTCTTTATTAATATAGATATATAAATGTATATATATCTATATATATTTATCCTAAATTTATAGTAGGATAAAAATTGAAATTAAATTATTTTTATTTTATGATAATATTTTTTTATTTTAAATTATAGTTCTTTCTTTTAAATCTTTTTTAAAATCTTTTATATTTTATTAAAAGTGTAACATTGAACTTTTAAAATATTCTTTAACAGTTTTGGCGTCTAAATTAAGAAATTTTATAAATATGCCTTTTGGCAATAAAATTAATATTTTAATAAGTTTGCCCTCTAGCGTTTTAAATAAACTATTTATTTTTTTTTGCCCTCTGGCGTTTTAAATTAAACTATATAAGTTTGCCCTCTGGCAATTCACTAAAGACTAAAATATCCATGACACAATTCTATATTTTTAAAATCAAATACATTCCAAAAAGTCTTGATGCGTATTTTCTAAAATTGTGTACAGTAGTGTGTATCTGTGTTCCAAGTTTTTTTTCTTCAAGGTGTTTTCCTTTAAACGTCAAATTTGAACTTTTTTATTTTATTTACAGTCAGTGCAAATATTACTCTGACAATATTATTCTGACAATCACAAATTATGTTTTATTCTATTTTTATTTACCAACAAAAATAAAAATTATTATGTAGCTTCCGCTACAGGAGCCACTTGCTAATCTGTTTGACTCGTATCTTTTGTGACATTTGCGAGTGGTGGCGATTGTCTTCAAACTTTTGTTCAGTTTTCAGCATATGACATTTCTATAATTTTAAATCATAGTTGCAACCCCTCCCCCTCGCCCTCACCAGAATCCTGGATCCACCACTGATGTTAATAAATAATAATATTGAATAAAAAACGTCTTCAAATTGTAAATAGAGCGTTTTGCTGCATTAGTTCCTTGATGCGTACGTGTAAAGTTATAGTATGTTGATCATGTTAATAATTTAGAATCAGTGTTAATTTGTTTTCATCTATCAACATTCATTGAGAGATATATAGGGCGGCTAAATACATTTTGAACTTGCTCCAATTTTTTCCCATTTCCCTGCTTTCATCTTGAATGATAAGTAGAAATTAACATGCACTCTAAGAAAGGAAGTTGTTTATTTTACAATGATATGATATTTTTCCGGAAGCTGGGGTCCTTGCGTACTCCCTAAAAAGAAAAAAAAAACCAATTAGGATATCATAGGTAAAAATAAAACGGAAATTACCTTGACTGTGGTACGATGCGAACTAAAACATTTCCATGAAGCAGGCCCTACCTCTATCAGCGGCGTGGCGCTTTTGGAAGCAAGGGAAGCATTGCTTCCTTTAGGTTTTCAGATGTAATATAATTAAAACAAATAAAAATTAAAAGAAATAAAAAATTACGGCAAAAAATTTCATTAAAAAATATTTTCCCTAAAACGTTTTTATATGTCCTTCGCTGTAAACTATCGGATAGAAGCAGTTATAAAATTACCTCCTTCTGAACAAAACAATCAAATACAAGGCAATCGAATAACATGCAGTGCAAAGTATAGCATTCGAGCACGTCTGGCCTCTGTCTATGATATCGCAACCGAAACCACTGCCTGGGAGGTGGTTTGCGGTTCTGTTTCCATCAGCAATCGAACAACATCCAACAAAATGTATGACATTCGAACTCATCAGGAATCTACCTATGACGTCACACGCTACGCCAGTAGCATGTATTAAGGTAATTTCATTCATATGGATGGATATATGTTTTTATACCCTAGGTGAAATCTACAGGGTATATCAAGTTTGTCATTCCGTTTGTAACACCTCGAAATAATTATGGTAGAGCAAAATGGATTGGACACAGACGCCTAATATTAAAAGTTATTTTGATTTTTGCTTGTCCGTCCGTCTGTCCGTCCGTCTGTGTCTGTCCGTCCGTCTGTGTCTGTCCGTCAGTCTGTGTCTGTCCGTCCGTCCGTGTGTGCGCACGATAACTCAAGAACTGAGAAGAGAGCTGAAATTGTGTACACGGATTTAAAAAAAAACAAGTATAATTAAGTTCGAAAATGAGACAAATCGGGCAACTCCTTCGTGGGGTTGCCATACATAACTTTCTTTTTCCACTATATATTTGGACACTGCCTGAGAACGCATCGATATAGAGAGCTGAAATTTGGTACATGGTGTTTTCATTCTACTAGCAAATAAAATTTCAAAAATGGATTAAATCGGGCAACTCCTTCTTGTTGTTGCCATATAAAAATTTAGGTTTTTTTACGTATACTGTGAAAACGATCAGTCCAAGACATTTTTATTGTACTAAAAACTTCTTCAGAATACGAAATTCAAACTTACACAGAATGGTGACATTACGAAATTTCATACGGGCAATCATCTAGGGTATCATAGGTCTTAGACCAATTCTAACTTTTTTACTTGTCATTATGATAGATTAACGCTGTATTTGTTTCTTGTTCTTCCATCAATTTCATAATAGTACGTCGGTTAGGAAGCATTTCGGTTGTTAGTTGGCAATATGTTTCAGCCGCGCGGGTGAGGGAAAATTGTAAATTCGTGACGGGTAATTCAAATTATATAGGGGAATATTGCTTTAGAGAAGGAATGGCTTGATATATAAGCAAATGAGCGATTATAGATATAAATAACAGAACTTAAAAACGTTGTCTCTCACACTTATTTGTACTGAAGATAGCCGAAAAGCTGAAACCGGTCGACATTCGAGGTAAATAATTTGTGTACTGAAGATAGCCGAGAATCTGAAACCGCTCTACATTCGAGGTAAATAATTTTTATCAAATAACTGTGGGATACAACGTTTTTAAGTTTTATTATTTATAATGGCGTTCCACACAACGTCCACAAAATAAAACGATTATAGATATTTTAATTGAGCTTATTTAGAATTTATTTATCACCGTCATGCCATAATCGCCAATCTACTATTTTTTTGAGCTGCTGAACTGAAACTCAGGAAAATCAAATCTATATTCTGTTATTCTGTAAAAGTCTTATTTGTATTACTTTACCAATATATAAGATACATACTATATGCCCGGTTTTCGTTTTGAAGAATGAGCTCAGATATTTGAAGAGCGTTTACTCCTAACATTGCTACATCTCAAAATATTACTTTCTCAATTTCATGAAAGTGACGAATAACACTCTCTGTTTCATAATACACCATGTTAGAAACGAATTTGAAATTTTCCCACTTCGCATTTTGCAATTTTTTTGAAATTTCATTTACAGAGCTCAAATACCGTTATTATTATACAACGTACCCAGTATATTAGAACACTCTTGAGTATCTCTCCACATCCTAAAAACCCATTGCCTTCGGTTTCCAGAAAACGAAAAATATCAAATTTGTTTATACTCTCACGTCCTCAATCGTGGGGGGTTAAGAGCAGGGGCGGATTTGATCACTTGGCCGCCCTAGGCCTATGGAAGATTGCCGCCCCCCCTACTCCCTGTAAAACACGAAAAATTGAATGATCTATATCCAGTGAAGGGACCCCAGGCTAGAATTAGCGGAGTAGGCTGCCTCATAAATCGGAGTAGATTTGAAAAAAATGGAGTAGAATTAAAAATAACACTTTCCAACGAATTATTTTATTTAAAAAAACGAAAAAGTATAAAAATGTAATGAAATACCCACAACTACAAGAAAAAATCGCCGCCCCCTAAATCTGCCGCCCTAGGCCCGGGCCTACTCGGCCTATAGGGAAATCCGCCCCTGGTTAAGAGCAGGGGAGACTAATCCACTAAGACCCTGCGGACACAGCGACCAGAGTTGATCTATTGTGTCCTCTCCTAGAGTGGTTAAGTTAAATAAATCACTTTTACGACCTCGATATTGCCCTTGGAGCTAGCTTCCAAACCTTTTTTGGAGAGATATTTCTCCAACGATTTTCAACCCAAGCAAGTGCGGGTTACTCACATATGTTATGTTTCGTGGCTTCATCTTCCTCTTTTCGCACAGCCGACACAGTTCACTGTTGCAGTTGCCTATTTTCTTCGAAAGTTAACTCCTGGAGTTCTTAAGAAATATTTATCGAGAAGATTATATGTAGATAATTTATTGGAACCGCTGCAATAACATTTGAGAGCATGGTTATGTAACGGTTTTGTAAAAGTATAATATGATTGCTTCCCCTCGCCCCAAGTCCACGCTACACCACTGACCTCTGTCTATTAAATTAGCAGTTACCTACAAAATAAAGAAGAAAAATTATAGCTTATATATCTCATCAAATTATTAATAAATAAATATGCAAACAAGTAAAAACTTAGCAAAAAACATGCGCAAGGTAAAAAAGCATTAAATAATGTACAATTTGTAGCATTTCGGCAGTATATTCTCAAACGAACAAATAAAGTTCACCTGCAATGACAAGCAATTGACCACTCACCTGTAATTTGAATTCTCCATAGAAATTCTCCGAAATCCAATTACCTTCGCTGTGGGGGTGCCGGGGTGAAATTATGCAATAAAAGGCTGGTCCAGCTATGATGCTTCACCATTTACCTGCAACAAAGAAACACCAAAAACATTCGAATAACACAGATGAAAGTCACCTGCCGCGCACTTGATTCCAACCGCGATTTCTACTGTCACTTTGTTTTCTGTCGCAACGGTGATCATTCGTTCGACGTATTCAATGCGGAGCGTTTACCGAAAGTAAAGTTTCGTCAATTAATTAAGCGATTAAGAAAATAATCGTGAATTTCTTTTTGGTAATAACAACCCGTGAGTGGGAAAGGGAGGCAAACTTGAAACGAGATAGAGAGAAATTGGAGAAAATTAATGGCGAATTTAGATTCCACAACAAATTAGTAGTGCCACAATAGCGTATAATAAGCAAATTGTAGTAAAAATTAAAAATTTAATTAAACGCATAAGAAATAATAAAATTTGTTGGAAATTTCAAATAACAAACTATGGGCAAAGAATAAAAGCAAAATTAATAATCGTTGGATTTTTTCAGAGGGTCAAGTTAACATTCGGATTATTATTATTCTTTTTTTTTCTTTTTCTTTTTGGAATTTCTCCTGGAATTTTTCTTATTAACGGTACAGCAAAAGTGTTGGGAAATTGCGGTAAACTACAGATGACATTTGGCAAAATTTACTGCTATTCCAACACCTGGTCGGCAGCATTAATAAAATTTATCTTTTATTTTAGAATAGATGGAGCATTTTTTTTATTTAAGTTTCAGTTTTAAATTTTACCTTTTTTTTATTTTTAAATCTTTCCTTTCCTTTTTTTTTTTGTTAAATCATGTTTAATTGTAATTTCTATCAAGTTTTCCTATGAATTAAGTTGTTTAAAGTTCCTAGTTTCAACCTTCTTAGTTACACGTGAATAACGATTTTCCAAGATATAATTTAAAAATATATTCAAGGTTTTGCAGTAATAAGATATTCGAGTTGAAAATTAAATCTACATATATTAATTTATATGAGTTAAATTGATGAAAAGAAACTGAATCAACCACATGTTTTCACATAAGTTTTTTGTTTTTTTTATCATTTCCAAACACAAACCCAGCACCCCCTCATACAGATATCGATATAAGTATTAGAGTGTAAAATTATCATGCAAGTAGTCTCTGTAAGGAGCTTGTAATAATGCTTGTAAAAAACTAATGTTGTAAATCGACAGTGAATAAAATTACCCAACAGAAATTTTAGTATTGCATATACCAACCTTTCAATAAGAAATTACCCAAACAAACGAGAGCTCTTAAAATAATAGAATCTCATTTAAGCTCTACGTCTGTATGAGAAAGTTCCGTCTCTACTTTTAAATTGAAGAAAAATTTGATTTCTGGTGGAATAAATGGCGGTGACGTGCGCAGAACTATTCAATTTTTTGGTTTCATGAGTATATATAAATACAATTGCAATATAACTAATTTTATTGACAATATAATGCTAATACATGTCAAAGGTGACCTACAGCTACGGTACTCTTAAATCATGTACCTTGTTTAATGAGTATTAGTGAGGCTAATCTAGATTTAATATTCGACAAAAATGTAAAAAATTACAGTAAGTGCAAAATCCGAAGTAATTTCCAACTGCACATTCATTTAAAATTTTTTTACTAAATTAGATTAACATAAAAAGAAACAAGCCACATAAGCTTTTTTTTCTTATTACAGGCAAAAGTTATTTTTATTTTATTTTGTATAAAGAAAAAGAAAAAAATTGTTAATCTCTTTTGCTGTCTCTTTTAAATAAATAGTTTCATTAATCATTCGATATTATCTACATACACCTTTTAATTTTAATTAAGTTATATCGTAAAATAAATGTGTGAAAGACTATTCCATAAAGCTACAGAAATTTATTCCATAGAAAAATTCCTACTAATTATAGTGATTATGGAATTTTGTCGCATCTTCTTGGCGACAAGTCCCTGAAATATTACGTGTTCTACATAGACATTCCTATGTAAGTTGCTGATACTTTGAAAGGCTCTAACTGAATTAAAAGCCCGAAAATTAAAGCATTTTTATTAAACATCTATTACATAGGATAAATAGGTATATATGAATATGTATATATATACAGCTAGATAAAATATAAAGTAGCGACGAGAGACGTTGTTGTGATATTGTTGCCGCACCTAATGATAGGGACACTAAGATGGTTGAAATATTATATCATTACCTCCTGAAGACCGGTAAGAGGTCAGAAATGTAGCATTTGCTCGCTTGAATACCTTGTCAATGTCAGTGGTCCTATGATATTGCGAAAGGAATAAATCCAAATTACCGCCGCATATACCATAGCTCTGCATGAAAGCTGACTCGAGGTAGTCTTATATACACATATTGTTACGTACAATAGAAAAAAGACAAACGAAATCTACATACTTCGCAAAATGACTAACTTAGTACGGACATAAGCAGCTTCCGGGATATGGTATCACAGAAAAGACCAGGCGACATCTATAAAGTGCGGACATAAACAATTTTAGGTTCGTAGAATCATCGATTTTTGAGAACAAAATATTCGGGAAGATTCTAGCACAATTTGTAGAGTATAAACTCGGCGCTTGTCACCGCCAGGAGGCGATTCTTATATCTGACAGTGAAGTGAACGTAGTAAACTATTTGGATTGCGATAATTGTAGGAACTGTACTAGCGATAATTAAAATAGAGTTGTCTGTCATTGTTTGTGAACTTGTAAAAGTAAACAGTATCTTAATATATAAAAACCACGTATCACTGTGTTCGCACACGCTAATCTCCGAAACCGCCCACCCGATTTCAATGAAATTTTGTGAATATGTATGGTTGACTCCAGCTTGAAAGATAGTATAGTTTTGGACATGATAGGTGGCGCTGTTGCATATAACATAGTATACTTTTCTTATTAAAAATAATTTTCCCCTTCTGTATTTCTTGGTATACAACTTATCCTTGTTTTTGTATTTAACATTTTATTATTATTTTGAACGCTATCATGTTAAAAATTTGAATCTGAAACGTAAGATAACGGAATCACAACAAAATTAGTAACGTATTAAAGGTACATACCTATGTACTAGCTATATCATATAAAACTGCCACCACAAAAATACATAAAATAAACTAAGACGCTGTAGAACAGATAAATTAATATCAAAATTCTGAGAGCAGTACTGAAAGTAACGGAAGTACCGAATACCGATTTCAAAGTAACGAGTATATATTTCCCATGTAACTAATCGTTTCAGGTACCGAAATGTAATTTTCCCATCACTACCACCAACGACTTCACAAACAAGAAAAGCAACACCGGTCTTATATAATATCTTCATCTCACTTTCGAAGATTTCATGATGAAAAATAGGAGAAAGAGGTATTTTCTGAACATCTGAAGGAAGAAAATCATATAAAACGTAAGGAAAAAGCCTCAGAAAAACACAGAAGAAAAAGCTATCCAAAGGCAAAAGAAAAAAAAACAAAGGAAACAATTAGAAACAGAAATATAAAAAGTGAGAGAAACGGAAGAAAAACGCAAGAAGAACTAGGGGCAAAGTTACTACGAAAGACTAATAAAGAGGGGGGGGGGGGGTAAAAACAGAAACTGCAAATGAGAATAGTCAGGACATCGAGCATGTACCAGAATTATGCGAAACTAGCAGCACGGAAGCAGAAGAAGAAATCATAACAGAAATCGAAAACATATTTCATGATTGAGGAGACAGTTAACGAAGTAGAGAATGTAGAAGCAACACCATCAAAGTTGAAAGAAAGTAATCAAAGGACATCGGCAAAAATGGACAATAATTATCACAATAAAAAAAAATGGAGGCATGAATTTGCCACAAATTGCTGTTACCACAAAGCACCCTTTCACGTGATTTTCTGGGATTCTGGAATTGTAATAGACCGGGACACCTCCAAAGGTACTGCAGAAAATTCTGACGAATGAAGTTACCAGCACAGTCACTAAGCAACCCTGTTCTCCGATGCTGGGATTATAAAAAATTGAAACACCTTCGGAGTGACTGCAGTAAACGCAGATGAAAGGTTTCAGCTGAAGAGGAAGGGAGAGAAAAATTCCGAAGGTGGCGAGGTAGGCAGCAAGCTATTCGTGGGCAGACTAGACTCCACCTTTATGGGTTTGATCTCCAATACCGGAAAGGATGCATTCATGTAAATGCAGAAGCCTTTTCACAACGTCTGTGCAAACGAGAATATAAATATTTCGGCCGGATGGTGCATAGAAACAGAAGCAAAATCTTCTATGCAATTCGTCACCGAGGAACGATCTACAGATTGGGACAACGAAGAAATGCGGAAAGCGCAACGTAAATACCCGGACATATCGCCTATCCTTGCTTGAAATGAAGACATATAAAAATCAGAATGGAAAGATATTTCAGGCGAATCATTCCGAATGTCATGGCCAACATCAAAACTTAACGATGTTTTAGAAGAAATGCACAGTGGGACCTCTGGAGGACATAATAGGAATAAACAAATAATTTCTAAAATTCGAGAAAAGTTTTGTTGGTGACATAAGCGAGCGGATGTGTAGGAATGGTGTCGCAGATGCACTGTGTCAAAACCCTTGAGAATACTTCCCAAGCCATGAAACAGAAATATATATGTATGCGTTGTGTGTCCGTTTTCTAAAATGTTCTATATTGATACTTACGGAAAACTGCCAAACATTGACTTTATATATACAATAGAGCCTAAGCTACTATCTATACAGGAAAATAGTCTTCTAGTAATTTACAGCATGGTTCTTTACCTTCCCAAAGGCTACACTTCCTATATACCTTACTTAACACAATAATAAAATAGTTTTGATTACAAAGTAACCTTAACATTTTACGCTCAATACCTCTCAGCTGAGTTATAATTGCATGTGTGTATGTGCAACCGGAGTCCGAATCTGCAGGCAGCTACATTCGATATCATTAGCCCACGCCATCTCATGACGGCACAGCGACATTACAATGACTCAGCAGAGAATTTTTGTTTGAGAAATCGTAGTTATTTGGTTAAGATTAATTTTTTTAAATAATTTTGTTAAGAAAGATATGAAAGTTTTATTATGGTTTGGAAGATAAGAAAGCAAGCTTAAAATTATGAAAACACCATTTTTCTATATGAATAGTAGTTTAGGCCGGAGGAGCTATTCAAATCAAACTTATGTCAGTTTTACATAAGAACACTGCAAATATTTTAGAATGTAAGGACTCCGTTGGGCCTCGTATGTGGTAAGGAGGGAGTCTGTTTCATGGCTTGTGAAGTATTCTCGAGGGTTTTGACTGTGTGTGTTTCTTGCAAAGAGAGGAAAGAGGAGTACTGATGTACTCTAGGCCACGAGTGCGCAATTATCAGTAAACATCGATCGTATGAACACCCGATACGCCTTACGTGCAGTGATGGGACTTCCCTGACAAATTATGCTAGCAAATTTGAGAATAAATAGTAGCAAAATCGCCAAAAAGGTAGCAAACAGACTACAGAGTACGGATAAAAAAATGTATATAATTATAGAATGTTATGTTTTATTTTATTACAATTGTGTTTATATCATTAATTGTAAGAACTTTCTCTTATTTCTTTATAAAAACTTCATCGAAAAATTTATACAGACTGCAGTACTTAATTAGTTCATTTGACGGTGTAAAAATCTTTCCATCTTCTATCAGTTCCCTACAAAGAAGTACAGCCGAAACTGTTTCAATATTCCAACTATTACGTTTTTTTTATGTTTTGAGTTATTAAAATCTGAAAAAGTTCGTTCAGCAGCAACCGTACTGTGGGGAAGGACAAATAAATTAATTATGTAGTTGTAAAGATTCTCGAAAATTGGTTGTTCAAAAAGATTTTTCTGTTTTGAAAAATTCAGTCAAGTTTTAGCAATATCGTTCAATCAACAAGTTGGTCTAACTTTTCAAAAATTATGAGGAGCCTCCACTTTGAATTAAGTTTTTCAATATATATTTCATTATGAAAAGGAAAGGTTTCAACTAATGGAAGTATTAAAGTCATTTCGCCAGTTCTAATCTTCCTTGGATCCAAATATTCCAATAGTCTCAATTTGTGATCATTAAGATCGAAACATTTTTTAATTTGTTGGCACAATTCTATGTAAAATAATAGATTATCTTGGATTGTACTAATATTTTTACAAGCATTTAAAGATTGAAACTGTGACAATTTAATTCTAAAAAACATTCTAGATTTTTCAAGATGAAATGAACTGTTATTAAATTTGCAGTCAACTGAATGTGTTCTAGCTTTATACAATTTGTTAAAATATATTTTAAGTTATTTTCAATTAAAGGTGTTAGCGTGTGTATTAAAATTTTTTCAGACTAGAAGGCTTTATAGAGATTATTAATCTAAAATATAGCACAAAAATAATAAGTATAATTTTATCTCCGAACTTTTCAGTCAATCAAGAATTGCATTTGCATCAAAATTATTAGGACTTTCAAAAGTAAAGACAGTGAAGTAATGAAGTAAAGCTGACCACTGCACCAATATTGTTATAATGATTTGCTCCAGGTCCAACCAGCGTGTACCGCTTGATTTTAGAATCTTATTTAAATTTAAATTAAAACTATTTTGAAATTCTGTCAACTCACTTTGCGTCTTAACACTGTGGGCAAAATGATTATATAGGCAAGAAAGGAAATTTTCAACTTTCCGAGGTTTTTTTTTTCATAGCAGCCGCAAGACAAAAGTGGAGGGAGTGGCAAGTACATCTAAGATAAAATAAATGTTTATTCAATTTCTCTAATCGTGCTCTAACTTCCGTAACTTCACTTCTCATTACTGATGTGTTGTCAGTACCAAGGGCAATAAAATTTTACTCAGAATTTTTTGCTTGTTTATCCTTTTTGCTGTAGGTATAAATACAATCTCAACAACAAACAGCAGCTATCACCACAAATCAAAAATAATCTCAAATTCACAACATAAATGCGTAATTAATTTCTATACCAATTATCAAACACAGCAATCAGCATCAGCTCAGCAAGCAATGACATTGACAATTACAATGATCAAACAAAGCAAACCGTGCTGCAAAGTGCAAATGCATTTGAAGTGAAATATTCATAATATTCACAACAACACAAAACACAATTCCTTAATGGCTGAAAGACACACGCCACCGCCACGCCAACTTGCTGTCACTCAGAACGTTTACATGAATTCTTGAAGTATACTTCAAGTAGATATCAAGTAATCAAAACATCATGTAAACGCGCATTGGCTTCAAATTTACTTGAGTCAAGTAAATCACAAAATTTGGTTCGATTTACTTGAAAAAATTTCATGTAAACGAATTATGAAAACGGCAAAGAGGAATAAGAAGAAGATTATTGTTGATTTTTAGCACTTTTCTCCAGATGTTTGTCTAAAATTCCACACCTATGTATTGAACCTAATACAGAGTTGCCAAAGGTAAAATGTAGTTTCAAGTAAATTTCAAGAAAATTTCAAGTCAAGTAATTGGAATTAATTCAACGAAAAACCCTACTTGAGTTTGAAGTGATTTTAAGTCAAATACTCAAGTATTCATGTAGACGTACTGAATGACAGTTTTGTGCTACAGCAAGGCAAAGGCATCGGACTCGGCGCAGTTCACTCAAACAAGATGCAAATGCATGCAATGTACGTAATTAGAATCCGTGCATTTTTTTTCCACAATTCCTTACCTTTCCTCGTATTAGTAGTTTTCTTTAAGTGAAAATCTGAAATATAAACAACATTCACAGCAGATTTTTTTTAAAAAATATTTTTAATTTAAAAAAAAAATATAATTTTTTTTTTTTTTTGTTACGATTAATGAGAAAAAGCGAAAAAGTAGCAAATTTCGATTTAAAGTAGCAAGGTAGCAAACATGCCTAAAAGGTACCAATTTTGCTACTATAGTAGGAAAGTCCCATCACTGCTTACGTGCTAATAGAACAGAATTTAATGAACGTGATATTGTTTGGGTTTATAACCCGAACGACGTAAGGGATATTCTCCAAAATTACAGCTCTGGGAAGGACCGTACTCAGTCGTAACTAGAATAAATGAGTATATAGGATACAGCATGGTATATGAGGCAAACGAAAATTCGTTCATCTGGATCACTTATGTCAATACTGCGAGCATCAAGACCGTAGTCCATATGTTGTTCGGGACGAACAATTTTTAGTAGGGGGCAGTGTAATAGTACAGGCGACATCTATAAAGTACGGACTTAAACAACTTTAGGTTCGTAGAATCGATTTTTCGAGAACGGAATAATCGTGAATATTCTGGGATAATTTGAAGAGTATAAATACGGCACTTATAACCTCCAGGAGGTAGTCGTATCTCATACAGCGAACTGAACGTAGTAAACTATATTGATCTTTGATATATAGTACGTAGATAAGGCTCGCTTAGCAGGAATATCACATTATAAGATTTTCTCGGATTCATTTTACTGTAAAGCAACCGATTTTCATTTTTGTCAAATCTGAACAGTTCTCTTCTCATCCTACTACAATACTTCCATTGCTGCCAAAGCCATGTAAATGCAGTTTTTACTACGTCTATTTTCGATATGACACATGCAAACATAATTGGGAGCAATGTAGTAGAGAGCAATCTAGTGGGTCATAGGTATAAAATGATTAATTACCTGCAGCACCCAAACCGTAATATTGTTATATTATATTATAATAAAATAAATGAAAGTTCCTCCCTATACTCCATGATGAGCTTATTGATTATAAATAACTAGTAAAGTTCTATCAATAGTCTTGTATTAAGAACCCAACCTATATAAACCTGATTGTAATGCATCCATATATAAAAATGCAGAATGCTTTATTACTTTGACGATATCCCTCGAACTGCTACCAACTAAACAATTGATGAGTGCTTAAGTTCACTTTCGTGTTGAAAAATCTGGAATCGCAAATATTTTTATTCGGAAACATTGCATGCAACACTTTGAGTACCGACAATCATTTTTAAGTGGAAAACCCATTATTTATATTTGAGCTTATTTTTTCTCTCCTGGTCAATTATTCTTTTAGATTTTTTCCATCTCAATTTTCCTCATTGAAATAATTTCCATCGATTCGTGTCCTGCCAACAAAATGAGTAAAAATAATGAAAATGGAATAATGATTATCAGAAAGGTTTTCATCAAAATCCAATAATTTCCAATAATTTTCTCCCTCTTGAGTTTGAAGGAGTTTCCCCTTCCAATTTTATTTAGTTTGAATTGTTTGCTTTCAAAATCTTTTAGGGAGGATTCTGGAAATATCTGCAGTCTTTAATATGGCGATGTAATGGAGCCAGAATTTTAGTAAACACTCTACTACAAAATCCGTTAATATATTATAAATAATTTAAAGTACAACAAGTACAAGATGAAAGTTTGTAGAAAATATAAATAAATCAAGTTGAAAAGCTTTGGTTCTAGCAACCACCCACAGCTTGTTTTTTGTAACTTAGTGTCCATTGGCTGTTTCATATTCTTTTTTCTACGTGAATAATCCTTACTTGTATTTTATCAAATTAAAGTCTCTTTATATTATGCCTATGTGCTGCCTAACCAATTACGTGCCCTTCCCATTCTAAACATATTTCTTGACAAGAAGGTTTTGAAAAGGAGACGTGACCAGCTCTGTTATTCATAGGTCACTGATGAAATTTACTCAGACATTTGGCGTATTACGGGAATAGAAAACATTTTAAGTTAAGGTCGAGGTTAGGGTTAGTCAAGACGAAATAGTTTTTATTATCCCCGTACAACTTATCTTAAAATAGACTGAATTGAATTTTCACCCAAATCGAACCTTTTTTGGTTATTATATTTCGAGTTTTGAGGAAATGTGGTCATTGAACTTTGTACATAATATTATGTTTCTTATAATTTTACAGGATACTAAATATCTATATTTATATTAATAGCTAGATTTAATAATACATTTTTAGATGTATTGAAAAATTAATTAACTCATCCAATTGAAGGAAAGCGGATTTCTGTTTTTTTTTTATATATATATATATTATTAAGACAAGCTCAGGGGATACCCTATGATGCAAAACACAGCATGGCAGCAGGAAGGAGATAGGCGAAGGAATTAGGGAACCTAAAGAGACCGACGGTGGTGCTAATGCATATCACTATTAAAATTTCGTAGATTGTATGCCGGAGAAAAGACAGAAACTGGTAGACTGTTCCGCAATCACACAGTTCGGGATAAAAATGACATCGCGGAATTTTACTATACGGCCGTAGGTAGTTTGAAGAGTAAAAGGATGTGTGCGATTTACAGCGCGAGTATTGCGTGTAGGAATCATTCTACAAGGAATCAGACTAGATATTTCATGATAACATTGACCATGCATGTAGCGATAAAGGAGCAAAAATATTCCAACATAGCTATTTTTTGCTAAATCGCAAATGAACTTGAAGGTTCTTTTTTTGGACAATATCCTATGAAGCTAAGGTTGTGCGACCAACCCCATAGATTTGAACATTATTCCATTCTAGGTCTCATGTAGGCCTTGTACAGAAGCTCTAGATTTTATATAATGAAATATTTCTTACACCCTTTCAGAAATCCCAGACATTTCACATCTCAATGCTTCTTTGACAACAAAGAAAATGTGATCTGCTCAGTTTAACATCCTGGAAATATTAATGCCAAGACTGTATAAAGAGACAGTGTATCGTAAGTCAGTGCTCCATCAAAAGAAAGGAAAGCAGATAATTAATGAATTATGGTGAGGCGACCAGTATGTGTCATCAAATGCAGCTACTATTTTTGACGTCCAATGTAATCTTAGTTTTTTCGGTTGTGATGGACCAGGCTCTTCTTGTAAGGCCTCTTCTTGGAATTGAACAGTCTTATTTTCGATGCTATTGGACTCGTCGCTACTAGTTGATGATGGACATGTGATTGTTTTCATTGATCTGGATTGTTCACTTTAGTCATTCGGTTACTTTGTTAGATCTATCTATAGCCGCTTTCTTTTGAGAAGCCTGGCGATAATCTACCTCATGGCTATAGCCAGGTCTTTGATTGAATAAAAACTGTTTGTCTTCATTTTTATTTCAACAACTCCAAAGCTTTTGCAGACAATATATCAAATAACTCTCATGTCTTTCAACAAAACTGTGTCTTTTATTTTGAACAAAGATTTTCAGCTGACTTTTGTAGTGCCCTGAACTCTACATGTATCTTCTCAAGCTTGTCGATACAATGGTCGTCTCTACGTGCCGGAATGCGACACTTATCCCAAACAATAGACAATTCTTTAATAGTTAACGTAACGTATCATTCTCACGTAGGGCTGCCATCCGTCCGGGTTTCCCCGGATTCGTCCTAGTTTGAAGGGTGTCCGGGGAGCATCCGGACGCGGTTTTCTATACCGTCCGGGTTTTAGAATTTTTAAAGCCAAATAAAAATTTAAATTGTGTGTGTACTGTACGTGTGCGATATACTTGATAACGCCGACAGACAGACCGAGCGAATTCTCAAGTGGTGTTGCCACTTGAATGCAAATGAATTTTTATTTGGATACATTTTTAAAGAATTTTTCATATTGGTTAAATGGAAATTATCTTTTGCATGATAATTCTTTCCTTTTTGCACATTTCAGGCTGTTCTCATTTACTAGTGTGTCATCTATATTTACTAAATTGAATCTCTCATTTGCAGAACCTATCTGTTCTATTCCAATAATATGATTATATTTTATAGCGTGATTTACAAGTGTGAAATAATGTATATTATCAACCAGCTTGTCCGTTCTTAGAACAGGATTCTCTCTTTAGTTTGTAAAATTTATTTGAATATTATTAATTTTCTTTTATTTTATACCCGAGAGATGAAATCATAGGTTATTCTAAGTTTGTCATTCCGTTTGTAACGCATAGAAATAATGATGGTAGAGTAAAATATATTGGACACCCACGAAAAATATTAAAATATATTTTGATTTTTGCATGTCGTTCTGTCAGTCCTCACTCGAGAGCACACTGACTTAAAAGGTGAAATTTTGTGCACGGCCTTTTTAAATAAGTTCCAAAATGGGACAAGTCGGATAACTCCTTCGTAAGGTTGCCATAAAAAACTTCATTTTTCACTATGTATTTGAATACTGGCTGAGAACCTACATTGACGCGTTCTCAGCCAGTATTCAAGCTGAAATTTTGTATATAAAGTTTTTATAAAAATACTAAATGCAATTTTAAAAATGGATTAAATCGGGCAACCCGTTCATGGTACTGCCATTCAAAAATTGACGTTTTTTACGTATAATGTGAAAACGATTAGCCCTAGATGTTTTCCTTGTACTGGAAAGTATTACAGAATATGGTATCATATAAAATTGCTTAGTTTTTGCTGTCCGTCGAATCGTTCTAGAAATATATGCGAAAAACCACTTCAACAATCAAATTTGCAGAGAGGTGATAAAATTACATAGGGAACTCATCTAGAGTATCGTAAGAATTGGTCTTTGACCAATTCCAGCTTTTTTACTGGTTTTATTTTATTTGAATTATTTAATTTTTTTTATTAATTTTTTTATTTTTTAAATATAGTTTTCAGTAAAAAAAGCATGCTTGGATTAGAACTCGTACTTTTTTAAATATTTTTTATTCATTAAAAAAAAAGTATGCTGCGACTCGTCCGCGTTACAGACAGAAAAGTCTGGGCTTGCCTATATATTTTTTACAGCATACAATTTAAAACGGTATAAATCATAATCGTGAACTACCTGTGCTCTGCGCACTCGGGGATATTCGATAATACAGTGCGTCAACTCACGTTAGTAAAATAACTGCAAATACCAGCGTACTTCGAAGTACTTCCCGTATTAAGTAACCCAAATTGGCGACATTTCACGAGAGAAAAAGATTACCCATATAAAAAGAGCCCTTGTGTACTCATAAAATTAAAAAAATAAAAGCAAGAAAAACAAAAATTATGTAAGATAAAGGATGGGTATAAACTTAAAAGAAAATAATACTCACATTTAGGCAAATGTCGCACGAGCTACAAAATAATCGTGGAATTGCCCGCGCATCATGATGAAAATCTCGTTGTTGTCACACGGCTTAACTTTATTCGCACAATAGAAAATTATGTAACTTTTTTCTATTAGCTATTTAGTTTAATTATAGTTTTTGATCAAAATGAATGTTCCAAATTATGTCTTATTTTTATATTCTCTTGGAAAACTTTTACAAAATCAAAAAACGATAGAGCGTTTTGCATCCACTAAACAGCGAAAGATATTTGACAACGCATTTCTCTTTCAACCATCCTAAATTGAAGGAATTTTCAGAGCTATAATTTTCAGTGATTATCGTATATTTTATTATGATCTTTGTAAATTTCATTGCTACTATCCCAAAGATCTAATCTGTGCCGTATCTCCTCTATCATTATCAATTTTCTATTCATAATTAAAAAGTCCTGTACCACATCAAAAACCATACGCTTCTAATTCAAATGGCGCGCGACCATTTGGCAGCTCGTGTGGCAATGGAGAAGCCTAGCAGAAGTCCTTATGACGCTCTATACACCTCGCGCGTCTTGAGAATAGAACGCTAGACCAAATTGGTTCGCGCGACCACAGCAAAATTGTTCACAACAAATTGATAGATGACTGGATGAATTTAAAAAATTTCAACCAAAATCTAAGCACATCTTGGGCGCAAATCAAATTTGGCTTAATTTTTTAAAAACATCGTATGCTCATTTGTGCATCCGGTTATTCAAGATTTAACAGTATTTCTTAGCATACTAGCTTGTAATAATAACGTAGAGAGAATGTTCTCACTAATTTCTCAACAGTAGACGAAAGAAAGAAACTCACTGAACACATTAAAGATTTATAAATAAAGAAAGACACAACATAAAAATTTGAACCCATTTCATTAGTAACATTATCTGGGAAGAATGTCCGGGTTTCATGCTAACAAATCCGGGGCTTTCGAACTTGTTGTCCTAGTTTCATAATTTTAGAGATGGCAGCCCTATTCTCACGTAAACTAAGCTTCGCTTCACGCATGTTGTAAAATAGTACTAGTAATGTTTACATAATGAAGACAATTTATTGCCAATAATTTGCGGAATATAGTGTCCAATTAAATAAACGGAATAATTCTTTCGTAAAGATTATTTAACAGACATCGCTGGATAACTTTTTTACAAAACCCAATGTTACCAAAGTAAAGTACACTTGGAAAATTATAAATGATTTGTTATCCAGCGCATTAGCGTCCAATTTAGTGGAGGGAGAGTATTATATCGAGACAAATAGGACACTGAGTAAGACAAATTGTGTAGTTTGGCCTCAGTGAAAAATGATGTAGACTCTCCGAGATTTCACCTTTGTTGAGAAATTATTAAAACTTCGCATTGTACACGGCCTCCACTAATCATGAACGCCACAGCCTGGACCTGATCTAGAGAAGCCCTCAATTTTTTCTTAGAAATTTACTGGAAATATTTTCTATAGAATTTGTATGCAGTATTGGAGACCGACAGCAATTCCTCGCTCCAATATAAAATCAGAGATTTCTCGACCTGATGTACAGAATGCTTCAATTTTTTCATTGAAATTTATTGGATTTTTTTCTTCAACATTTGTTTGCATTTGGCCGACAACGGGTGCTTGGGCTAATGATACAACATTTTTATGTGTGACGTTGACGACCGTCAAAAATGTATACAAATTCTAATGAAAAAATATCCAGTAAATTTCTAAGAAAAATTGAGGGCTTCCCTTAGAAGATTTGTTGGGTGTGAAACACTGTGGAGTTTCAGATATTCAATTCTATTTTAGAAAATTGAGTTCTATAGACAGGCTGTACCATATGGCTGCAACATTTTTGTGTTATCGAGTCTTTGCTTAAACCATGTATAACGTCCGAAAAGAATTTTAAATACAGTTCCCACCCCATTCCAGATTCGATATATTAATGGACAATGAACGTAATTGATCACTGTTTATGTTAACTGCATTCAATCATAGCATAAAGTAATATAGGCTAAAGAGATGACAAGATTAACTTTGCTTTGCGAACCAATATTTGAAAGCTCAATCTGAAAGTTTGGATGCACTCGTGAAAACTTTTCTTTCAGTGCTCGCATCTTCTGTATTGAATTTACAGCCCACTGTACCAGCAGGTATCACTTCCAGTCAAGGCATGACATACTGAATGGAGTAAATGCAACACTACCAAAATGCCAAAACAGATCTAAAATATTTTGTTCTAATTCTCTTCAAAAGCTGGCAATTTGATGGTTTTTATTCATTTATAAATCCTTGCATATCCTTTTATAGGGATCAGGAAAAAAGAACGCAGCATTGTAATCGTAATAGTACTGCATATTATATGCAAGCAAATTTCTTAGACGGCAATGTTTTTTTCACTGATGAATAATTCTAACAGCTTGAAATGGGAACATTTTCGAAAATATAAAAAACATTTTTACAAATTTATCAATTATTTTGATTACTTCATATTGAGATTGTGTGATATTCAAATTGTCGGTATTATGAGCGGAGTGAGTGCGACCTAGAAATCAATTTATTATACTTTTTAGTTTTCGATTGCATATCCGTCTGCCGTTCATCCGTCACCACAGTAACTTGAGAACACATTCATGGTTTGTTTCAAATTACATCATTTTGCATATACTTATTGAAAAAGCAGTCAGCTGAGGACTTTTTGATGTACTGGAAAAGTTTTCAGAATATAAAACGCTATGAAATTTGTTGTAACGATTTTTACTGTCCGACAAACTGTTCTAGAAATAGATGCGTAAAACTAACTTAGCAGATCTATAGGCTCACACTATATGGTATCGAAAGAATGAGTCTTACACCAATTATACTTTTTTCCTGGCGTTTTTAACTAAATTAATTTTCGGATGAAATTTCAATATATAAATGTACAGTATTTACCAAATTCTCTACATTTCTTATGTACATTTAAATTTACATCTTCTGGTATTAAAATAAATTCGATTTCGAAAATCAGAATTTAAAATTCTTGAATAAAATTGACTATTCTTTGCGTATTCCCTGTGACAATCCTTAATATTTTCAATATCGATTATCTTTAGAAAGAGAAATATAGGGCAAACGTCCTGTTTTTATATGTTGAAAAACTTTATGATAAATATCGTCCAGAAATGATACATGAAATTTTAAATTTACATTCCTCATACAATGCAGGCAACCACTTAGAAACATTTTTTTCTACTCGAAAATGAGTTAAAAGAATAAAGTATACTGTTATTTTTGTAAATCAAATTTTATGTTTTTATTATTTTTAGTTTGTTAATTGCTTTGTTTTTCTGTTTAAAGAGTTTATGGGTTTCACAATATGCAGTGCTTTTTGATTAAAATATCAATAACATAATCGAGTATTTTTAAACGATGTTCACAACACAGATTGTCTTCTCAATGAATGTGTTCTTTATGACTTCTTTTATCGATTTCATATTTGGACTGATGGAAATAATTTGTACAAAAATATTTAAAATAATTTTCATTAGCTGGAAAATTTTTTCTGTAGGCGCGCCTTAAGTTTACCGAAATCCGAATATTTTGAAAAATTTTTGTAAAACAAAAAGTGCTCAGATTGATCATCAAGACATATATATTCTCCTGCCTTTTTCATGCAATCTTCGCAAAATTTGCAGCCGATCTTCGGTAATATTTTAAAAAGAATATACCTCAGAAAATATCGCAAAGAAAAGTCCTCAACGGGTTTATCATCATTATTGATAATATCAAAATTATAACTTTGGAAAAAATCAATTTCTAAGCTATTACTGTCTGTATTGGAATCATGTGAAGTATGGGAATTATCCGCGCGCATTACTTGACTTTCAGTATTTTGAAAAGTTGAATTTTCAAATATAAATTCCCCATTATCATCTTCACAATTGCTGCTTTTTGATTTGAGTGCCAAAATTTTGCTAGACAAAAGCCTGCTTATTATATGACTAAATTCATAAACGGAGGGATTTCGATTATTTCCACCCTTATATCTTATCATAGAAAATAAATTTTCTGCAACATCTTGGTTGAATTTATATGTCAAAATAAATTCTTTTTCTCGGAACTGTTCAAGGAGATCACTTGATTAAGAAAGTATACCTCTAATTGATTGGATTAAACCATCAAAACAATTATTTTGCCTAGAAGTAGAAAAAGTTCTTATAAATGGAATAAATAATGCCTTCGAGATATTGTCTAACGACTCTGTCTTTTCTAATTCCACATTTATATATATTTTTTTTAGACGGTTACTTCCAATGAACCAGTACAGTATAAAAAACGCAGCTAATATCTCCAAATGAGTTGTATATCATCGCAAAATATTTCTTCCGCCTGAAGCAATATTATTTTGTATCAAAAGAGCTTCCAAAAGTAACACATTCATATACATATTAATACATATCTACCATGGTAAACTTTGGTAGTGTTGCATTTACTCCATTCAGTACATCATAACTTGACTTGATGTATGCTTGTTGGCACAGTGGGCTGCAAATTCAATACAGAAGATGCGAGCTCTGAAAGAAAAGCTTTCACGATTGCTTCCAAACTTTCAGATTGAGCTTTCAAATATTGGTTCGCAAAGTAAAGTTAATCTTGTCATCTCTTTAGTCTTTATTACTTTATGCTATGATAATATTGCCACTTTACTTTGCTGGCTCCTATGCATGTCACACACAGTGCAGTGTGCGTGCAAACATCTCAGCGAATCCGACTTTATGCAGTTCGATGTAGGCCGGCCGATGGTATTATATTAAGGCTTAAACACAATTGCGACGACAGAGCGATAGAACGACAGACGACAGACGACAACGAATAATTCGCTGCGAAACAGGCAGTCGAAAAATTTGGAACACAATTGCAACGACAAGCGATGAGCGACGATTGTGAAAGAAGAAGTTATTGAAATTTCATTTGTTAAATGTTTCGAGCGTTTTAAAAGAAGATTTTTATCAAGAATATTTTATATTATATTGAAAGAAATGCAATGAACCAAAGTGTGGAAAAAAACTGAAAATGCGGAGATTAAGTAAATTAAACGCTTTAAAATATCCATCCAACCCTTGCCTTTTTTGTCCACTAGCCTTGCCTATCTTGTAAACTATAAATTATTTTATGGATTATGGATTTCGCATTTCCTCGATCAACTTTTCCTCAAAGCTCATTATTTTAAAATTACCGCGGCGTGCTACCACCTAAAAAAGACAAAAGTGAATGCCACAACCATTTCATTCGATTAATTTTGTTGGTAGGACTGCAGCGACGACGGCAAAATTAGAAACTGATCAATCCCGGCGATAATGTCGTCGATCGCTCAACGTCGGTCGTCGCAATTTGGTGCATTCGCATAAGATGCTTTGTTTTTAGAAGTTTGACAGCGATATATCGTCGTCGTTTGTCGTCTGTCGTCGGAATTGTGTTTAAGCCTTTATGTGTACTCACTTGATCGCTTAACACCATCGAATGAGCTCTGGGTGTGTTTTCAGACTAGCCATGTACTATTAGAAGTAGTTTAGGGACATTTGAGCAAAAGCTCTGTGACAAAATTCTCAACATAGAGTTTTCTACTCTGATACTGTTTTCTCTATGATTCAATCTTCCAAAAATCGATGGCATAATTTACAGTCCTTAGCAAACAGTTTGAAAGGGAATATTTTGACTACCATTCTCTTTCTACAAAGTTAGGACCAATATGATCTGATTTTTTTCTTACAAAGTCGTTTTCCTTTTACTTCAGGCCTTCGAGTTAATAAATATGAATCAATCGCATATGGAAGGCGATTGAATATTTCAACGAAATTATGATTTTCTGCATAATACCCACCATCCTCCCACCATCCTCCTGCCAAGTATCAAAAAATATCAAGTGCTTAATTTGAAATCATCAATGCACGCCAACATATGAATAAGCAAAAACTGTTCCAAGAAAAGTAAATATGTATGTAGCAGGTACAAACGAACCAAAAAGAATTTTAAGTATCCAATAAACAATTCTTAGAAATCAGGTAAGCAAGTCTAGGTGGTTCTAATATTTTAACAAATTTGTACAGTGCTTTGGGTTAATTACTCTATTATTTAAAAATTTTACCTGCGAGCGGCACGTAGGTATTACAGTTATCCAATTCGTCCCAAATTTGGACAGCAATGACTGTTAGCAAAATGTAATATTTCTATGGCGTGGGAGGCAATAATGTCAACAAAACTATTTTACCTTTTATAGGAAGACCACTCCATTCTGAAATCTTGTAGCATGTATTCCACATTCTGACCTCTGTATATTTCCTTTTTCATTAAGTTTATTCTTCTCTGGACACATGATTTGTCCACTTGGTTTGTGTTTTGTATGGTTTGGTGGTATAAAGTTTTATTTTATACTACGGTAAGAACTTACAGAATCGTGCAACTCCTTAATGAAAAACGCTCTCAATGTTTTCATCTATACCACTTGGGAGAAAGAAGGTGTCACAAATGTTGTTTGCATAATTCATCAAATGATATACATACCCTAAAACTTTGCACAACACACAGTAATAATGATTTAAAATTTAGTAGCCAGATAAATTTTTAACTCCTTTCATAACCGTTTTTAATGCTTAAATTCAATATGCAAAATTTGTGCTGATAATCTGTCTTTAGTAAAAAATATTAGTAGATGAAAACTTGATTTGAAATTTGATCTGATATATATTTTAAATTATAATAGCCGGGATGAAAACGGGAAAGCTATAAACAAAATTTCAAATCAGAGGTCTTAAGTCTTTCAACTATGATGGAAAAATTAACCGTAAAATGTCGATTACCGAAAACACACTATATCATAAGTATTTTTCACAGATGGGTAGTATGAACAAAACAGAAGAACTTCAGATAAAATATATGATCAAAATCATTTGCTGAACCAACATAAACACCTTAGCCCAAACAATAATAATAATAATCTAATTTTACTTAAATATAATACTGCCCAATCTGCCATTTACCAATACTGCAACATAATTCATATGCACGTACCAATCATACATCCCAATAGAAATACACAGAGACATGACCCATTATGGACTCGTACTTTTTTCTAAGAATGACAGTTATCATAAAGATGTACACTTTTCATATAAATTTTATGTCACAACAGAACAGAAAAAAATCATACATAAGTATTCATTACCTCAAAAAAAATTCAATAGAGCACTTCTGATGATGGTGTCACAGATATATCCATCCTGATATAGGTTCAAATCGTATATGTGCATGCATACACTGAAAGGAAAAAATCATTTTTAAAAGAGGGCGAAATAATATTGCACATGAAGAGTTATTTAGTCGCCTCTTTTATGAAAAACAGAATTTATCTTTCGCTATTTACAAAAAATCTCGTCGCAAACTACCTACTTAGGAGCTTTTTCTCTGCTCTGAGAACATTTACATTTGGTTTTATTTGCTTCCTCTGTAAAGCAAAATGTCGGCCATGAAGTATCCTTCCGGGTTTTCAATTTCTAACGAATGTACGAAAAAAATCTGCTCAGATTTCTCGTACATATTTAAAGGGGGAAGTACAATTTACAGATGAAATGAAAAGAAATAGCTTCATGTCAATCACATTTGGGAACAAACTTGGCGATAACTCTAATGATAAAAAACCCGGCGCAAAGCCCCCAGAATAGGCTTTTCCAGTAATATTGTAATACTTTCGGGCTGTTAAAAATTAAGTTATTTCAGCAATAAATATTTTGATTATTGCCAATAACATATTATTAAAACTATGTTATCCGAAGTTATTTGTATGTATGTCACGCCTGTGGCGTAATTATGTCTCTGTGGGCCCGTGTGCAATTATTCAATCTGGGCCTCTGTACTATACCCACATTTTTAAATGCAGTCAGCGCTAATTAACGTAATGTGAGAAGCAGAAATTCGGAATTCTCAGAAAAACAAACGTCTCGAAAGATCGTTTAGTAAGCAGAGTCATTCATTTATTATCTAAACCAATCAAGCAAAAAATCAATGCCATTCATTTAATCAAACCCACAATTTTCTTAGGAAAAATGATCATTTTTCTGTATTTATCTTTCATTACTTCATATGCGAATATGACGAATGAACTACTTTATATGTTACTAGGTAGTGGGAGCTCGTCCGCGTTGCCAGACGACAATATAGATACCTGGAAGAGTGGAAGTGGGGTGGGCTGGTTAGAGTTAAATAATATCTAAGCTATTATATGACTCGATCACGCGATTCCGTACCATAGGTTTTTACTTTATGCCTGTATGCGTGTGTGTGTGTACGAATGTACATGCATATATTCATATGTGTGGGAGAGTGTAGCTCTCTACGTCAACGCGTTCTCATGAAGTGCCCAAATATATCGTAAAATACGAAAAATTTTGGGATGGCAACCCTGTGAAGGAGTTGCCCGATTGGTCCCATTTTCGAACTGTATTTGCAATTTTATGAAAACGCCCTGTGCAAAATATAAGCACTCCACCTAGAAGCCTTCTCAGGCAACTACCAAGTATATAGTGCAAAACAAAAGTTTTGTAAGGCACCATTAAGAAGGGGTAACCCAATTTAGTCCATTTTTGAAATTTTATTTACCATTGCTACGAAAACGTCAAGTACCAAATATTTTGTATGGCAACATTACGAAGAAATTAATGAAATTTATTTTAAGAAAGTCCCATTTACAAAAGTTCAGCTCTCTATCTAAAACCTAAAGTTTTGTATGGCAACACCAAAAAGTTGTCGCCTTATTGGGTCCATTTTTGAACTTGTATTTGCAATATTCAAGAAAGCGACGTGTACCAAATTTGAGCTTTCCACGTCGACGCGTTCTCGGAGAGTTTCCAAATATACAGTGAAAAACCAAAGATTTGTAATGACAGCATCATTTGTAATTTTATTTACAAATGCTATAAAAACAACAAATATCAAATTTTAGTTCTCCACGTCCACGAGTTCTCATTCACTGCCAAAATATATAGTTAAAAACGAAGTTTTCGTATGGCAACCCTACGAAAGAATTGCCCAATTTGTCCCATTTTTGAACTTAAATTTACATTTGTTTTACATACGCCGTATACAAATTTGAACTCTTCACGTAGACGTATTCGCAAGCAGTTTCCAAATATATAGTGAAACAAATTTTTTTTGCATGGCAAGTTGGCAACATCAAAAAGATATCGCCCGATTTACCTCATTTTTGAACTTGTATTTGAAATTTTTATGAAAACGCCGTGTGCAAATTTTCAGCTTACCGGCTCGAAGAGTTCTCAGACAGTTTTCTAGACCTCGATAACAGCGCCATCTATCGTGTCCGAAACTATCCTATCTTTCAAGCTGGAACTAACTAAACACATTCATAAGGTTTCATTGAAATCGGTTGGGCGGTTTCGGAGATTAGCGTGTGCGAACACAGTGACATAGGAATTTTATATATTAAGATTAAAAAGTTGAAATAAATATTCAAGGAACATGTAACGATTTTGGTTCATTTATCCATGGGTCCATGTTTTTCGCACACCCAAAACCCCCGGTAGTTACTCCACTGTGTCCGGCAGCGTTTCCTAAGATATGTACGAGCATGGGTATATTCGAAAAATTAATAAAATCAAAACTCAATTCAGATCTCATACTTTCAAGAGCTGAACAGTAAAACCCTCAATCGAATGAATCTTTTATGACTAAGTGTTCTTAGTTTTCCGCCAAGGTTACTGATATTTTTATTTTGTCTTATTTAAAATATCTTTAAATAATTCTGATTTAATGTATAATGTGTTAAGTTAATAATTGCTTAATCCTTTCTGTCCCAAGGATAGAAAAATAATATTTATTTACTAATGCTTTGCTGACATCAAATATGCTGGAATGCATAAGAAAAATTATTTCAAAATATCCCCTTAGAGATTAAGGATGTTCCATATGGCTAAATTAGGACTTGGGGATATAAGTTTTCCAAGTTGGACAATAATTTGTATCGATAGATTAGCGAAAAGTAATGCAGAAACCTTAATTCTAAAATAAGTATTTTATTACACATAATATACATATTACTTAAAAACATATTATCATTTCATATGTTTCATATGATGCTTTTATTTTTATTTCAAGTTATTATTTGTTGAAAAAAATAATTTTTGGGTTTACATCTTATTTATAAAAAAAAACATAAAATACTTTAATTCTTATGAAAGTTCAGGAAGCAATCCTCTTTATTTGTTATCCATTGCACTTTATACATTTCATTCTTGAAAGTGATTTCCAGTCATTGGGTGCATTCACCGACACGATAGCGTCTTGTAGAGTAGTGTTAGCGTAGCGAAGTAAACATATGTTAAAAGAATTACTTTGACAGTTATTTACTACGGTGGTGACTTTGGCACGGTGAACGAAAGAAAGCGTAACGTAGTGTAGTAAAAAATTTGAATTTTTAGAATTCGAGTTTTTTAACATAAAATAGTAAAATAAAGGGTTATCCAATAAGAAGTGTTATTTTAATTAGCTCGCTATTTCGGTAGATGTCACTTTTGGAGCTGTCATTTTTTGACATTTGACAAGTAGAAACTACGCCATTAATAATAATGGAACGATACACGATTCAACAACGCATTGAAATTATTAAAATTCACTATAAAAATGGTGAAAATGTGGCAGAGACGGTTCGTAAAACTCGAACATTTTTGGGTCGTCGTGAAGCACCTTGTCGGACCGCAATACAGAAATTGGTAGAAAAATTCGAGCTGTCGGGACAAGTTAGTGATGTGAAGAATAAAACCCGTGCACGTCGCTCAAGAACAGCCGAGAATATTGCTGCTGTAGCCGAAAGTGTTGAAGAAAACCCAGGTTTGTCCATTCCTCGTCGTTCTTTGGAATTAGGCATTCCACAAACGTCATTACACCGAATTTTGCATAAAGATTTGGGTCTTAAGGCTTATAAAGTTCAGTTAACACAAGAACTCAAGCCAGCCGATCATCAACAACGTCGTGTCTTTGCTGATTGGGTCCTTGAAATGCATGAAAATGATCCGGAATTCCATCAAAAACTCATCTTGAGTGATGAGGCCCATTTCCACCTCGATGGCTTCGTCAACAAGCAAAATTGTCGCATCCGGGGCTCGGAAAACCCAAGAGTTATTGTTGAAAAGCCTCTCTATCCTTAACGTGGGACTGTTTGGTGCGGTTTATGGTCCCGCGGGGACATTGGTTCTTACTTTTTCGAAAATGAGGCTGGAGCAACAGTTACGGTGAATGGATTGCACTATCGACAGATGATTAATGAGTTTTTATGGCCCGAATTGGATGGTATTGATCTGGACAACGTTTACTTTCAACAAGACGGCGCTACGTGCCACACAAACAACGAAACCATTGATCTTTTACGGGAAAAGTTTCCGGACTGTATTATCTCTCGAAGAGGTGATCACAATTGGCCACCGAGATCTTGTGACTTAACACCTTGCGACTTCTTCCTTTGGGGCCACGTGAATGAGACGTTCTACGCCAACAGCCCAGCGTCGATTCAAGACCTCAAAGATGGAATTCGTATCGAGGACATAGGGCAGCCACTTTGCGATTTGGTTATGGAAAATTTCATGAAAAGGATATGGTCCTGTAGGCATGGTCGTGGTGGTCATTTGGCTGTTGTTATTTTGCATTATTAACGGCATACCTTCCTCTTTATAATAAAATAAAGATCCGATCATTTATCTCAAAAAATGGCATTTTTCTTTTAATATCAAAATAACACCTCTTATTGGAAAACCCTTTATGTAGATACATGAGAATAATGGGTTGTAATTAAAATGTTTTTTGTTTGAAGCAAGTATTTTTTTATTAAATAAATGTGGAAGACACCACACTTATAAATATTTTTCTATGGTAAAGCTGGAAACGAAATACCACTTTGATAATTTACAAAGTATACCTAATTTAGATATTACAGGGTATGACATTTTAACTTTTACTAACAAAATTATTATGAGAAGAACTATATGTAAAATCGGATATTCTTTTTTATTAAAATTATTGCATTTCTCGAAATTGTAGACGTGGCAATAACAAAAGAAGAGAGAATCAGTTTTGTCTGCTTGGAGTATAAATTAAGAACGTTGTGCAAACAATCATCATTCGATTCCCGTATTAATAAATGGTGAACAATATTATTTAATGAATCCTCTTGAATGCTATTCTTTCCCCCTACATTCATATATCTTGTCGATAGGGGAAACATATATTCGACTAAAGTATTTCTACGTAGTATTCATTGGCGTAACTAGGTAGGGGCCAGGGTGCCCCCCCAAGGGAAATTATCCAATTTCCAAAAAAAAGAACACTCGTTTTTTCGTACAATCTTAGGCCTAATTAAATTGAATCCGTTCGGATAGGAATTGAAAAGGCTTTAACGAGTTCTTTTCTTCAAGAAAAAATTTGTGCGCATATTATATTAGATAACCTTTGATATCAATGAAATTTTGAAAATTTCGTAAAACCTTGTTTAATTTTTCCGAATAAAAAAAGGTTTTTAAGCTTTTTCGATTCTTATTCCGACTGATTCAGTAATAAGGCTAATTATGTTGAAAAGGAAAAGATATCGCAATTAAATGCTTCAATACTATTCTTATTACGTTAACTTATGAAATAAATCTATATTAGCAATCTAGACAATAAATATTTCGAGAAACCGAGGAATTCACAGAAAAATACTAAACTTGTCTAGAACCTAATCGAGTCTCGAAAAGGAAAAGGCAACCGGAGAAAGCAAAAGACTTTCTGATAAATATTTACAACCAAGTGATGGACAATCTTATCACCAACTTAAAAAATAGGTTTGAAAATCTACCTTTAACACAGTCAGTTGACTCATTTATATATTTATATAGTTGTACCTGAAACATGGAGAAACATTTGTAGAAAATTATAAAAATGTTTTCAATGTATACCTTTCCACCTTATAGGCTGAAACAAAAATAATAAATAATATAATCCAAAACACGAGCATTGTAATAAATTTGGAAATACTAAAAACAGAGATTAATAAAGACTTGTGCCCACATTTATACATCTAGCTGCAAGCAGTTCGGAGTCTTCCTGTCAGATTGGCCGGCTGTGAACGGAGCTTTTCCATCGTGTTAAAACTTGGATAAGAGCACCTGCTTCCGGAGAGGTTTTCGAACATGGCACTCATAAACATTGAAAATAGCAGAGCAGGTGCTAAATAAGTTTGCAGGAAAAAAACCGTAAACTAAAGCGTATACGGACTTTAGCTATCTCTTTATTTGTGCTTAATAAAAACGTAAATAATTGTTCTAAAATGTGTATCTAACTTCAGACCTGTAAAGTACTTAAGTACATTGGTACTTAAGTATTACTACCAGTACCAGAACCTGGACTTAAATGTTTTTTTAAGTACAAGTACAAGTCCCTGTATTGGTACTTAAAAAATTCTGAAATACAAGTCCCGATACTGGTACTTAACGCACTTACTACAAATACCGCCTTCAGTTCTTATAAATTATTTAAATACGCCTTCTAATAATAGAAGTTATCTGCAGTTCGACAGTGCCTCGAGAAATCTTACCGCCTTCAGTAAAATACAAAGAAAATTCGCGAAATACTATATATGAGTAACTGTAGAACAGAAATTGCCATTCTGAATCAATATCCTTTGTTGAGAAGGTTCGCAATCAAGTGGAATTTGTAAATTTTTCAATCATTTCCTAGGAACTCTAGATCTTGGGTGAATGATCCTAAAGAAAAAGGTGACTCCAAGAATCCGCTATCTTCCTCCGCACATGTGGATCGTTGATTTTCATTTGCAGGTCTTGTAAATGCTACACAAAGGCAATCCTTATCTGATGTGACATTTGTTTTGCCAAAAAGCAAAATGTATGAACAACTTCCAGAATTATATAGAAATTAAAGCAGCAAAAGCTCAGACGATATTTTGTGATATTTCGTAAATGAAAACCTCATCCAGTTATTTAACTGGCTATAGATTTTTCAAAATTTCTAATTTTGGTTTCCGAAAGAAGTTGAACATTATAAGTAACAGTACCAGTACCTGGACTTTTACTTGAAAACTTTTAAGTATCAGTACCGGAATTTGTACTTGTGCTTAAAAGATTTGAAGTATGGGTCCTGGTGCTGATACTTGGAATAAATACTGGACATCAGGCATGGCATCACTATCATATCAATGTCGTGTATGGGACTTGAAGATTCTGATTTATTTTCCTTAATATGTGAGAGAAGCAAAAGAGGGGATGTGGAAAACAAAAGTTTCTGTTAATTAAGCGACACCACTTTCTTTTATTTTTATTTTAAATTTTTTTTTTATTTTTTTTTTAATTTTCAAATAAACACTACTTCCTATGATTTAAGAAAAATTCAAGTATCGTCGGTTGTTTGGAGTGGACTGTACGGAATAGATAGATGAGTGTCGCTTGAGTTCATTGCGATTAAGGAAAAGAATGCACTTTTACTAAATTCGCCAATTACATTATGTACTAATCTATTTTCACAATTATTTAAATGTCCGACTAAAACGATTTCGTAAATACTCGACGCCATTGGTCTCGATAAGCAATAAATATCGCCCGATCGCGCCAGTGTTGTCTGACTAGTCATCCAAAAATTTATTGAATGCTGATGACTTAGACTAACTGATAAGTGATGTACCATGCTTTTCTCTCTCCATGTGCTCAACAACAAGAATTAAAATAAAGAATGGAAAACAATTGAAAACTGTCCGTTGTTCTTCTGACCTTAACATCGCAACCTCGACGAAGACTGCCATATCTCAAAAGCTTTTCATATTAAAATCGCCTCGTTTGGGCACACGTACCTGCATTTGCAATGATTAAAAGTGCTGATCTAGTTTTTTTTTGCTTTCTTGGGAGCGGAGTTAAGCTTTCATGTAGGATGATTACATATTAAAAAAATAGTAACACGATGTCTGCGAATTGTAAAATGAGAATTATTTTATTTTGTTATTTTTATGAGAATTATTTTATTTTTTGTGTGCAGAGCTATTTTTTAATCTATGCAATTTCATGGGCTCTAGGCATTATATAAACATATTGTAAGTGCTCAGAGCAATGCCCAAAAAATTTTGGTCAAAAGCTGGGAATACTCATGAGCTGGTATACTTCGCAAATTGAATGTTTGTTAAAACCTATGTACGAAAGTTTGGAGACCTGGCCCCACCCCAGAAAAAAGTCCTAGTTACGCCAACGATAGTATGTGAATATAATTGAACAGTACTTTTTTCTAATGCAACTTTGAAGCATAAGATAACAATTTATACAGAAAGTTACATTCAATATATTACATGTCAATGTAAATTGAAAACGATTATATTTCACCTTTAAAAATTTGTGTGTGTACAATAATGAATACTTTTAATTAAATTTTAAATGGTCTTAAACTTTTTTTCTATGTTTTGTAGAACATTACTTATATCCTTGTGTATAGAACTATATAGTGATTTCGAAACGCAATTTGACTTAGTATCTTGTTGTGTTGTAGAGGCGCAACTACTGCAAAACAGACGTAACCAAGCCAACAATGCCTCGCTCTAATATAAATTCAGCGATATCTGGACCTGATGTAGGGACAGCCGCAATTTTATCTTAGAAATTTACTGCAATTTTATCTTAGAAATTTACTGGAATTTTTTTCCTTCAGAATTGTTCTTTATTGGAGGCCGACAACGGCATACATTGTATGATTGCAGCTGAAAATAACTCCAGTCGGCCACCAGACTGAATGAAAATTCTCCCACAACATGTTCTATAAGTTTCTAAGATAAAAATTGGTAGTGGCCCAAGCAACCGTTGTCGGCCTCCAATAATGCATAACAATTCTAAGGAAAAAATTTCCAGTAAATTGTAAGAATAAATTGCGGCCTTCCCATCATCCGATCCACCTACCTTGATTTTATATTCTATCGAGAACTTGTCTACTTCCCAGCCTTTGTATATTTTTAGTTTGACTATGTTCAGACTTCTTATCCCTTGAACCCCTTGTCCAAAATGGTACAAGTGGTGCCATCTTACATTATAACAAGGAAGAATTTTCGCAACCATTATATATTTCTATACGCAAAGTTTATATCACACATTATTTTTCTGCTTGCTATTTTCGACCATATACCATCTGCTGTGGGTTCATCATAAATATTTGATTGTTTTCAATAAATAAATGTTTATTAATAACCATAAATACATCAAATACATAAATAAAACTAAAAATTCTTTTTTGTTTTACTTTCAGAACAGCATTACGGAACCCCTTGGATAATAACGAACTGTTTGAAGTAAATTACTATATAAGTGCCATAAGTTTAATGACGCTATAAGAACGTTGGTTTAATAACTTTGATGGCACAAAAGAGTTTACTATTCTTGTAGTTAAAATATGTAAATTAATATTTCCAAATAGTGTGAATTGCTGCGCGATACGTCATAAAAATTGAAAAAGAATATAATTTTGATTTGTAAAATTAATGTGAAAAGTGTATTAAAATGAAGTTTTTGAGACGTCATAAATTGAAGAAAGATCACTTAGTGATTATAACGGTATACAATATACTTTTGTGGATAGTTCCGGGGTATTGCAACCGTCTCCAACAAGTGCATCAACAACAGCTTCATGCAACAGTTAGTCATGCTGGGAGTGTGACCGAAAAAGATAAACACGGTAAGTCTTTGAAAATATTGTCATTAAAAATACTGATATAAATAAATGAATTGGTTAGTGAATATAAGGAAAAATCAGGTATACATTAAAGAAAGATTGTTGGAACAATTCCTATCCTCGTATATGGAAATGATTTATGAGGGTTTGAAAATTACGAAATAGCAGACATGCAGCTGTTTTTATACCAATTATACAACTGCTAATTGACATTATGTAGTACATACATACATACTAACCTCATTCAAATTAGCTAATAAAAACCTAACATTAAGACGTAAATTCATATTATACTCATTCAACATGAAGCAAGACCCAAAAAGAATAAGTAAAAAAGCTAGAATTGGTCTGAGACCAATTCTTTTGATACCCTAGATGAATGCCCATATAAAATTTCGTATGGTCACCAATGTAAACAAATTTGATTTTTGAAGTGGTTTTTCGTATATATTTCTAGAAAGGTTCGTCGGACAGAAAAATTATTATAAACATTTTTATAGGATTTTGTATTCTGAAGAAGTTGTTAGTACAATAAAACTGTCTAGATCGTTTTTACAGTATATATAAAAAACCTCAATTTTTATGTAGCAATACCAAGAAGGGGTAGCCTGATTTAGTCTATTTTTGAAATTTTATTTTCTATTACAAATTACAATTCAAAACACCATGTACCAAATTTCAGCTCTGTATGTTGACGCGGTCTCAGACAGTGTCCAAATATACCCAACAAACATTGTCTGGTCAATAGTACATACAATTGATCGTCCTTTGTACTGAAATTGAACGGTGGTCAAAATCAAAATTTGGTTAAATCGAACATCTTTTTGACGTCGACCTGTTGACAATGTACCACCTAAAACACATTTTAAGATGGAAATAAGGTCGTCATATTAGCCACCAAAATTACCTGCAAAATTAAACTGAATGTATAAATTTCGGTTGCCCAAAAGACGTCATTATAACACCTGAAACACGTCTTCAGAAGGAAATAAAGTTGTCATATTAGCCACCAATTATTAATACAAAATTACCTCTAGTTGGTACATCGAAAGACAAAAACGCTTAATGAAAAAACTCACTTTTCCACCCTGAAACAACGAATATTTCCAATAGAACTTAAACTAAAAGGTAGGGAAATTCTTATGTTTATATTATTTTGAAGAAATTATTAATTTTTTACGTTGTTTATCGAGAAAAGCATTTTCCACTGTTTTCGTTGAATTTTCGTTCATAAGAACATTGAAATAAAACGATGTATCCAAAATGCATATAACTTCAAAAAAACTGAATATTATTTCGATGAAAAGCACACAACTTCGTAAGTAGCGCATAGTACATTTTTGGAGACTAAACACCATAGAATTGTTGCCCGTACTGCTGCTTGAACAAGACTAATGAAAGTCTTGAATGCCCGTCCTTCCACGAAGCTACGAAAACTCGAGAAATGACGTGAAAATGACAACAAGCAGCGCCACTTTCAAAATCAGTCAAAAACTGAAGAGATATAGACAACACGTACCTATGCAATAGCACAAACTGACGACAAAATGAAAGCAAAGCGCTGTTATAACCAGGGTCTATTATCACTCATAAAATGACGAGAAATAGATAGCACGTGTCTATGCAATTGCAAAAATGACGACAAAAAAATGGCAAAAGTAAGATATCAAAAAACTTTAAGAACAATAGAAAAATTTCTAATATTAAGCTGTATAAGGTTAACTAGGATTACGTCTAAAAGGCGGAAAAACGCCGTTACATCTAGGGTCTATTTTGAGTTATTAAATGACGTTCTTTCATATATTTCTGTATAATACATGCATGGTCATTATGTGATCAAATTCTTATTACATTATTTAAACTAATACCAACTTTAACTGCTGAAAGACGTCATATGTCGGCTTAAAAAAGTGCCAGCCAGAACGAAGTCTATATTTGACGGAAACTAAACTCGATAGTATTAAAATTTCAAATATTGACGTAAAAAGGACGTCGCTGGAAAGGGGTCAATAATAAACGAAAATTTGATCAACATGTCCTAGTTTCGTAGAAAACTGACGCCTAATTGAGGTCAAAATGAGCAAGGAACTCATAATCTATCTGCAGTAAAAAAATTACGTTCTATAGATCAGACAAGTTTTAAAATGTTTGTTGGGATATAGTGGAAAACAAAATTTTTGGATGGCAACCCTATCAAGGAGTTGTCTGATTTATTTCGTTTTCGAACTTAATTTTATTTTTTTTTAAAGTTCGTATACAAAATTTCATCTTTCTACATGAACGAGTTATCATGCGCACGGACGGACGGACAGGCAAAAATCAAAATTACTTTTAATATTATGCCAATACGTTGGCTCTACCATCATTATTTCTGTGCGTTACAAACGGAATGACAAACGTAGTATGCCCTATAGATTTCATCTAGTGTATAAAAGGAAATAAAAATTGCATTACTTTAACAACAGTAAATAAAAAGGTTACGTTTGGACTTTTTACCGGGTTAAACTTACTTTTGTTCAAAATAGAATTTTTTTTGGGGATTCTCCGGTATATAGCAAAAGCTAAAAAATGTTCTAATTTGTTATTTCATCACACAACCCATTAATTTTTTTTTGACAAGTTTCAAGTCTTGGTTCGACTCATCAACAGGTCACAAATAGCGAAATTGCATGATTTGAAAAACAAATGAAAAAAATGAAAACAAGAGAAGAAAGAAATGAAAAGTTTGAGAAAAATAGAGAAAAAAACAATTTTTTTATTTATTAAAAAAATTTAAAAAAATTTTAAAGAAACAGATTCATTCGATGCGAATCGAACCTGTATTATTTACACCAGAAACGATTTAACCATCAAATAATATAGAGTAAGAGCCTTAGAAAGCCTCATGGAAGAAGGTTTGCAGACAGTCACACCAACAATATGTGCCAATTGCATCACAAGCATTCAAAGAAAAGTTCCTGCTGCTCTTAACTTAGAAAATATGCAATACTAATAAATTGCTTCTAAAATATTTTATATTAAATTATTTTTTTAAAATTAAAAAATAAAATTCTCAAATTCAAATTTACTATTCTCAAGTTGAAGTTTACTATTCCACTTTGAAGTTTACTATTCCCATATTGAAACTGAAAAGGTATAGTTGCATGCAGTATCGATATATTCATGATGAAATCAAAACTGTAATGTCTATATATTAGCGATGAGTATTTTCAAAATTTTGAAGGTTTATTCTTGGCTCTTTACAACATTCTTCCATGCCCACGGACATCTCACTTCCGCAAAACATACGTGCATTATTTGCGGCTACGATTTGAAAAAAAGAGAGGAAATGTGGCTGCCGGGTGTTGGCGAATATTGGGATATGGTGAGAATTTTCCCATACTGCGTGAATTTCTGACCTAAATATATTTAAAAAGGGAAGAATCTTGCAACCCAAATTTGGAAAATATTTCCTTGAAATTGACGCACAGCATTGAATTTTCCAGCGGAAGTATGTTAAATTAATTACCACGACTGCAAAACTCACTTTTGTGCATTTTTCAAATAAAAAGATTTTGATAAGGATAAGAAAATAATAAAATTGCACAAATTTGCTGATGCATACATAATTGAAGTGACTAGAACTGTGTTTAAGGATGATAGTTTGTATTTAATAGCTGATATTTATTAGCACTGACCACTTTACCCATACTCTTAATATGCGTATAGAAGTCTTTCTTATCCATAAAAACTAATTAGTGTATGTATGTATGTGTATTTTTTATAATCTGTGGGAAAAGTTTCAGTAATTCCCATTTTCGAGGGAATTTCGGCCACAACATCCTACCAATATTTAGCTACATATGAGTATGGTAGCTCTTCGTAAACAAAGTTACAGAGACGTGTCTAACGTAGCCGTGCATAATAACCTGGGGCTTAAATTTGGCACCATCATCCGTCAATACTATTAACAACTAATTGTTGAAAGCTACTGCCAGGGCGAAAGTGTAGCATACCTAAACAAAGTATCCAAATATTAGAAAGTCATAAGTTTTCTATATTTGGTGAAACAAATGCCTTGTTTTTGTTACTATATTGGACCATATAAGTAAATGAAAGAGCGATTGAGTTGCTAAACCATTACAAATACTTTTGATAACGAAACAGTAAGGAACAAGGGGTTCTTTCCTCAGTTCCTACACGAGTAAAATTGTTGTTTTCTCAGACAATTTTAAGGGTGCAGTTGTGTGTTTCCTGCATATTTCTTCCTTCCTCTTCTTTATTAAATTATAAAAAAAAAGGAAATCTATTATTTATTATTAGTGGTTCGGTATTGTATTTAGCATGGAGTCAAGCATCTTTTGTTCTTGAAATATAGCATTCGCTTGTCAGGCAACTTCACTTCGATTGACAAGCATTTTAACTTTGTTTTGTTCGGTTCAGTGTGAAAGGTTCTATTTGAGCCCCACCTCATACTGAGTGTAAAAATTAATTTGCTCTACTTGCGCTCGGTTTAGTATAAAATCAGCCTAATAATTAGGGTTGTTTGTCTTAGAAGCTCAAAAAGTAACTCCTGAGAATGGTATTCATATTAAAAATTAAATTTTTTTAAAGAACACCCAAAAAGGTTTAATTGGAGTCACTTAGCCGGACTGGTTCAAAGACCCAGTTCGGCCCTTAAAGCAGTTTTTCATATCATAGGAAAACAGGTGGGCAATTAATATGAATTTCACGATGTGAAGAATATATGCATACATGGGTAGGACAATAAATTTATGTCCCCTAGTACTTTCGCGATACGCTTCCTGCCATCCTGTAGAATATAATTTAATTGCATGGATGAAAGCAATCAGTTCGCTAGAAACGTGCAAGTAGTCTGGCGGATTATCCAGAACTGTGTTGCTTACAGAACTTTCTCACCTTGAACAACAATTGGTGTTTAAAAAAAAAGCAATTAAAAGAACAGTCAACATTTTGTTTTATACATATATACCGCACACCAGAGTATTATAAGTATGGGGAGCACCTTTATTTATTTATTTTAGGGCCTTTTAAAATATTTACTTGTTAAGAAGAAGACAAAGTTACGGTCTCCGAAATATTAATTTTTGTTGCTGAGTATTCTTTATTCCAACCAAGAGATAAAATACAGAAAAATGAGACTCTTCTTCGGTAAACAGGCTCCCTTACAGTATATCTATATTTATTGTCCTGGAGGTCGATGATGAATATTTGCGAAGTTTTGAGCTCAAAAGTTTTCCTCCCTTCTTCATATTTTTTTTTTATATTGTTCAGGCAAAATACAATAACTTCATATTTCACCTCACATGCTAAAAATATTGTTGGCAAGGTTCACACAAAATTAAAATAGATCCTTTTTCTGGGTAAATCCTATTTTATTACACTTTTATAAAAACAAAAATGTTATCGATTACAGCAGTGAAGACTAAAAGGAATCCCTTTATCACTTTACTTTTGAGTATATAGATATCTATTCTTAATTATACTTCCGTTAGCAACATTTCCAGCCATGTAATAATAATTAAAATGTCTCACATAACTTTATCAGCATGTATTTGTCGGAACTGTATTTATGACCATTTTGTACATTGCATTTTTGTTTATCACATTCCGTAACACTAGATTCAAAGGTAACTTGAGTATTGTATCCACGGCTTGAATTATCTTTTCTTACGAGAGCGTATTCATCGCAAATTAAATAGTTCAGAATAAAATTAGTTTAGTTCAAAAACGATAAGTGAACGGTTGTGTTTTTCGCTTATACCAAATATTTCAGCTAATCACCTTTGGGGTTAATATTTTCGGTGTACAAGTTTTGCACTTGTGCAGAAGTCTTGGAACAAGAATCAAGGTCCTACGTCGTTAACGGGAAAATAAAACTATCTTAACCTATTTAAATTAATTAATTAATGTATAAAATAGCTTTTCACACAAAAAACTTTTGTCTGTAAGCATATTAAGACTCCTATAAAGACGATGTAAGTATAAAATCCTGGTCACAAATAAAATAAAGTTTCACATAGAGAACGGCGAATTTTATCCAATTGTACTCGTATACTAGTTCACATATTATTTTTACATTTGCTCTTGCAGTTCGAGTGTTTCCCACTAAAGAAGAAGACTCCTGATTTTTCCTCTCCTTCCAAGCCAAAAAAATATCTAATTAAATTATATGTGTAGCATGTAGACAGATGCTAAATTTTTATTACGCTCCAAATTTATGCTTTTAAAATATATGTGAAAGGAATTGTGTGAAGTATTAATACAGCTTGCCGTCACGCAACAAGCTGTAAAATAAAGACATCGCGTAATTAATAGTTTTTATATTTTTTTCGGACAGTTAAAGTGTTAATGTACAATAAAGTCATAAGTGAAATCAAGGCCAAAATTAAAGCCTGTACGAAAATGTTAAAATAAATACCCCAGGATATCGGTTCTGTTAAAATCGTCAAGTTGAAATAAATTTCGTTAATCGCGTAAGATCTGGATTTTGGATTTATTTTTTTGATTGTGAAGTATTCAAAAAAATTGATACTTAATTTTCCATTTCGCCTAGATGAAGATGTAATCTAACATAACAAAATTCATTCATTTCTTAGATGTTATAATTTGTCTGTTTTTGATCTTTTAATTTCTTTCCATATTACGTTGTTTCGTACATTCGTACACCTTACTCCTTGCTTTTAACAGCTTTTAACAAAACGTTTTATTTCTTCCACAAGAACAATAAATTGCAGAAGAGTTATAATTAGTTTACAAATTATTTTCGTTAGATCCTTATAGTTCGTTTTCGCATTTCATATCTAGTCAGACGGTAAAAATTAGTCATTTGCATAGGTTTTTGTATTTTGAAGGACTTTTAATTTCTTTAAAAAAATTTTCTTCTCAGAATACAGGAAAAATGAAGCTGTTGTATGGCAACACTAGGATTTACTTAATTTTTAAAATTCCACCTAACATGTAATTTCTACAAAAGCTTTGTGTGAGGTTTCTAAGTCAATGTCAATACGTTCGCAACCAGTACCTACTCATATAAGCGTGCAACATCCGATTTTTTGTATGGGTTCTCTACGAAGGTGTTGATGGATTTCTATCATTTTGAACGATCATGTAAACGTAATGTACAGAATTTCTTCCTTCTATGTTGTTGAAAACAGAAATTTGTTTATGGAAACCCTTCTAAGCACTTGCCGGATTTCGTGCAGTTTTATAGTTTTATATATAAAAAAAAAAAACAGCTTTAAAATATACTATTTGCTCAATTTTCAGTATTCTCACAAGTTAAAGTCTTTATACTTTGCACTCGAGCTCACTTCGTCTTGCCGGCTGCTGAAACGAGGGGAGGTAAAAAGCTGTTCTTTGAGTATTGTTCTTTGGTAATCGCGTATCCACGTTTAAATCTTTACAGATGCCTAATACGTAGTTCAGTAATTCCAAATGCGATTTTCAGCGTCTCTGAACTGACCTTCCATTTCTGTAATAAAACAATTACCAGAAACCTCTATCATAACGACTTTTATTAAAAGCATTACCAGCAAACACTAGTGTAAAATATTGTACTGATATGTAGAATAAAATTGGCCCCACGGTGAACACAGCAGTCACTGTACCAGATATCCACAGTGTTTTTTGTTATTCCGGAGTAGTAACTTTTGTAACTACTTACATATAATTACAGGTACACATTAACTAAACAACCCCAGAGGGAAAATGATCGCGCATGAAAGTAAATATCCAGGAACTCCTCGAGGAAATCAGTAACATTGAAAAATATGTGTACATGTCCTACAGAAAAGAAGCGAAATCCGATATGAGGTTCAAATCACATTAGGACCCAGCGGAAAATGGATGCAACACCGCATCGAAGCCGTATTGCACCTTTGGCATACATTATCGATACATTTCTGCACCGAAACTTCGATGAATTTTATACACGATTTCCTAGGCGGTTGTGATGCCTCTCTACAGGAGTAAATATTGATGAAAGCCTTGGTGAATAATCTTCGATGAGAACGTCAAATAATAATATTCAAAGAAAACCTCAATAAATATTAACTGATGGAAATATTGATGACAAATCCATTTTTGCAGATCTAGGGGTAATACTTGTAACTTGAATCGAGTAAAGTCAAAACGACTAGGTATAGCTAAATTTAAAATATATCTAATAAGATTTTTTTTATGTAATCCACCTATTAGATGTCGTTCCGACTTTATTCGATTCAAGTTATATAGTAGCGCCATAGCAGTAAGGAATGGATTTTGAATGGAAAAGGATCTTTATTCAGTTATTGCTATACCAGGAAAATAGTATTTGGAAATTTGGAAAATAAAAAAAATATTTTTCAAACAATTAAACGTACAATTCATATGATCTAAGGATGATTTACAAAACAAAATTAGGAGATAATGCAATAAATTTATGATGTAATAGGATATCTAATGTAGTATTTTATAGAAAAAAAAAAAAAAACATAGATTAAGAGCACTGCACACGAACCAGTCCGAATATTCCTACTTTTAAAGAAAATCAATTTTTAATTTTCATTCGTACTCAAGTCAACTTGAACTAAAGACCTGAAATTTTGACGTGGATCGACGTTTACGCAGCCAGAGCTGGGCATGTATCAAAGAAGAAATACTTAAGAACAAGTACCGAAGGCCTGAGTACTTCAGCGTAAGTACAAGTACCGCATGTATGAAAAGTACTTGTAACTAAGTACTTAGTTTATAAAAAGTACTGAGTAATTTCTGAAGTACTTTTTAAAGTATTTTTTTAGAATCTTTGTACGTTGGCAGTAATATAATGAAATTTATAGAGTTCAGTTAATAGATATTAATAACCTCACCTCTCATTGCTGCACTCAATAGCCAAGCACCAATTGTTGCCTCCAATAATGCTTAAAATTTCCAGTAAATTTCTAAGAAAAATTTTCGGCCTTCCCTACATCAGGTCGCGTTGATTTTATATTGGAACGAGACATTGTTTGTTTACCCTTGGTTATGTAATCAAGTCGAGGCATCGTCGATTTTATATTCGATCGAGACATTTCTAGTTTTTGTTCTACTTGCAAAGTCTTGTTTGTATGCTATTAGATTGTCTAAGGTTGTTCCTTGTCGCGCGATTGCGTCACATGCTTTGACAGTTCTTTGCGTGCTTTAAAATACAACAAAAAAGGAGTTGAGCTAGAGATTGTGTTTGCTTTTCTACGAAGGGTTAGATATTTGTAGGTACTTAATAGACTCAGAAATACTTAAGTAAAAATCTTGGTACTGAAGTAAAAAACTAAGTCTTAAATACGAGTAAATAGAAGCAAGTACTTATGTTCAAGTACTAAGTAAGGCATTTCAAAAGTATTGAGAAATACGTCTTAAATAACGAAAATGTACTTTAAGTAGTACTTAAGCCTTTTTTTACTTAAGTATTGCACAGCTCTATACGCAGCTGACTCATCAAAGAAATATCAACTACAAAAGAGTAAAAAAAATCGTGTACATACAGGCACCCCGGTCCAAATATGATTTGAACTTCAAAGGCGCGTTATCGCTTCTTTTCTGCAGGAAAGGTGCACATATTTTTCATTGATACTGATTTCCTCAGCGAATTCCTGTATACCTACCTTCATTCATGATCATTTTCCCGCTGGGGAGCAGGGTGCCTGCATGTACATGATTTTACTTTATTCATTTATACATAGTTGAAATTTCATTGGCGAGTCTCCTGTATAAACGTCGAGGCAGGTCAAAATTTTCAGGTTAAATATTAGCATGCCCATGAATGAGTATTTCTTTTTTCCCTTTCTAACTTGGAATTGCACTGCTAAGTCATTTGCGTGAATTTTGTTGCAGTTTCAATTTTCAAATTTAATGCCGTTATTTTGAGTACGAAAGAAAATTACAAAGTCATAAAAAAGAGATTTTTTCTTTAGTAAATTAATTATTAGTATTATATTTATTAAGCCAAATATACGTGTAACTCTTTTAAAAATATTTCTTTTAAATTTCTCAATTCTCCAAATATTTTACTGGTATCGGCGGTAACCGATTAAACTTCCTTTTCTATCCAAAATTCATTCCGATCTGCTAGCGCGCTATTATGTAATTTGAATCGAGTAATGTCGAAAAGAATTCTAATGACTAAATTACATAAAAAAAAATCTAATTAGAAATTTAACATGAAATTTAGCTATAAGGAGTGTTTCGACTTCATTCGATTCAAGTTACATAGTGTTTGTCAATATTTTCATCGGAGAATATTCATTGATGTTTTCTTCGATGATTATTCTTTCACGTTTTCTTTGATGATTATTCATCGACGTTTTTATCGACATTTACTCCTGCAGAAAAGCATTACACCCGGACATCGTGTGTAAATTTCATCGAAGTTTTCGTGCAGAAATGAGTCAATGATTACTGACAAAGATGTCATACAGCTTCGATGCGGTAATGTATAAATTTCCCGCTGGGCCTTATTTCACAAATTCTAACATAAAACTCTTTATGGGTTCAACTCGTTAAATCTCTCGCGGTCGTCTTGTACACATCACGGTGTGTAGCCCAACGTATTCCGCATTCTTCGATTTACTTCGTCGTCGATTGTGTCCTAGTCAGAGCGTTCTTATAATTCTGAATTTTAAGATACGCCATTTGCACTTATATAATTAAGAAAAAAAACCTAAAGCAGCAAATGGGTGACCTTAAACCACTCGCACCCATGTTCTAACTGAGATTTCACTATAGTTATAAGAGTCCACTCTGGGCAAAAACACTCCTGGACTTTTTTTAACATTCTCTTCTACATATACCACCGCCAGTAACGAAATTATTTCCTATCTCCACGCTCTTGCTTTTTATACCTTTCGTTGGATTAAGTCTCAAAACAGTTGAAGTAATTTCTGCTAATTGATTTTGAGGCTTAATCTTTTGACATACTGTGTGGTGCTGAGCTAGCAAGCGAAATCGTCGGCCCAATCCAAATATTTAAGACGGTTCGTTCAACTCCATTGTAAGCCTCCATAAAAAATACTTTAACTCATTAATAAAGTCCAAGTAGCCCTTTGCGATGTCGTCCTGACTTGTATGCAAGATCAAGGATTATTTAAGGATGTACGATGTGTATACATCCAAAGATTTGAGGAACATGTCATTAAGTAATTCAATATTTTGTAAATTGCCACAAAAAGTAAGAATGCTGCTGTCAATATACATCTATCGCTGACGGCAATGATCACCTCACTCGTACTCCTTATAAAATTTGGAAAGCAGGCAATACTGATTTTTTTTTCAACTCTCTGAACTAAGTTGAATAGCATGAATGAAAGAGGGCAAATCGTAATTATTATTTAGACGAAATCCAAATGACTGTACGAACAGAAATCGGTCAACTCTATCCTTTATATTTGAACAATACTTTGTAAGGCGTTGAGATAGAGTACTGTGAGCGAAATCATGGAGGCATTTATTGTTGGTACACAAGAATTTCCAGATTTGCCAATTCCCCCAAGAACTACGCCTTTCCCTTCAAATTTTAGGTATGAGAGTGTCTCCGATCTCAAAGGAAGTTCACCTGACCCTTGCTTTACACAGTGGATTCGTTCACCAAAAGTATCGTGTATACCGAAACCATATAAACCGAAATCGTGTAAACCGAAACCGTGTCAATGTAGTTTTTTATAAATTCAGGCAAAGATACATATAAAAACGATAAAATAAAAAAATTATTAGTATTACAAAGGATTCTGCAGTGTCGTCGGACGTCGGCCTCTGTCGTAATTGAATTAATTCAATAAATTTAGAGATTTTCGACTCTATTGAAAAAAAAACTATGCTATCTGTTTTTATCGATGTAGAATGTGCTTTTAACACTGTCCTTCTTGTCTTCTTCACTGAAACGCTAACAAAACATGGAGTGAAGCGGTCCCGAAAACACTGGATCACACACACATATTGAACAATAGAACTGTCTTTGCCGAAATTGGCTAGATAGGCAGAGTAGAAAGAGTCCAGGGAGGCATCCCTCAAGGCGATATTTTATCACCTTTGTTGTGGGTGGTCATTATGGATGATTTCAACAAAATTTAATATTCAAGAGGATGGGGTACAAAGCAGTATGTTACGCCGATGACCTAGTGATTTTGGTCACCGGTAGCTATGAATCTGAACTCTGCAAACTTGTGCAGAAAGCGATCCTAATAGACTGGGCTACGGATTTCCGACTTTGCATTAATGCAATGAAAACATATTTATGGCTCTTTGCTAAGAAAAGGAACACTCCCAGATTGAATCTGCACTTTATCGGCTTCACACGTTTGGAACTGAAGGACAGGATAAAATATCTAGGTATCATATTAGATAGAAAATTAATCTGGAAATCGCACCTTGAGGATAGAGTGAATAAAGCTCTTCGAGGCTTCGCGACGCACTGCAGATCCATAAGGAAAAAATGGCGTCTTAAACCACGGATGATCCTTTGGATCTACACTAGCGTCATCCGACCTATGCCAACCTATGGCTCTGTGGTGTGGTGGAAAGCAATGGAGCTCGCCAATCATCGCAAGAAATTGGAGAACATTCAAAGAATGTGTCTCCTCTGTGTAAGTAATGATCTCAACTCTACCAGTTCGAGGGGTCTTGAGGTCATCCTCAACATACACATATACACGTCAAGAAGGGGGCGTCAATGGCTGCGCTGAGGCTGCATCGCAATCGGAGCTGAATTCATACTGATTCACGAGGTCTCCATGAATCCATCTTTGAATTCGTGCAGTCTATTGTACCTCGCATAGACAGGGACAGCGATCACCTCCTCGAGTCTATTCTGAAAAGCAACTCTAAATCTAAAATTCCAGATAGGATAGAATGAGAATCACATTCTCTGCTTCATCCATTGACAAACCCTGTCATATATACAGCCAGCTCCAAATCGGAAGAGAACACCGGAGCCAGTCTTTTCTGTGAGGATCCTCACATGGAAATTCCCGTACACCTTGAAAGCCATGTAACGGTTTTCTAGGCAAACGTCAAGACCATCCGTGAAGGGTGAATGTATCTCCGAAACTCAGATACTAAGAACAAAGAGATTGTAATCTGCTCGGACAGCTAGGTAAAACCTTTTACAACCTCCAAACTTGTATTGGAATGTAAAACCACCCTGAATTTCCTTTCTCGAAACAACGAAGTACTAGTGCTTTGGGTGCCAGGTAACAGCGGTATTAGCGGGAATGAAAAGGAGGATGAATTTGACCGCCTTGGTGCAACTTAGGAGGAGATCTTCTCCACAATTGGAATCGCACCAAAACAGCTTTGCCTCTAATTTCTCGGTTGGATGACCCTTCAGGTGGAACCACAAAGGAGCTCTGGGGATTACCCAGCCCAAATGAAACGGAAAAGCTACTGGGATTAAGCAAGCCAACCCAGATAACTCTGGGTCAATTATCACTGGACACTCTCTTCTCACGTGTCACTTGCATAGGATGGAGCTTGTTGAAGATCGGGCAGAGGATGCGGAGAGGAATCAGAAATGGTGACTCATTTTCTTTCATATTCCGACCCACCTCAGGAAAACGTTACAGATTTCTTGGCTCACACATCCTGGAAGAACTGCATGAAACCAGAATGAACATGAGTGACAATTTTGTTAGAGCGTCCGCTTGGGACTAATTAGCAATTCCTCATAAGGCTAGAGGGTCTAGAGGGTGAACAATGGGCCTTGTTTTGGCCCACGTTCCAGGGACCGTTTTCGGATCCCAACTTCATTTCAATCCAATCCCAATCCATCCCTATGTTATACATTAATACACACTCCATAAAATGCTCCTGGAGAAGATCGTTCCTATTACTTCAATAGTCTGTCGTCTGCTGTTGTAACTGTGCTTGAGACTTAATTCCTATCTTATTTCTTGCTTCATTCTATTGTATTCTATTGTATGCCTTGTCCTCCTCTTTTGAGGGCTCAAAGGTCAAGCATAATATTTTCAAGCTCATTCAAAGAAAAGCATGAACGCACACGCGACCCCATAATATTTCATTTTAATGCTTGCTATTCAAACTGAGCAAGTGAAATAACTGTGTACTACATATTAGTTTTTTTAGTTTTTTGAATTCTGAATTTGCGCGGTTGTTTTAATATTTTTTTATTTATTTATTTATTTATTTTTTCAAAATTTTTGTGACCGTGTTGAAATGAAAATTAGTATAAGTATTATAAATTGAATTTTGTGTCATGTTTTCGGCCGTGTTAAAACGTAACTGTGCAAATCGAATACCGTACAAATCGAGGTTTAGGTATATTGTCACTTAAATGCTCACAAGTCCTTCCAGTGATATCGTAGAATCAAACCGGGGTCAATTGTTCCAAAGCGGAGTTCAAATGTTCAATCATTTGTTATCATATTAGAGAATACCGAAACTTGAACAAACATGCATAAAACTTAATCAATTATGGTCATTGTAATTTGGGAAGTAAAAAAGTTTAATTTTCATAGCACAATAAGTGTTCTATGTGGACCCCTTACTCAAAAGTAAAGTCAGTTCATGGAACAAAGTTAATAACAAATGTTCAAAGCTCCAAAAACAATAAAAAATACAAGCAGGAAAATATTACTTTGTAAGATACAGACAATCGCTACAGAGCTGTTTCAATATTCTTATTGAAATTAATAGCATTTAGTAGCTCTGCATCCTAGATATTAATATAACTAAACCCTTAAAAGCAGTGTTCGTTAGACATATTCAAATGTAACGAGGAAATATATTTAGAGCGATAGGAAAACTAATAAACGCTAATTTAAGTCCACTAATATAAATATCTGCTTAATTCACGGTTTTTAACAAAAAATGGCAACGTTGTAGACTAACTAAAATCACATGAAGGAGATTTCTCGTCTAACAGACTGAAATTTATTGAAAATAATTTCAATAAATTTACAAAATGCATTTTAAGTGCAAAAAAATAAATGAGTTTACAGCTGATAAGTTTCCAGCTGGCCTTATGTTTTTGATCGGGTTATTTCAATGACGGATTTTTTTGGAAAGGTTATTTTCAGGAATACACCGATCGTTTTGTTGAAAAATATTTAATTTTCTATAACATTGCTCGACGTTTCGGGTCCACGTGCGGCCCTTCTTCAGGAGCTCTATACATATAAATTACATATGAGTTCAAGCTTTTTTATAAAAAAATCTAAATACATATAAATATTTTAATACCTTATTTCTGTCTATGGCGCGTATAAATAGTTCTTAAAAATAATAATAAATAACACATAAACAACATAGAAAATAAATTACAGTAGAAGAAAAATACATTATTAATAAATAAAATAAACTTAGAACAGAAAAGACAATTAACTGGCTACGAGGACGATATATAACTAAGCGGTCGTTGAGAATGTTATAGAAAATTAAATATTTTTCAACAAAACGATCGGTGTATTCCTGAAAATAACCTTTCAAAAAAACAAAAAAAAACTTCTATGGTAGGCGATCAGAGATAACCATACCGATGAGACCTCTCTAACTAAAATCTACATATTTCTCAAGCATTACTAGATCAACATGACTGCTATTAGGATCGAACTAATATATTACAGTAATTAATAGCTGATACGGTCGTACGAATAAATTATTCCTTGAATTCACAGTTTTCAAAAATTATAAAAAAAAAAGAAATCCATTTCTAATTCCTTCTTAATTCGTTAGCAGATGTTTGTTTCTTTCATAATATAGTATACCCTGTGCATGTTTACATGGATAGTGGGAAATTACAAATGAACCTATATCTCATAGCGGTTTCACCTTAATACTTTCAATTAATGGTGCAAAGTAACTGCATCTCTTATCTAATTTGCAATATTTTATCTAATGATTTTCTCCTCTATTATTATACAATTGATTGAAAGCTTTCCATATTAAGAGGAACTAAATGTATAAATGTGTTTTCCGGAAGTAAAAGAAAAGTTCTTCATCAAAAGTATTTCCACATAATATGTGCATTGTAAATATGTATGCTTTTAATACATATAATAGAACTTGTATTGCTACCTGAGAACTGGAACTATAACTTGATCTGGGTGCTATAGAAATATTCCAGGAAAGGCCTCATCAAAGCTAACAAACAGAATTCCTTTTTATTATATGAATGTATCAAAATGTGTTTGAGGTCGAGGTAAAGCCTTCAACACGTTTCCGTATCCATAATATGATATTATTCCACATCCATTTTTAATCACGTAAATGGCCCCTCTACTCAGTAGCTTTTTTCTTGTAATAGGAAGATTTCAAATGTGGTTTTTATTCTTCAAATGGGTGAAGGGTATTCAATAGCGTGACGTAAGAATAAAAATGAAGAAAACTCCAATTACTTGATAGAATTAAAATGAATCCATACTGAAGAGCTTACACGGAAAACGGTAATTAGATATAGTTATTGTGTAGACAAATTATGCATCTGTGAATTACAGCATTTCTGTACTGTACACACGATTAGAACTCCAGTAACTGTCAAGTAAAAGCTCAACCACTATTTACGTATTCGTAAGTAATATTTGAGAGGAGAAGAACTTTTATTTTTAACGATTCTAAACCAAATCATAAACGCAAGAGGAAAAAACAACCACCTCGTCCGGGGTTTGAAGCTGCGATCTTTCACCTGCCGGGAGACTGCTCTTACCGCTGAGCTAACGAGACAGATGATTTTTATACCCTAGAAGAAATCTATAGGGGTATACTAAGTTTGTCATTCCGTTTGTAATACCTCGTCATAATGATGGTAGAGCAAAATGAATTGGACACCCACGCATAATATTAAAAGTTATTTTGAGTTTTGCATGTCCGTCCGTCCGTCCGTCCGTCATTCCGTCCGTCTGTCTGTCTATGCGCACGATAGCTCGAGAACGCGTATACTTAGAGAGCTGAAATTTTGTACACGGACTTTAAAAAAAAAAGTAAAATAAGTTCGAAAATGAGACAAATCGGGCAACTCCTTCGTGGGGTTGCCATACAAAACTTTCGTTTTTCACTATATATTTGGACTGGACAATGCTTGAGAACGCATTGACGTAGAGAGCTGAAATTTCGTACATGATGTTTTTACTACATTAGCAAATAAAATGTCAAAAATGGACCAAATCAGGGAACTCCTTCTTGGTGTTGCCATATAAAAATTTAGGTTTTTTACGTATACTTTGAAAACGATCAGTCCAAGACATTTTTATTGTACTAAAAACTTCTGCAGAATACGAAATCCTATAAAATTGGTTATGATCATTTTTTCTGTGCGACAAACCGTTCTAGAAATATATGCGAAAAACGTCTTCAAAATCAAACTTGAATACATCGGTGACCATACGAAATTTAATACGGGCATTCATCTAGGGTATCATAAGAATTGGTCTTAGACCAATTCTAGCTTTTTTACTTGGCCCTCCTGCATTTATCAATTTGTTACTAGCCTACTAAGCCACGATTTTCTTTCAGCTGGCATTAACCAGTAACGATAAAATCACCCAAATAAATTGTTAATTCAATTTTCCCGGTTTCAAACCCCGAATGAGGCCGTTGTTTTTTCCTCTTGCATTTATCATTTGATTTAGAATTGTTAAAAATAAAAGTTCTTAAAAATTCTTCTGCTCTCCATCATTGACCGATTCTAACAAGTATAGGTTCGATTCCCGTCCGGGAAAGAAAAGTAAGTAATGTTATTAATGTAAAGCGAACGCACCGCTTAAATTTAACAGACTTTTATGGTCGCAGCGTGCTGCACGAAGCAGTATGCTATGCATATGCGCTGGCGAAAGCAGTAGTACTTACTTGGTGCCAGAGATGGGCGTTTTTGCATTACCACTAAAATCGCAGCAACACTAAATTTTAATGATAGTTAAAATACAGGTTGCACTATCACTAAATGATTACTGGTAGTGCAAATTTTTTATCACCATCACTAAACGAATAGTGGTAATGCAGAAGACTATTGCATTATCACTAAACGATTAGTAGTAGTGCAGAGTCTATTGGATTATCACTAAACGATTAGTAGCAAACACTTTTCACTATCAATGAGTGATAATGAATTCGTGCATTGGAAGTGCAAACATCTTTCACTAATACTGAACTAGCAACGACATACAATTTGTAAAGGAAAAATTTCCAGCAAATTTCTAAGAAAAAATTTAGGGCTTCCTTACATCATTCCCTGTCGGTCGCAGAGTTGCCATACAATAATTGATTTAATACTTCACTTGTAAAAGTTCAGTTTTGAAGTAGGTATTTTTTGCTAGAAACTAAAATTCATAAATACAATGGGTAAGAAGTTGGTTGATTTTTATATTTTATTTATTAACGAAGACAATTTCTTTACAAGATTAAATTAAATGCTCTTATGTTTATATGTTGTATAAGCAATTATTCATAAAGTATAATAATCCTATTCCATCATCGGCTCCGACTATTTTCCTTTGCAGGAATTATTAATACTTCCAGACGACAGAATTTGTCTGACAAAAATTTTGAAAAATTAGTTATAAGAAAAGCCTGTTCCATTTTTTGTACATGAAATAATTACATTGAAAAAGTGAATTCAATGGAAATAAGAGTTTGAAAGACGAGGCTCCCGTTTATTCTGACATAATACAACTAAGTTTTTGATATTACACAGAATTCAAATTCAGCATACAGAATAAAAACCCTTCCGTTCAGTTTTCTGTTTTGCGGAGATGGAGATGATTCATTAACAATTAACACTAATTTTGATCGAACGAGCTACGCATAGTGCTGCATATGCGTATGCACAAGCTACAGAATAAGTATGTCTATCTCTTCTAAGAATTTGACAAGAATTGTCAAGGATTTCAGCATCGCGAAGGCCATGAGGGATCCAAGTTTTTCAGTGAAGGTAACTAATAACAAAACAGTTTGCAACAGAGGATTTGAAGATTTGTCCAGTTTTTTTCCGAATCCCCGTTACCTTTTGATAGTAAAGCGAGAACGATTTGAGTTTTTTGAGATATCGCGACTTATTTTAACTGTATTACTAAGATGGCGCCCAGAAGGTACGAATAAATTACTAAAAGCCAAAATGTGGAATCCAATAACTCGTCCTGCACATCCGTTGAGACCATTAAAACAAAGGATGCAGGATCATTTTCATACAGACGAAGTAAATTTCAACCGAAAGACACTATATTTATGGTATGCATTTGATTATGAAAAACGCGCCTCTTATTTTATTAAAAACTAATTATCAACTTTACTCACTGCTTCTTTTCTCCAAATCTACTATTTTGCTATAAATTCTACTGCTGATCTTACATAGGAAGTTCAATTCAATTCAATTCATCAAGATTATTAAATCTTTTTAACATGTACAACATGTATTATTCGGAAGAAACTACTGAGCGACAAAATAAGGATGGCATTGATGTTAATAATTATAGACTACATACAAAAGTAAGATGACAAAATAATCTACCAAGAAGTATAACTAGTAATTAACTAACTATTCAAGTAGTTTTTATAATAGTGTGTTTATTAGATGCGTGCAGCCATCTGCTATCAATTAAATGTTGGTAAAGGAGCCTCTTAAATGCACCAACAGAAACTGTGCATTGTATATCAACTGGTAGTGAGTTCCACTTACTAGATATGTGATCAAAGTAGGAAGGTTGGCTCATGACTGTAAGGTAACGAGGGACTAGAATGTGGACATGCCTAGAACTATACAAAAGGCTTATACTGCTACCCAGGTATGAGGAATTGCTACTGTATATAAGACGATGTAGAAAGTTTAGTTGACCAGGCAATTCTGCGGACATGAATCTAATTCAGAATGTATGGTCATCATAACGGAGCAAAGGAGGTCATTACCACAAAAACCCGGCTGATAGAAAGAATCATAGATATTTGGACCATAGTCCGGACCATCAGGAAACTGCCCAATGATTGTATACATTGTTTCCAAAGGAGGAAACACAAAATATTAAGCTCTGCGAGTTTTTTCCCATTTTTCTTATTATATTTTTTTAAAAAATACATATCCTAAAGCATTTTATCACAGTTATGAGTTTTATTTACCTAATAGCCTGTAAAATACAAAAATAATAACTTCAGTAGAGTCCTCTATAGAAAGTTTTAATTTGGTTCCATGAAGATAAAATTTCAAAAAATTTCCGGGTGCGTCTAATAATTTGGCCAGGGACTGTAATTGTTTGTTCACTTTGCACATCATTATCAAAAATTTTAATAGGATTTCCATCAATATCCATTATTATATTTACATTTAAACTCATGTTTTTACTCTTACACTCTGAGTCCTTATCCTTAATCGATTTAAGACACAAATGCGCACAATACTCAGTTAAAAATGAGTTTGGCGTTGAAAAGGTTTCAAAGAAAAAACATGATATTTCATCTAGCGGTCTCTTTCGTCCTTTACAAATGCAAAATCGTTTCGATCAAACGTGAAAACTTTTAAATCAATCTAGTTTTGCCTTTCTTTTGAAACAAATAATTGACTGTTTGAAATCAAGACCGAAAATATTTCTTATAAATGCGCCATGTTTAAATCCATGATAAACTGCAAGGATAAATGTTTGAATTAAATGCACATTTTTTTTTTTTTTTCAATCAAAGTTATGCAGGTTAAACTAGTTCGAGAAAATTAATAAAATCAAGGGAAATAATTCGTGTAGTTTTTTAAATTGGTACAGTTATATCTTGGTGAACATTAAAAGTCCTCATGGGTGGGCGGTGTGCTAAGGGTATAGGGGGGGGGGGCGAGGGTTATGCACCCTTTTTCAAGTTTTTGTTGATATTCCAAATATCTGTACGAATTAGCATTATGTTTAATTCTGACAAAGTTTCTACATAAAACTTCCTACAAATTTAGTCATACCTATTTTGCTATACGATCAATTGCTACTAAAGTTACAGGGTAAGTTTTAACAGAGAGATAAAAAATAGACGATTTAAGAAATAAAAACGAAATAAGTTTTAACATTTTATTTTAAAATAGAACAAGCAAATCAATTCGTCTTTATTATGTTACTCGTCGTCCTCTACATCGACATCTTCGTTTTCTTCTACTAAACTGCATAAAATACCGGCTTTTTGACATCCGCATTTTCCAGTGCAACCACTTTTGCAGCGACAAAAAAATGAAGTCAGCACGGTGTCAGGAGCTGCAGAATCAGCGGTGGTAATTGGCTCGTGGGTTCCATCAGCTCCCCGCTTCCAACCCCACATTTCGTCAAAAACATAGTTGCTCCTGATTTTGAAATGGCTTCCGATGTTGATGCTGCTATATCCTTGTATATTGATTTTTTCTGTAATAGCTTTACAATTGGCAGTTTGCCTATCCTGTAAATTGCTGAGGTTTTGTCGCAGCCGCTAAAACTATATAGGAAAAGAATAGCACAACAAATTGAGAGTTTTTTAGTTCGAAAATATCTTGGTTTCCCCTTTCCCTCTTCCTGGCTTGCCAAGGAATATTTGCTTCTCTGGTGGTGATAGAGCCATTAGAAGAACTATTAAATCCACATATTCCCCAACAACATAAACCACGGGATGGTTTGCAGCTTTCTCAATGGCACTTCCTATAATTGTACAGTCAGCATCACTAGGAGCCACTTGTGTTTCGATTCCCTCAGCCTGCATTTTTTCTGTCAGAAGTTCAATGAATCGGGGCCTGTTTTTCGCATTTGTTAGGAAATGCTATTGTTGAACAGTGACCCTCATAGTAAGATTAAAATTTATATCAACAGAAGTTTTCGTTGCTTGTCTTCTTCTTTGTTCTGATGCCTTTGAATTGTTTTTTGTGTCATCATAGCCATCAAACACGACAATGCAATTGGATCCATATTGATTTTTTATGTGCTTTACGTACTGGTCACATAGGTCGGAATAAGTAGAGCCAAATTGCCACTGGGTTCGGTCTGTGCAGAAGAAACCCACCATCAATGATCATGACACTAGTTTTATAACCGATAGTAGTGTCGGTTTTGGGGAGCATGTCATACAAAGCTCCTTTTTGAGTTTTCCCCATGCTGCTTTCATTAAATAGAGACAAAGGAGACAAAGGTTAGGGTGCTAATTCATACTCCCAAATTGATACCAGATGTTTATCGTCCTTCTTGATAATCGTACTCCTTTGGAACAAAAGCAATGGATCGACGGCTACAGTCTTGTCATTGATCTTGATAACACTATTCACGACCCCCCAGCGATACAACTTTGTCTTTACGATGAAGTTTCATATCAGAAAAATTATTTCCCAATATTTTGGCCATTAGCTGTCTACCAACCTCTTCTGCTTGGTGACAATTTATTTGAGTGCCTCCAACAATTCCCGTAAATAGGAAAAAAAGTTTTTCAATCTTTGGAAAAGGATGGTGATCTATGAACCAAACAAATAGTTTCTTTCTATCCTCTTGATAAACATTTCATTCAATATTCGAAAAAACACGATATTAAATCGGAAGACATCGATGATGTTGGTTCTCTGAGATCTGCCATGATGGAACAAGTCCGGGTGCATCTTTTTCTGCAACTGTTATGGACGACAAGACTTTGAACACCACTGAGAAGATTATGCTTTCCGTCGTTTCTACTTTTAGTGGCCTTTATCAACACTTGAAGTCCTTTCTTTGATACTTCTACCCTGTCACTAATCACGTCATTATCACAAATTGTACATTTATCAGTCATAATGCTAGCATTTTAGAACAGATGCAGCAATCAATTTACAAAAACTGCGCGATACGATTCCAAACAATAACAACGTGGGTACGATGTAAGTGTTGTAAGCATACTAAATGAGGCGGTGGTTTTGGCGGGACGGGAGGTTGGTGCAGGCGGTTAGAACGAGAAGCGACGGTTTTAATTCAACCTTAGTGGTAGTGGTATGCGGCTGATCGTGCCGCGCTGACTCCCGTCGTAGCTAAGGACTCACGGTATCACGCACGCACATTCGGCCCTTGATTGCATTATCGCCTGTTTTGTTTAGAATTCTCAATAGACCGACATGGGGTTTTTTATGTTGTGTCGACAGGTGACTAAGCTTACACTTATTCTAAACTAAAAATGTAAATGATGATGAACGAAAAAACGACGCCGTTTTCTTATTTTTCTATTTTTTATCTCTCTTAAAATTTAGACACCCTATAGCTCCTAAAGTATTGCTCGTAGAGCAAAAATAAATATGATCAAATTTTTAGGAAATTACATGTAGAAACTTTTGGCAGAAATAAACATAATGCTATTTATACAGATATTCGATATATGAGCAAAATCCTGCAAATGGTACCTTAACCCCCCCCCCCCCTTACACCCTCAGTACATCCTACACCCTTAGGACTTTTTGTATGTTCATCTTGATACCGCAAGGTATAACTGTACCAATTTACAAAACTACACGACATATTTCCCCTGATAGCCCATATTCGGTTTAATTTCCTCGTACTGAACACTTTTTTCACGTTTACAATATTTAGCAGAAAATATTTGAAGTAATTATAAAGTTGTCGATGCGGCAGAAAATTTAGTTAAATTGAATAAAAATTGTGTGATATAAACATAAATTGACTTGCATTTATATAAAAACTTTAATTTATTCAATCTAAATAAGGACATTTCTCTGAGTGTAGGTAGGTACGTACTATTATTCTTAGTATCAAAGTCTCTGCGCCTATTTCAATTTTAGAGACGGCTTGTAACAATTAAATCGCTATTATTTATTAAAAATGTATAAATCATATTTTGTAAGATATAAAGGTAAATTTCTTCAGTCAGTATTCTAGAATTGTACAAGTGTAAACACCATTTGCAGGTAACTGCGTCTCCTTGACAAAGTTATTTAAATTAATGAAGTGTGAACTTTTTGCACTATTGTCCGTCTTTTGTTATGCTCATCCTGCTTTCTGGCTGTAATATAGAAATTATATTCCCAGGGTACAACAGAATTGCCAGTTTTCTGTCTCCATCCATTGTCATATGAGAAAAAGTCTTTTACTTCAATTTTCCTTACTTTTTCATTTCAATGAACTCAAGAATGCTCGAAGAAGAATGAAATTTCTTTGCAAGAAACAAGAGCAACTCAACAAATAAACCCCGATTGCATGTATTGTAACTGGAATCCTCTATAAGCTATTGTTCTTTCCGGGTTCAACTTTTGTTCATAGCACGCTATATCCACCTTTGTTTCCACCGGTGACTCCTTCATTTAAGCTCCTGCTCCAGTATGGTTCTATTGCCTTTTTTTTTCTAAAAGTCTTGATTTTTGCAGTTCTTTTCACCCGACCACTACAAATGCTTAAAATCCTTTTCATATGTTTCATCTACGTAAAGTTTGAGTCTTAGCTCCAGTCACCCCATCTTGTCACTTTCTGTTAAAAGATTTCTTTTCTTCATTCTTAGCTTTCTGAATTGGAGAAGCTTTTTTGGAATAAGGAGGATAGGATACTTAAGATTACAAAACAGATAGCAGTTTGCATATTTCACTCAAGCCTCTCTATATAAAATGAACAACTGAACTGAACTATAACTTTGAAGGAAATTTTCACTCTTACACGAGTGTATATTACAATCATAACATACTCACATTTAAGATTTTTTCAATGATACTAAAAATGAGGAGATCAATGACTTCCTGGAGCATGTGCGCGCAGTATAAATTTTCCTAAATTAAATTCGATACGTTCAGCATATGTTAAAGAAATGTTTTCATAAAAGCTCTAATTATTAAACAATACGCAGCACATTATTTACGAGGTGTGTAATTTTTCAATATAGATGTACAATATAATGATACTGGAATTATTCAGCAATCAATGAGTTATGAATTTTAAAATCAAATTTACTCGGAAAAAAGATTTTGTCCAGGTTTCATTCTTAACCGAGATAATTTATTCGACGATATGTTACTTTCCGCCATGACAACGAATGTCCTTCGTTTAGTTATTTTTTGAAGTTCAAGGAAGATTGTGAAGATAAAATTCGCCATTCTAGTCACAATTTTCAAGCATGTTATATCATAATTTGCAACATTTCCGTTTCATTAAGTAACAATTTTCTGCACAAATGTTTTTTGTACTGCTATTAGTGTTAAATCACAAAAAATGTCCGTGAAATTTTATTCTTGCTAGCTGGGAAAACCTTTAATAATTATAAGAAATTTCAAATTACCGCCGGGAATTACGGAGGAATGGCAATGAGCTTATAATCTTCCCCTTAGGTGCTCGCATATGTATGAATAATTATGTTAAAATGCCTCTTTAGCACATCTTGAAATTGTTTTAAGTGCGCGCACATTTTCTCTCAACAAATGAGTGGGACGAAGTGAATTCCGTCTTCTAGATTTCCTTTGGGAAAAGAATATTTAGATGTTGATTGTTTCATAAAGTTTTAAGAGTGGTAAATCGCTTAAATGAACTCAAACGTTTCAAGGTGGTTTATGAATGCGAATGGAAATAATTTTTACTAAAAACTCTAGAGATATTATGTCGAAACTATCGTTCTTACACAAAAATTACAGTAGTACGCGAGACGAAACCTGTATCTAGTTATAGAAAAAAATCAATATCTGAATTTATTATGTTGTTATGGAAATTAGTCTGATATTTAGTGTATGGAAAGACAATCTAAGGATAGCCTAGCCCAGCTAAAGCCTAATATTGCACAAACGTCACAGAGACACAGAATTTTTCATGTCAACGTGTATCAGAGTTGCCAGACGGACTATTGAAGTTTTCCCAGTCCGAATTGAGATTTTCCCAAATTACTAAGATTTGGAGAACGTCGTCGTCTTTTTGCAAATTACTTTTGTAAAGTTCTTTAGAATTGAATTTTTGCAACATTTGTTTGGTGGGTTTTAAATTGTGTACAACCATGAAAATTGAAAATCGTACCCGCATTATTTTATCTGCACTTTTAATAGCTAGTCTATTTCTTACCTTGTTTGTTAGAACTAGTTTCGATATGTTACCAAATTGCAATTTACCATCATTTTTTTATTGTTTTTTTGTTTTTTGTTTTTTTTTTTTTATTGAGACTTCAGCCCAAAATTGTTCAGCTGTATTTAGTTGCGACCATTTTTGAAGATAAATTAAATGCCATTCATCAATTGTGGCATTAATACTTCCTACGCCAAGTTTTTCCAGCCATAATATATTTTCGGGAATTCTACATTGTAATTGCTTGCAGTTGCAGAACATCTTTCTTTGATTACTGTTAATTCCTATTGATTAATTCCGGCTGAAGATATATGAAAGGAATATCTAAAGTATATGCATTCATTCTCATTACATAATATCGAAATTTGAAACTTGAAAGTCATTTTTACTGACCTTTTCTAAAATGTCTGGTGGAATTATCATTCGTCGGACTGAAAAATTTTATTAATTTGAGTAATTGATTTCAATATGTAAGAAAGAAAAGTAAGATATAATTTGTTTGCTTTTGAATAAAACATTATAGCCAGCTGGTCTTCCATATAGCATCTTTCTTTATCTTTGCTATTTGAAAGTAAAATTGAAGAGCATCACATTGCTTTAAATTTTTTAAAATAGCTGCCTTCCTAGCCAGCCACCGTTTTTCAAAAAGTTTATCTATTTTTAGTGGTCTTCTATCCTTTATTGCTTCATATAAAGTTCTGTATTCTACTTGCCTTTTTGTACTGTTTGAAAACCAATTGTGACTTTCTTTTGCAATAGATTCCAAATTACGAGGCAGTGCTTTGCATGCGTATACTATTGCTTTATAACCACAAGATTTTCATCTAAAAATAAATGAAAATTAATGATTACGTCCTATGATCATATTGGCGTCAGCCACGCCAATTCCAATTATGTAGTTCCTTTATATTCAGACCACCTTAAACAATTGTTGTGATTTAAAAGTTTGCGTAACCTAGGTACTACACGGAAAAAAGAGAATTGCAAATGTATACAACGACAACGGCAATCGCTAACACTTCTCTGGTTAAATATCAACTAACCATGATTTGATGTATTATCTGCATATCTCGTGGTTTTTTCTACAATGTTTTATTTACACCTGAATTATTACAAAAATATATTCGTTGTTTGAGTAACATTTAAGTTAAATGTTTTTTTATACTAATGCTGTGTTAATAGTACATCCATAGTGTAAATCAATCGAACACTGACATGTTAAAAAAAACATATCCATTGTTAGTGAGACAACTCACGAATAATAAGAATTTGTATAAGATACAATTTCATGGTCATTATTACAAAGGTGATGTGAATATAACATTTTTTATGTAAATGATGCAATAAATAAGAAATATAAATGTATATGAGATACACTTAAATTGTCATATAAAAGTGATTTACAATTATTTTGTTAATGTAAAATTTTCTAAGTAAGTGAAACAATCACGTAGGAATAACAATCAGTATATGATACACCTTCATTGTCACATTTAGCAAAGTGATATATATTATATTATTTATTTTATAACATTCAACACAAAAAATTTGCCTTTAATCGCTTTTCTTTATTTTCGGGTCTTAGGAGCTTTGATGTGAGTAGAATTTTACACTCAGTACCATTACTCGATTCGGTTGCAGGGAATGCTGAAATAAAATTTACGAAAATGCTATAGTACAATAGACAACACATATTTACATCTTCAAAAAAAAAAATTATTCTTTAATTGAACAAATATATAATAAAACTTTAATATTAATGTACTGCCCGTAGTCAGAGCGTACATACAAAAATTGTAAGATGTGATAAAATTTATGCCACTGGTATAAAGTTAGTGGTTGTATTCGTTTATCTACAAATTCTACACTTCAATGTTAAACTAGAGCTTTAATACGCAATAAATTTTAGATACAAATAGTTTAATTTATCAATATTCCATAAATGAGAAATATAAAATATATAATAAATATAGTAATTTTGTTGCAAATAACTTGTACTCACCTGATCTATGTTTGGCAGTTGATTAACTTGATTTTAATAATTTTTACTGAGGTTGGGATTGGGATATTCTTTATTCTGGTCGATACCCAGAATAAAGTGAGGTGAATAATTCTTACTGCAGTCGAAACCCACAGAGAATCTTTATTGCAGTCGTTCCCCACAATAAAGTGTTGGTTAGTAATTTTCTTGATACAGTCGTTACCCGTAACAAGAATCTTTATTGTAGTCGTTACCCACAATAAAGTCTTTATTGTAGTCGTTACCCACAATAAAGTGTTTTATTAGTAATTTTCTTGTTACAGTCGTTACCCGTAACAAGAATCTTTATTGTAGTCGTTACCCACAATAAAGTGTTTAGTGTTAGTAAATTTCTTATTACAGTCGTTACCCGTAATAAGAATCCTTATTGTAGTCGCTACCCACAATAAAGTCTTTATTGTAGTCGTTACCCACAATAAAGTGTTTTATTAGTAATTTTCTTGATACAGTCGTTACCCGTAACAAGAATCTTTATTGTAGTCGTTACCCACAATAAAGTGTTTTATTAGTAATTTTCTTGATACAGTCGTTACCCGTAACAAGAATCTTTATTGTAGTCGTTACCCACAATAAAGTGTTTTATTAGTAAAATTTCTTAGTACAGTCGTTACCCGTAATAAGAATCCTTGCTTTAGTCGCTATTCAAATAAATCTCCTAATCTAGTCGCAACCCAGAATAAGAAAAATTTATTTCAATCGTCAACCAAACAAAGTGTTAAACTGTTAATAAAAATTCACAACACTAGGAAATACCACTAAAAAATTATCAAGTTACTCACTGCACTGCCAAAATGAAAAAGAGATCGAGTCAAGTTAAATTGCTGTTTATATAGCCATGGTTTGCACACGGCACCAAAGAACGGTAGTCAAAGGCGCATGGCAACAATAATTGGCATAGTAACAATAACCTAGCATAGCAACAATAACCCAGCATAGCAACTGCAACTCATCATGTGTTTATGCAGTGTTACCATATTAGTCATTGCTGGTATCAAGCTGTTTTGCTAAATATATTTAAAGTAATTTAAATGTTAATTTCAATTAATATGGTATAAAATGATTTTCGCTTTGTTAAATATACTTACTTGCAACGAAAACAAATTAATTTGTCCAGTATATCGAATAAGATTGCGAATCATATTTACTTCCTCGAACTTGATTCAGAGAAATAGGGAAATTTGATTGAATCATGGAATCTTGTTAAATTCGATGTCTCTAGTGCAATATAGATGGCACTATTTTGTTCCACTATGTACCTTCCTTCCATTTTGTCTTGAAGTGTTTCATTTCTCTAAGTTGGCTCACTGTATAAAAATATTGGCATGACGTGCGACAGCTGACAACTTCAATGTTTGTATATTTACTGCGTGGGACAACATAATGATTAGGTATTATAACTTTTATTAAATTTTAATTAGGAATTCGATTCTTTGTGGTTTTTTTTGTTTCTTGCAGAGGTGCTGACTCCGCAAAGAAGTTCTCCGATGTTGATGTTCGCCACAGAATCCTTTTCCGTTTTGGAACAATTAATTTTGCACATATGTAATACGGGACATGAATTTCATAGAAAGATTTATTAAAATTATATATTTTTTAATAATAAATTCATAATATGTACTTCTTACTAAATTATACACAGCTTTAAAGTTAATGAGTTAAATTTTCCTGTTCGCACATGTTGAGAAGTTCAACAACGAAATTTTCTCCTATTATTGTCTCCATTTTGGTACTACTTATTTTTGCACGACAATTACTTTTATTTTATATCTATTAATTTGCACGGCTTATTATATATTACAGAACTTTTTTATATTTATTATATTTTTGTTATAGGACTTACTTTGCACGACAAAATTACTTTAAACGATGATGACGATTTATTTCACGACTGCACTTCTAATTGCCTGGTAGTAAACTGAAGCCTGCAACCACAGAACCTTTTAACCAAATTAGCAAAATAACAACAACAAACTGTGTTAACATATAAAATCATCTTTATTTTCATCACTATTATCAGTAAAAAGATTACGTTTGGACTTTTTACCGGGTTAAACTTAATTTTGTTTAACAAAGAATTTTTGGGGATTCTCCGGTATATAGCAAAAGCTAAAAAATGTTCTAATTTGTTATTTCATCAAAACAACCCATTAATTAATGGTGACAAGTTTCAAGTCTTGGTTCGACTCATCAACAGGTCACAAATAGCGAAATTGAGTGATTTGAAAAACAAATGAAAAAATGAAAACTTTTCATTTCTTTCTTCTTTTTTCATTTTTTCATTTGTTTTTCAAATCACACAATTTCGCTATTTGTGACCTGTTGATGAGTCAAACCAAGACTTGAAACTTGTCACCAAAAATTAATGGGTTGTGTGATGAAATAACAAATTAGAACATTTTTTAGCTTTTGCTATATACCGGAGAATCCTCAAAAATTCTTTCTTGAACAAAATTAAGTTTAACCCGGTAAAAAGTCCAAACGTAATCTTTTTATTTATTTTTCCTCCTGGGCTTGTATAGGAGTGTTTTTTCCTCATATAACTCACACCCAGAATTTATTCTGAGTTTATATGAGAAGAGATCAGTTTGATCTATTTTCAAGCGTCTGCAGCAGGCAGAAAACCAAGCTGCACCGATGAGTGTAAGGTTTTCTGCTGACACGAAACGCTTCTTCTTGTTCCTTTTCTTCTTTATTTTTCAGCCCACTGCGTGGCGTATACAGGTTCGATTCGCTTCGAATGAATCTGTTTCTATAAAAAAAAAATTTAAATTTTTTTAATAAATAAAAAAATTGTTTTTTTTTTCTATTTTTCTCAAACTTTTCATTTCTTTCTTCTTTTTTCATTTTTTTATTTGTTTTTCAAATCACCCAATTTCGCTATTTGTGACCTGTTGATGAGTCGAACCAAGACTTGAAACTTGTCAGCAAAAATTAATGGGTTGTGTGATGAAATAACAAATTATAACATTTTTTAGCTTTTGCTATATACCGGAGAATCCCCAAAAATTCTTTCTTCTACAAAACTATTATCAGTATAATCAAATTGTGGATACTACAATTTGTTAATATTTTCAACAAATGTTCATTTATAACAAGTACACACACAAGGAAATACAGTAAAAATGAAGCAATTTGGAGGTTGCATTTACACTATGTTTTAAACTGAACATTTTCAATGTTTTTTATGTTCAATTACATTTCCTGTAAATTTCTAAGAAAAAATTGAGGGCTTCCTCACATAAGGTAGAGGTACGGTACAGAGAATACAATTAATTCTCATTAAATTTTGACACATGTGCTGTGATGTAATTTCGTTCGGACAGGCTACCTGCCTCATCTTATTCTTATAATAGCTGAGCTTAATGTGTGATGTCTCTAGTTGACGAAATTGAAGACGAAGACTAAGATACTCACAAGGCCCTCAGCGAACTTTAAAATGTGGATTCATGTGAATTCCGTTGTATGAATCTATTTTGCAAAATACCTTTGAGTGGGCTTTTTTATTACTAAATTTGTGATCAAAAGTGATTATAGTATGTCATTTTTAACATAATCCTTACTGGAATCTTTTTTTATAATTCCAATAAATGAGACAATGACGTAATATTGTGTAGGTAGTAATAAAATAAAATTTGCAAATTAAAGTTAAATATTTTTATTATTTCTGTCATATTGAGTACAATTTACCGAAACTGTGTGCAATATACAAATTTGTTGTAAAATCAGATTTAAAAGTAATGTGTTATAACAAATAATTCAGTGTTGTGATAACATTTACATTCTTTTTAATACATTTGTTATATACATTTAAAATATATTGCCAAAACATTGAATAAGTGAAAAGAAATGTTGGAGCTACAATTTCGATTATTTTGAATACATCTATTATCTAAAGAATGTCCAGAAACATTTGCAAAATGTGCTATTCACAATTCACTTTTTTCCGTGTACCAGAAAAGAAATGATTTATTTCTTAAGCTGAAAACACAACGGGACGGCCATCAGCGTTCATCAGCTCAGATTTCATTCTATTCAAATATCAGATATAGGAATAAATTGCAATTTGAGCTGATGAACTCTGAAGACCATAGCGTTGTGTTTCGAGCTTACATTGACCATATTTCTTCAGAAGTCGTGTGGTTTATTGGTGGCTGTAGCCGGTCCGAACAAATTCTGTCTACCGTCTTGCAGGCTGAGTTAACTCCGAAGAAGAGGGGGGGAGGGGGGGGGGGATTAATACATTAATGGTTTCAATATCTTGCATTCTATACAATACAACAGACGTTTTGCTCTTACACTCAGTTTGAAATGTGAATCCCGTCCTGACATTTATTTTCATATTTCACGGCAGGAAGCTGAAACCGCTGAAAGTTCTTGCAACTATTCGTTCTGTGACTTTAAGTACATACGCACAGTCGTTCTTTGCATTACACGAACTGAATTTATTGGAGTAAGTTGAACTTACACTGTCCACTCGCATCTGATCATCAATTTGCATTAACTTTCTAATGATCTTCCTACTGATATGCTGTACATTTTCCCTACTCCCAATTTTAATGCAATTTCAATGAAATTTGTACCTCAACAAATACTTAATCAAATTCAAAACATTTCTGATGTGCGAAACAATATCTTTCGAGTCCATTTTTTGTTAAAATTTGCAATTATCTTAAGTACGGAAACCATAAAATGCGAAATCTAATTTGGTTGTGGCGATTAGTGATAGCCGCTTTGGCGTTATTTCCCTAGATGTGCGATTTGTAGCCATGCCAATAAATTTCGTTAAAGTTTGTAATTTTGTATGCTTATCCAACTATTAAAAGAAGTAAATCGTTCATTGTTTACCTCGACCCACCCACCCCTCACAATCAGCGCATCACGCAAGACGGTAGACAGCAATTTGTTCGGACCGTCTATAATCACAAATAAACTACACGAATTCTGAAGAAATATGGTCGATTTAAATGCTAAGAAAGAAATGAATTTTCGCCTATATTGAAAAACATTTTTGGTTCATACCCATGACATATTTAGCCGAGATCAGTGAGTTATTGAGATTTGCTATGAGCTCTTCCCTTCAAGGAGGGAACTAAAGGAGGCGACATGTGATGAAAAAAGCGTAGCAACTATCGTTCTTCTTCTTGTTTTGTCGAGGTGCCAGAGGCTGCGTTAATAAATTTGTGATGCCTTAAATATCACAACAAATTAATGGCGTGAAAATTCAAACACATTTCTTAGAAACTCTGCACAATCTTCTGCACCGCCTACTGTCATGTATATAAATGGAATGGACTGACTGACCTTCTGTTTTATGTGGCACCAGTTTTGATTTCAGCAAGTATGCTCTCACCACTGACATATATAATATGGACTGACTACGTTAATGGAAATGCACTGCAAAAAGTGGGCTCACTTATATATTGCTGACTCTTTCGGTCTAAGCACCAAGTACCAACTGAGGAGAACTGTTAACAAAAAATAAATAAATGGGTCTGTCGAAATAAATCTTTTTAAATTAATTATTTAGGGTTATTACTGATAAAATTGTTTTACCAAAGGCAATATATTCATAAGATATGAAGCAGAAGTTCGAAACGTTTTATTATAATTACTTTTCGAGATGCGCGCTTATTTTTTCAACTTCCCGCCAATGATTTTTTCAATGTTGGCACCGGCGTAGAACTTTTATTGACATAAGCAATTGAGCCCACATGAAATAGAAAGTTAAGCAGTCCATATTATATATGTCAGTGGTTCTCACTGACAGTATATTTAAATTATTTTCGAATTTACTTATATATGTATGTCAGTGGGATTTACCAAATTTACCACAAAAGTATTTTCCTCAACACGGTTTGTTGTTTCTAAATCTTCGAACATATATAACTCCTTTTTATATTACTTTCACTTAGTCATTAACCATTTCTTATAAAAAGTAAATTATCCCTTTTGTAACTACGTCTCTGCGCCAAACACACTTCGCGGCGCTTTGTTAACAAAAAAGTGACACTCTGCCAAAATCAAGATGGCGAAATTTGTTGGCTACTCTGCCATACATACATATACTTTACTATGGAATGTCGTCTCCTTTAATTCTCTCCTCAAAGGCTCTTCCACATATCACTTTCTTTGTACTACCGTCGATATCTGTATATTTCTTGTCTGTGCTATTACCATAGGTAATTTTCTATAAAAATCTGTTCGAATATTTTGTTTAGTAACGCTAAATTATCTTGTCATAAAACAAAGCATTTTTGTAGCAATCTACTGCAGTACTTTCATCTACAATCATTGAAAAGAAGCTCTCTCCTATGTATATACGTTATCAAATCTTCTAAGGGGAAATTGCATTCTTTATTAGTGCAGTATATTTTGTTCGCTGTAATTTACATCAGTCAACACCTTGGAATATTCGTCCAAATCTTTTAATATAACACCAAGATAGTCTGCAACAGAAATTGAATAATGTTCTGATATGAACGCAGCAATATTAAAGCCTCGTTTTCATCCTTAAGTTATATATAAGTTTTAACTCTTAATTTGTTCACAATGCTAATTCAAGTTCAGTTTGTAATATCGAACAGTACTATGGCTTACACATATAAATGCATTTAGGTAATAATTTCTTATAAATTTAATGCAATTTAGAAGAAATTACGCTTTGTATCTTGTATTTATTGTTTCTGTCAATATTTTTGCAAAAATAAAGTTGAAAACAAAAGCGCACAATTCCTACACTTAATAACGTAGTGTCTGTAGCCCGAATTCTCTGGAGGCCTTATAAACAGTTTTGGGTTAATGCCATCTATCAAAATAAAGTACTACAAGGAGACTACTTTAATCTTTTTGAAGAAATAAGGATGACAATGATAAGTTTTGCAATTACACTCGATTGACCAAACAGCTTCCGAACACCACTGCCAGCAAAGTTGAGGCTCTTGTTGACTTTAAGGTTCTGCTTATTGCTGAAAGAAAATATCTTTTAATGAAAACATATTTGATTCCTAGGTATCTTGAAAGTGGAGACAGCTTAGTTACGCTTTCCATATAGGGAAATCCACAGTTTGCAAAATATTGTTCGAGAGAGTACGGAAGTAATATGGCTTTCTTTAAAAAACGAATATCTCTCCATTCCATGCAGAGAAGAATGGAAACAAATAGAGCATGATTTTTGCTCGATATGGAATTTATCAAATTGCTGTGGCAGTATTGATGGAAAACACACCACCATCAAGTGTCCGGCAAAAAGTGGATCATTATCTTTCAACTGCAAGAAGAACTTTAGTATTATTCTATTAGCTCTTTGCGATGCGCGGTATAATTTTGTCTTCGTAGATGTTCGTGCCTATAGCATTGAATCCGATTGTAACCGTGATCTTTCATATTACTTATATTAAAAGTTTCTAATGTAAATTGTTTACTTAGGTGGTGTACTTTCCAGAAGTACTTTAGGAAAAGGATTAGAAAATGGAGAGCTAGAGCTTTCCGCGGAGAAAATATTGCCTGAAAGCAACACTTCATTTCCTCATTATATTATTGGAGACGAAGCATTTCCTTTAAGGAGAGAGATATTTAATTCGCCCCTTTGGTCGAATGAATCTTCCCGATCGTTAGTTAATTTTCAACAAACTATTATCAAGGGCCCGTCGCGTAATAGAGAACGTATTTGGTATATTAGCAGGGCGTTTTCAAATATTCCATAGGGTGATAAATACTGAAATTCAAACAGCTAATAGTATTATTAAAGCTACTTGTGTTTTACACAATTTTATTTGCAGGACTAGCGAAATCGAAGATCCTGTAGAATTTCAGACAATCACACAAGCAAACATGGAAGAAAATACTCTCAAACAAGGCGGCTTTCAAAGTGATTTTACTTTAAATACAGTGCAATTTGGCTCTCATAATGCGACTCAAGAAGCTCTGATCTCCAAAATAGCCTGAATAATAACATTTTCAAGGATCTTTGCCTTATCCTCGCCGAACCAGGATTCTTCTTTTCAAACTAGGCATTAATGAGATGGAGTACAATCAAAGATTATGTCTTTTTAACTTGCCATCTCTAGAACAGCGTCGTATGCATCTCAACTGCTTATTTTTATATAAGCTCCTAAATGGTTTCGTGCTTTGCCCAGATTTGCTCTCCAAAATATGCATAAATATTCCTACAAGATCCCAAAGACTCCATACTCCTCCTTTTAGAGTCGCCTTCTGTAGAACCAATATCCGTGTAAAGTCACCATTGGTAAGAATGCAGAAATTATTCAACTGTAAGTTTTGCAATATCGATGTCTTTTGTTCTAGCCCCCAGACTTTCAAAAGATCAGTTTTAGCTGAGATTGAGCAATTTTCCTTAATTTAATTTATATAAAATAGTTTTTCTGTATTTGCTTTGCCTTTTCCTTGCCTTTACTATCATTTTTCTATTTATTTTTTTCATTATTAATTAATATTCATTTTTATTTTTATTAATTTCATTTTTATTTTTCTCTTGTAATTTTTAGAATTTTAGTTTTAGTTTAGTTTTTAATTCAATTTTTTGTACTTGGATTCTCTCTTTTGTAGTTTAGTTATAGTTTAGTTCATAACTTTAATCTTTACATTATAATTTTATTTTATTTTTTTGGTCCTGGTTTTTCATATTGTAGACTTAGATTAAATTCTATCGTTCTTTTTTTTTATATAATTTTTTCTTTAGTATGACTTACCCTAGTAACTTATAAGGTATTATTTTATTGGACTTTGTCTGTATAATATTTTTGAACTTTCTTAAATAAATAAATAAATAACACTCGCAACATTATCACTGAATTCTTTATATTTTGAGATTTGTACTTTGTTTAGGTGCTAGTGACCTTACAATCTCAACAAGCTCGGAAATATTTCTGCCATTATCTACTAATTCAGCTTCCGCTGGATTGCTAGAAATTGATTCATAATCCAGTGAAGGCACATCCACATCCAGTAGGTTGTGAGAGAATTCAGTATTGGTTTTCGACGGAATTTGGTGCGTTTGCAAGGTCGAGAATGTCCTACAATGGGAAAAACTTACAACTTTTCTCGCAAATATATACAAAACTAACTTTCTGTTATTGTAGACAGAATCAATAAAACGCATTTCTTCAAAGTACTCCACCCACTGATCTACTTTTGCAACTTTGCTCTAATATCTTTTTTTCACGTAACCGGTTCTATTCTGCTTGAAGATCTACAAAAATATGCTTTTATTAAATTCGGTTCTCTAAATAAATTGCTGAATTTATTTACCACGGCGCGGCTAACTCTTAAAATTTGATTCCATCGCTCAATCCGGAATAGAATTCCATAACTCCTCTTCATTCCTTACAGCAATTATGAGCTTGCTGTAAACAATATATTTCGAATTTTCCATTGGAATGGCTTTGAGAAATAAGTTTCTCAGACATAGGTTAACCGTCTGTCAAAAAACAGCTGATTATCTGACACTTTAATATTTCCGAGCATAATAGTTCATATTCGAGTCAAATATGTCGCTACGGGTTAATGTTGTAATGTAGTATAGCACCATTTTGAAAGTCATTGGAAAAGATGAAAAGGGAAATGCTTTCAGTTAGTTGACTGAATTACCTTAAGGATGAAAACGAGGCTTAACTTCGGCTATTTTATGAACTTCCGCAATTTGTTTATTTAAAAATGAGGTAACTTTGATTCTACGGGCTCCTGCTTGTGCAAATTTGCATGCCTCTTAGTGCTTCTTGCATTTGCCATGGTTGTACCAGTCTGTCTTTTTTGTGAGCATGAAGTATACATCTAGATAGCTTGCAGAAAGCTTTCCAGTCTGAAAATAATAAGATTACAATAATAAGTTATAAACTACAATCAGGGCATTCAGTTAAGTATAAGAAAGTTTAGTAAAGATCACTTCACCATTGCTTAATGAACATTTTTAAAACTAAGAATTACTCTAAATGCCGTGCCTTTACAGAATCAGTAAAATTTATTTATTTTCGGTAATTTTGGGAATATGTAGAAGAACTCAAATCAGTATGGTATAATCAACAATTTAAAATCGCTCGAATTTTCATTCAGATTTTAAAAATATAATAAAAATTTCCACACACACTGTACTCGAGATTTGTGCAAACGAAATATGACAAGGTACATATTGAAATTTATTCCCTCACATTTCTAAGAATAATTTATCAGGAATGCTTTATATATATTTCAAAAGTGTTGATAACGCAAAGTTGCTTACCTGAAAATTCAGGCTCCGACTTCCACGCTTTCCTATATCGCCTGGTGGTACTCTTTTCCATCTTTTAAAAACTTTCTATTTATACCACTAAGTACGAGCATTTGGCAATTATTTTTAAATGACAGATCTGCTGAAGTAAAAAAAAAACAGCATTAACCACCAGTTAATAGAGCACTACGAATACTTCGATAGTTTCGATGTTTATAGTTCGATGCATGTACAATACATATCTAATACTACCCGCTGCGTATTCCAATTCATTTCAATACGTCATAATGTATATTCATGTGCATTACAAAATCAAAATCTAGAAACTTACAATAATTATATTAGTGCTATCGAATGGATCGCTGATAGATATGGTGATCTTATCCTGATGGGAGATTTTAACTTGCCGAACCTCAGGTGGGCCGAGGACGATACTATTGAATTTTTCTTTCCAATTAATATTTTCTCTGCTATTGATTCCACCGTAATTGAAGCTTTAAGTGCCTTAGACATAAAGCAAATTAACTGTATCCTGAAGTCTTCCAATAGACTGTTGGACTTAGCATCCACATCTGATGCCGGCAGTACGGCTGTCAGTCGAAGTGACGTTTCTTTGGTTCTTGAGGACTCTCATCATCCTGCATTTGTAATTTTATATAATAGCATTCCACCTGACCTTAACGTAGTTTTCACTCAATCTTATTCTTTTGACTTTCCTCAAGCAGACATTTCGCTGCTGAATAACTTTTTATTAACTTGTGACTGGTCTGTGGTGGTCAATGAAAGTGATATTAACGAATCTAATCACAAATTTTACAAAATAATTTTTGATGATTTTATATTATCAACGCCATGCATATATTTGCAATAAAAATGGACCTAGGTCCCCTCCTTGATATGATGATGAAATCAGAAGGACGCGTAACTTACGAAAGAAAGCGTGGTTGAGATTTAGTTTATCTAAAAACTACAATGAATTTGCTAGACTACGGCGAAGATTCTCCGAGCTAACTCAAGTTGCATTTTTCAATTATTTACATCAAGTTCAAGTAGACATGAAGATTGAACCTAGAAAGTTTTGGTCTTTTATCAACATGTGGCGGTGCTCTGATGGATATCCGTTTCAAATCAAATATGAATGTCACACTAGTTCCGATCCCAACATTATCTGCAACCTCTTAGCTGAATTCTTTAGCACTAGCTTTACCCATCATAGTGAGGCAATTGATGAATCCTATTTTGATTCTATTCTTCCATCCGCAGGAGTGGTGTTTGGACTTAGTGATCTTCCGATATCTGAAGATGTTTTGTTCCAGTATATTCCCAAACTAGGTTCTAAGTTTAATGCCGGCCCTGATGGAAGCCCGTTTGTTTGCTTAAAATATTGCGGGCATAATCTTGTAAGTCCCTTGTCGCATCTATTTAACTGGTCTCTGCGGATCGGTATATTCCCATTACCATGGAAGTTATCCTATATTATTCTTTATACACAAAAAAGGCAGAAAAGATGAAATAGCTAATTATAGGAATATTGCCCAGCTATTTGAAGCAATTATATGTGATGCTGTTTACTTTCACTGCAAACATTTATTAACTACATGGCAACACGGTTTTGTGTAGAAGCGATCAACTTCCACTAACCTGGTTGAATTTACCTCGGCTTTTCTCAACTCAATGGAAAATGGAAACCAAGTCTCGACTGTATCTACTTCAGTAAGGCATTCGATAAAATATCCCACAAGCTTTTGCTCTTTAAGCTTGGTGTCTTCGGATTTCCTACTTTTTTAATTAAATGGCCAGAGTCATATTTATCAAATAGGATCCATCAAGTTCTGTTTAAGTAGTCCATCTTTTGTGAAATACCTGTACCTTCCGGTGTTCCTCAAGGCAGCCATCTTGGTTTGGTTCATTTCATCTTATATACGTATTAACGATCTGCCAAACGTTATTAATCTACCTGATATTCTAATATATGCTGACGATGTCAAAATTTTTAAGAAGATCGATAGCTCTAGTGGTTGTGGCGCTTTGTAATCTGATATTAACAGTTTCTTCATTTGGTGTTATAAAAATTGTATGTACCTAAATATTGACAAGTGTAAAGCCATTAGCTTTACACGTAAAAATTGTTCACTTCTCACTATATACCATATCAATAGTATCGCTCTTGACAAAACCAATAAAGTCAAAGACCTTAGTGTACTTTTAGATACCAAACTTATCTTTATTATAAGTAGCATTACATGGACTGGAAGTTTTAACTGCTCGAACAATAGTTCACCTGTCCTTACAAGTATGTACTTAACTTGCACAGATATTGAGTAAACATTTTTTTTACATTGCGATATAATCTATATAATGTAGTTATAGATCTTCAGAGGAGAACGTAATCTATTTAATCTAATTATGTTTACTTTATTTTACAATGTAAGATAAATGAAAAAACTCCATTTTCAATGCTATTTTATAAATCCTATCGGTTATTACACAACGTACTAGTACATACTATAAAATATCCTTTTCCGAATGGAATCAAATCTATTATGCCACACTTATCTGGATTCCAATAAAATCAAAGGAAAAAGTTTAATTTAGCCTTAACAAGGCGAAACCACTAAAGCGAAGAACCCAGTTACATCTCTACTCAGTTCAAGAATCGGAAGTGGATTTTTCCATTTCATAGTCTTTCAGTTTTGATGCTATCAACTCTCTCTCAGTTAGCTTCAATTTCGTTCCTGCCTTCTATGTAACGATATAGATGCAAAAAATAAAGTATATATAGTACATAGCTACCTGTCACCACCGCGTTGTGGATTCAATGAGAACAGTAATGGAAAAAATATCTTTCCGATAAAAATGAGGCAAGAGGTAGAGTAAAAGTCGGGAAAGTGAAGTGAAGATCCGGAAACTTTTATGAAAGCCACGGCAGCAAGCTACATCATCTCTAAGCCAAACCAGCCCAGACCAGTAAAGGATGGTCCCTAGCTTGGAACTTTAGATGACACAAAAATCTATGTCCTCTCAATACTTCATCTGGTAGCGTAAATCCCTTGATATAAGTTTAGCAAGGATTCGATTTATTGGAGTAAGAAAATTTCTATATCCGATAAGAAGAATATAAATACTATTTTCATTTCCTCTTACATCACGTCTCCTAATTCAGTTTTGCTGTCCATTGGTTTCGATTCTCGGGATGTATTTAGAGTTATTCTTTCGGCTTCATCCGATTTTTATAATTCCGTTGGTTTATACCTAGTGCGGTTAAAAGTTTTGTTTTTTAGTTATTACTTATACAGGCTGTCCCGTATGTGGTCTGGCACCCGAAGGCTACGTACGGATAGGTCATGCTTAGACAACCAAAAAATTGTATGGGTTGGGGAGGGGGGGGGGGGGTGGTCGTAACGGTTTCCATGATAACGGACTTTAAGATATTTGGGTATGTTTTTATAGGTCACCCTGTAACTTCTGAACGTTACACGCTATGATGATGATGTAAATTTGGTAGATAGATAATCGTTGAACCTTTCCAATTTTTTTCCTCACCCTTTCCGTTTTGAAGTTATGGCTCAACAAAGTTAAAATTTCGAAATTTCTACTCGTTTGTTTTCATCAATACCAATTTTTCATATTGAATTTAAAAAGCCCAAAATCTTAGCCTTAACATGACCTATCACACTCTGTATGTACCCTTTCTGCGTTTTTTGAACTTTTTCTTAACCACCTCCAGCGAAAATGGCTGAAAAAGTTCAATAAGTGCCAGAAAGTAGGCAATTATCTTTTGGAAATGACCTTTTTCAGTCATTTTCGCTGGAGATGCTTAAGAAAATGTTCAATAAACGCAGAAAGGGTTACATTTTGGGTACAGAGTGTGATAAGTCATGTTAAAGCTAAGATTTTGGGATTTTTGAATTCAATATGAAAAATTGCTATTGATGACGTGTTTTTTGATAAAAATAGTAGTTAAATGAAAACAAACGAGTAGAAATTTCGAAATTTTAACTTTGTTGAGTCATAACTTCAAAACGGAAAGGGTGAGGAAAACAAATTGGAAAGGTCCAACGATTATCTATCTACCAAAGTTTAAATCATCATCATAGAGTGTAACATTCAGAAGTTACAGGGTGACCTTTAAAAACATACCCAAATATCTTAAAGTCCGCTTATCTTGAAAATCGTTACGATTCTCCCCCCATACAATTTTTTGTTTGTCGAAGCATGACCTATCTGTAGCCTTTGGGTGCCAGACCACATATGGGACGCCCTGTATATATAGGAAATGATTTATATGAAAGAAGTACTGATAATGAATGTAAGTATAGACTAGAGTCAATTCATCTGAAATACTGTGTCTAGTCGCTAGTCCTATTTCAATTGGTTCCTTATGGCATGATGATGACATTGATTGAAGTCACTTACAGTTCAGCTAGTTCTGCTTGTTAACCAGCACTTTGTGACTTGGTTTAGTGTGGATATATAATCAGCATCTTTTCCCTCGCGGAGAAAATGAATAAAATGTAAATCGGTCCGGTGCTCTTCTAACCTTGGTAGAACGATGGGGTGTGACGTCTGCTGTCTGAGGAAGTATTAATCCGCCTTCATTCTGATCCTTGCTTGACGACAAAATGTCTGCTGGTGAGGTCGATGACGTAAAGCTTGGGCTACTCGATTGGTCTGTTAAATCTTTTGTCATCAGTGTTTGTCTGGCTGTATTGTTAGTGCTTCTTGTAATGCTATCCGGATTGTTTATTGATACACTTTGTTTCGTACTTTTTGTAACTCCTACTTCTCGTTAATGTCTAGGTAGGCTAGATGTGCTGGTTTATATATGGGTGCCTAATGCTGGTTTATGTATTGGATGGCATTCCATTTTTCTAATTTGGTCGACATGACGAATGTGTTTCTCAATTTCGATCATAACTTTATAATGTATGTGACCTTTCCTTTGCCAAATAACTCTGAATTTCCACTTATAAGCTTTATTATTGTAGATTCTAATTTGAACTAGTTCACCTACTGTATACTCTGGAACTTTCTGTTGTGTGCCTAGATCTAAAGTTTCTGTAACGTCCCTTGTAACATTTCAAAGGACTAAAACGATTCGTGTCTGTATTGAACGAATGAACAAAAACTGAGAAGAGGCATATGCCTGTGACACTATTTGCTGTTTTCCGATACTGCATCAGTAATTCATATAGTTTCCTGTTCAGGCTCCCCGGCTCTTTTCTCCTAGATCGCAGACCCTGTTTTATTGTTTGCACAAAACGTTCGGCTTGGCCGTTAGAAGCTGGATGATAGGGTGAGCAAAATTTATGTATGATGCCGTTTGATTTTAAAAATTGTCCAAGTTCGAAAGATTTGAACTGTGGGCCATTCTCCGTGACAATAGTGATAGGTAGTCCGAATCCAGCAAATATGTCTCTGAGCCTCAATAGTTCGCGATGTAGCTGTGATTGCTTGAGCCATCACTTCTATCCATTTTAAGTAAACGCCGACCACGATTAAAAAATTTGTGTTCATAAATGATGCCGCGTAATCTAAATGTATTCCCAATGATGAAGCGGAACTTTTGCTAGATTTTCTTTTATTACAGCACAGTTACAACACTGTCGGCATATTGATTCTAATCGCAGTCAATATTTCAGCACCAGATATAACTTCGGGAGAGTGCTTTCATACGAACTATTCCTGTATGGGCGGTGTGTAACTCTTGCAGTAAACGTTGTTCTTTGCTATTATTATGCGAATTCCATAGAAAACACATTCTTCCTGAAGTGAAAACTTGAGACTGTTTCTCCTTATTACAATTTTGTTCCTAATTGTAAAGCTTTGTAATATTTTAAGTAGTCTGGGTTCTCAAGTACTTCTTTCTGTGTTTCTTTGCAAGTTACAGGTAAAGTGTCCAATTGGTTCATCAACAACGTCCTATTGTTGTCCATTGTAGGCTTATTTTGAGGTTCATCTTCTAGAAAACGCGAAAGAAAGTCTGCATTGGTATGTTGTTTTGTATTCCTATATTTGATTTCGTAGTTGAATCCTGACATGAAACTAGCGTAATGCAAAAGTCGTAAGGCAGATGTGGGCGGTAGATTCGTATTGCGGTATTGGATTCTCGTAAGAGGTTTATGGTCTGTCACTAAGATAACTTTCCTGCTTTAGCAATGCTGAAAAAATTTGCGTAAACCGCAATAAATTGCAGTTGTTTCTTTGTAAAGTTGGGAGTAATTTCGCTCAGCTTTAGATAAGGACCTCGATGCAAATGCTATTTGTCTCTCTTCTCCGTTTGGCATAATGTGAGATATGACAGCTTCTAATCTTCCAATTTTGGTTTAAAACGTATCCTTGATCTTTTTGCAATAATTTATTTAATGGTGCTAAGTTACTTGCTAATTCAGGGTTGAACTTCTGGTAATAGTTGATAAGTCCAAAAATATCCTAAGTTCGGGCACAGTGTTAGGGCGCTTGTACTAAAATGTAGCTTGAATCTTGTCCGGCATAGGCGTCATTCCTAATTGGTCAATACGGTATCCTAAGTAGGTTATCGAGGTTATCAAGAAGAAACTGACATTTGTTTCTATTTAAATGTAGATCATTTTCTTTAAGTCGTTTAAAAGCACCAACTAGGTTTGTAACTAATTCTACATATGTTGAACCTTGGATGAGTATATCATCGAAGAAACATAAAATACCCGGATTGTCTTGTAGTAGGTTGCCCATAAACCTTTGCCATGCATTTGGACTTACTTTATCTCGAAAAATTAAGCGGTTTACCCTATAGGTGCCCTTATGAGTGCTGTATTGTTAAATAGTAATAAGTTGTATAACTACTAATTACTTTATTGCTATAAATTAAATATACAAGAGTTGAAGTTGATGTTGCTAGTCCTATATCAACTATTTCCTCATTACATGATGATGACATGATGATATTATGATGACATTGACTGAAGCAGTGGCGGATTCAGGGAGGGGGGAGGTCGGTCGTGGGGGTCATGACCCCCCTAAATTTGAAGAAAAAGTATTTAATTAATTGAGTTATTTGAAAAAATATATTTTTTATTTTATACTTTTTTTATTTATATAATTCAACTTAAAAAAAACTTTTATTCCAAAACTTAAAAAAATAAAAATTTATTTCATGAATGCTATTGTATGCATGTGATGTATGTGTATAGGTTTTTCTCGGAATTTGGGTTTCGGACCTCAGCTTTGGGTGATCCAAGAGAAACACTTCCCAAGCCACGAAACAGACTTCCTCACTACCACATCACTTAACTTAGTCCTAACTCCTGTTATATTTCGGGGCTTACCTTAGCCGAAGGCAATCACTCTACGCCGTTTCAGGAAGCTATGATTAAGACAACTCGCACACTTTTATATTATTTATATAAAAAAAATTTTTTATTGCTTTTGCTTTGTTCACAAAACTTTTTCTTTCACAAACTTCCTCTTATGGTTATTTTCACAAAACGTTTATTTTTTTTTTTCCTATCGCAACTTCTATTTTCTTTACCTGTTTACAATTAGTGTTCAGCCTACCGCAGCGGACGATGGTTGAAATGAAATTTGATATTTTCATAAATATCAAACCATCATCTTGTTTCGTGCATACATTGTTGCACCCACAATGTATGCCACTCGCGACAATTTGCTGAAAGGAGGCTTTTTGGTGAAGACTTGATCGTTTAAATCTTCACCGAGTAAATTTTCTGCGCCCGATATGTTTGTAGGTATACATATATGTACATACATATCGTATTTTTATTTTCGACAAATCTTACTGAAGGTAAGATTTGTCGTGGGGCTTTTTTCTATTGAAACGACTTGGGTTGAAATTTATAACTTTTATTTGTCCCAAGTCTTTCTATGGGAAATACTTTTTGTTTTTAACTGAGGAATTTGAATCAATTGCTCATGGCAATTTCTTCGCCTTAAAGAGAGATAAGCCCCTTTTCAGGTAATTTTGGCATGTAACACTCCTAACATTCTAAAATATTTGCAGCGTTCTTATGTAAAACCACTGACATTTAAAATATGGATTGACTACTTCCATAGAAATACACTGCAGAAAGTGGGCTCATTTCTATATAGCGTTCTCTTTCGGTCTAAGCACCAACTACTAATTCGCACGTCACATAGAAATGTGACCTAACTCAAAATTTGTCGTTTTTGAGTTAATTACACCATGAAATTTGTATATTTCTATCTGATTGTTTTTGCCGCTAGATAGCGATAGTGTCACTTTTCTGTTACTAAGAACAGAGATATGTGTCAGTGTCACTTTTTGAGTTGTGACGATGTTCATAACAAACGTAAATATGTTTTCGACATTTTAACAGTATTATTTTAAATTGTGTCACTTTTCCACAAAACAGCATTTATTTCTTACAAATTTTATTATGAGTTATGACATTTTTCCACAAAATTCAAAGTACGGAATTTTATTCTTAAAAACCGTATTTTGAGTTGTGCCACTTAAAAAAAACTTGTAAAAATATTTATTTCGCAACAAAGAAAAGCGACACAACTTAAGAGGATGCGGGATTAACAGCTAACCTCGCCAACTGCGGTAACAAAAACTTAAAATTTCTTTTATATAAATCTTCAGAAATAAATTTCCTAACAAATTTAAGAGTTCAGACTATTTTTTGCAAACAATTACTACGTTAAGCTAGAATTAATTCTATGTACAGCTTTTCGTTTTTTCGCTCTCCTGAAAAGTTGCATTTTTTGAGTTGGGTCACTTTTCTATGTAACGTGCGAACTGAGAAATAAGTGGGTTTGTCGAAATAAATATTTTTAAATTAATTATTTGGGTTAATAGAAATTCGAGAAGTTTCACCTTTCAACTTTCCGCCAATGATTTTTTCAATATTGGCACCGACGTAAGAACTATTTTTGACACAAAAAATTGTATCCGCACGAACTAGTATATCGAGCAGTCCATATTATATATGCCAGTGTGTAAAACTGAGAAAAATTTGGCTTGAATGACTCCTGCAGTTTGCACCCTATTCTATTAAAAAAACTAGTTTTTGTAAAAAAAAAAAGTATACTAAAAAATGACACATCATCCATACCGCTTAATGCGGATTTCCTAGTTCCAAGTACTGCAGTACTGCGGTGGCTATTCGAACCGACTTACGGCGTGGGATGTTTTTGTTTTTTTTTTTGCTCGATTTAATTTGTAAGATGACCCCCCTCCCCTAATTTCAATGCTAGATCCGCGCCTGGACTGAAGTCAATCACAGTTTAACTAGTTCTGCCTGGTAAACAGCAGTAATGGAATGGTTTATGACTTGGTTAAATGTGGCAATAATAACCAATAAGCAAATAATTAAAACTAACTAGATTTACTCTGAAAGAATTTTTTTCACCTGTTGCAGAATCATTCTCCATAGCTACGAAGTAGTCATCCAAACTCCAAGCTACAAAGATTCCCCATAGCTGGAAATAAACAAGAATGCTGACGCTGTGGCAACGTATCACTTGGATTATTTTGGCATTCTTTTCCCTTTTCTTTTAATTTTATTTGGATTTAATTATTTGGAATTAGTTCTTTGTTTTCATTATTTTTTCCTGTATTAGTTTTATTCCCTAGATGATGAAATCATAGGGTACGTTAGTTTGTTATTTCATTTTTATACCTGCTGCGGTCTGTTATTGTTGTGGTTTTCGAGTATCTTTCGAGTATCTTCCGGAATAGGCGTTGTTAAATAAATGGCGAAGCCAATTAAGGCTTTGCACCTATTTATTTAACGTACAACTTGTTGTTTAATAAATGGCGAAGCCAAATAAGGCTTTGCACCTATTTATTAAATGTACAACTTGTTGTTACCTGAAGAATAGGCGAAGCCAAATAAGGCTTTGCACCTATTTAATTATAGAAGACCTGGTTGGAGATTGATCAATAGGCGAAGCCGAATAAGGCTTTGCACCTATTTAATATTGGAAGACTTCTTTAAAACTCAACTCTAGGCGAAGCCAAATAAGGCTTTGCACCTATTTATTATTGGAAGACTTCTTTAAAACTCAACTCTAGGCGAAGCCAAATAAGGCTTTGCACCTATTTAATTATAGAAAGACTTGTTTACGACTGAACTCTACGTACTTTATTCTGTAGTATATTTATACAAAAATTGTCTTACTCTAAGACTACTAATACTACACAGAATAATGTATAAAATACCTCTGACCCAGCACTTTATTTATTTAGCGTATAACTCATACAAAGTGTAAGTCGGAAGTATTTCATTAACAACTATTACTTAATTTTACTACTTACGGAAGTATGCAAGTCACGGCACTCGTTGCTTTTTATAAATTTATACATATATCTTACCCAATCTATGTTGCGGGCTTTCAACTCATTGTTTATTTTAATTTCTTTCCTACTCGAATTACACTCAGTACTTTGCGGCTTATTACAAAAACAATTTAGTTACTTACAAACATATGTTCTACCTCTGGTGCAAGGTCGTCGTATTTCAACGTGCGAATTCTTGCGCGCAGCGGTATTATCACATCATTCACTGAAATAATTGAGGTAGATCAGTGATGATTAATTATGTATGTACGTATACTGTTTGTTTTTACATGCAGTGGAAACTGATGTAGGTATGTAGGTATACCATGTCGTAAACTTTTCGTTTTATTTCCTGATCGGAATACGTGAAATGTTTACTTGCAATGTACTGATGTAGGTAGGTAGGTATGCGATTGATATTTTTAGATTTTGAGTTTTTATGTATGTAACATTATGACCTCATGCAACTCGCCAGTAAATAACAAGACTCTATCTGCTTTATAAACGTTTATTGAACTTAATTTGTTTATTTGTCCAACACAGTCAAATTTTTTTTATAATTTTTACTATTATTAATTTTTAAATTAAACTAAGTCTATACCTACTTAAAATTACAATCGATCTGATCCGTAATGAAACGAAAAAAATAATATTAAGTAAACTTCGAATTATAAAAAGAATTTATATTCAAAGTGAACTGAGTTCAGATTTATTTAAAATTCATGAATATTTTAGCCTCGGCACAAATTTGCTTGGGATAAAATATCCAAGCCTAGACTAATTCAATGCTTAATTTAATTCTATTTTAAACCAATTTAAAAACAATTCAAATAATTCAAATGCTTACTTATGGCTAATGACATGAAAGTTGTTAGTTTTCCCAAGTACTTAGAAAAATATTTTTACATTTGTAATAAACGAATGCACGAATACTCGTCTATTTCTGGAATTTTCAAAGTTCTGTCAGAGAAGTATTTTTGCACCCAATAACCCAATACCTGAATATATCCCTGAGGACACTTTCAATATTACGATTAACGATTGTTGCGTGATTCTCAATGATTAGCTTCCAACCTTTTAGAAAACAATTTTTGCTTTGGCAATATCCCAACGTCCGAATGTTCTTGAGCTTGTCATTCCGTTTGTAACGCATAGAAATAATGCTGGTAGATCAAAATTGATTGAGCAGTCACGTATAATATTAAAAGTTATTTTGGTTTTTGCATGTCCGTCTGTCCGTCTGCCCGTCCGTCCGTCCGGGTAACTCCTTCATGCGGTTGCCATACAAAAATTCGGTTTTCAATATATATTAGGACATCGCCTTAGAACGCGTCAACGAACATAGAGAATTGATATTTTATACTCGGCGTTTTCATAAAAATAGTAAATATAGTGTGTTGTAAAGTTAGAGATGCACCATACAATAGTACGGTAGCCCATCTCTATAGCAAAAAAGAGAAAAATGTGTGATGGCAAAACATAGCTGCCTTCTTTTTATCGCTGACACCAAGAAAAGATTTGCCGTTAGAATGGTACTTGTGGAGGAGTAATTCGATAAAAAGTTGCAAAATGAGTGTTGCATTATTATAGACGCACTTAACTTTATTTATTTTAACAATAATAAGATTCCACAAAAATTAATAATAAGTAATATTTTTTAATAATCAGTAGTTTCACCTTTATTCGCTACGATGTTCAGAAGCTATTTAGCATTGATTCCACGCAGGATCTAAACATTCCGGAGTCAAGGTTAGCCAAGTAGCTTGAACGGTATCTTGAATCTCCGAAATTTTCAAATATGAAATTTTTGAGGTATGCTATTGATCTCATGAGACTCCTTTAAGGATCATGGAACCATAGAATTTTTCCTTTTTTCTTATTATATGAATAGCATGAAGTACCGGAAAGTCCTCCGACAAAAACTCCTTCCGTATCTTACGCACTATCCTGCCGATCATTTGATATATCAAGAGGATGACGCATCGATCCATATAAGACACTCGACAAAAGATGGTTCTTGGGTTACAATATCAACCTACTCGGCTATCCGACCCGTTCTCCTGATGCAAACCCTATGGTAGATGGTTACTTCTAACAGTTAATAAAGATGACAAGAAATTTAACACCATCAGTGATCTTCAATATACCGTTGAAGCTGCTTGGCTAACCTTGACTCCGGAATGTTTAGATCCTTCGTGGAATCAATGCCAAAAAGCTTCTGAACATCGTGGCGAAAAAAGGTGGAGCTACTGATTATTAATAAATATTATTTATTAATTTTTGTGGAGTCTTGTTATTGTTAAAATAAATAAATTTAAGTGCTTCTATAATAATGCAACACTCATTTTCGAATTACTCTACAAGTACCGTTCTAACGGCTTTCATCTAGGGTATCATAAGAATTGATATTAGAGGCTCCAGGCATCATATCCTTTGATCGTTTCAACCGGGCTGTTACCAATTTCTTCTATTTTATAATTTAATTGGTTAAGCATTTTACTTTACTTAGCATTTTCTTTATTTTTCTTAAATTTGTTTAGTTCTTTAGTTCATTTAATTCTAGGTACTTTAGGTACATTCTTTAATAAAGTTTTTCGCTAAGTTAGTTCTTTACTACTTTGTTCACCCTTTTAATTTAAGTCTAAATAATGCAGACTTTTGTAATAAATTAGTTCTATGGGTAGGTAAAAAAAAAAAACAAATCTTGCTGCCTTAATATCCTGGAGAGGCCCCTGAAATTGCCTTTAGATAATAAATAGGGACAATCAATATAACCATTAACCAGCACTAATAAATTATGGACTAATATTATAGTGTTTCGTAAAAATGTTCTCGAATACTAATAAGTCCCTTGCGATTGTTATGGGAATTATTGGTGCAGCTTGAAGTTATTAGGGTAGATTTGCTAACTAATAACTATCAATCTACGGTTGCGATAATAATTATTTGTTACTAACTCGCTGCCAATTATTTGTTTCCTAACACAGCTGAATTTTAAAGCATTAAATTTTTACCAGTTTTGAAATCACATTCTGCAGTTTCAAATTGTTAAGTAATAAGACTCAGAGAAGAAAGTGTTCTGACTCGATTTTCATACAAATATAGGCTTGCCTAATTTGAAAATTCGATTGAAAATATATTCAAAAGAAGTGAAACTTGATGGTGTTGTTATTTTGTCATCTGTAGCTCCCGCTTCATTTGATGTTTGCTAAAAGTCAAAATTTGAAAGACCAAGTGAGCAATGTATCAAATTATACCCTTAAATGATTAAGGCAAGGAAACTTTTACGTTAAAATACCCATGCTATTTTCAAACACCGTGTACGTCTATGTGCCGTATTGAAAATTTGCACAGAAGGATCTTCTAGATCATTATTTTTACGGGTAATCAACTATTCTTTAAACGGGTACCAGGCGCCTGCCATTTTCCATTTTTCTATTTAGGGTATTATTCCTTAATACACGAGAATCGTAAATTTTACTTGGCCATTTAGCACTGTAATATTAAAGTTGTATGTCGGGTCCACAAACTAACATACAGTTAATGGAATTATTTCCGTGGCGATCCATGGTGTATCAATGCCGATAAAGGTACCATCAACAGAACCAATGACGTCAGGCATGCGGTACAATAAATAAAATTTTATAACAACATTGCCGATATCGTCCGGCTATTTTAATACTAGTGGAAAAACTTTGTCCGTTCTCTAAATAATGAAGGATTGTTACTAGCCTCAGCTTTGATGATAGAGCACAGTTTCGATTTATTGGAGTTTTAAGATAGGGTCCCATTTGTAGCTTATAGTTAGTCCATAATTAATCCTCTTCTTGACAACCCGACGTTGACGTATCCTCACAAGGTCATCATCCTCAAACTCGTCAAACATTTTCAAATGATTGAAAATAATCAAAAATTATTGCGAAAATGTCAAAGTTACGACTAAAAATATAATTTTTAATTCTTCGCGAATGAGCTATATCATCTGCCTAAACGCAGTCTTCGTATTAGTCTAGTTTTACCCAAGTAATTGGATTTGAAAAAAAAAAAAACTGTTATTAGTTATTACTGCAGCAGTAATAATTATTAGTAAAAGAGCTTCTATGAAACAGAATCTTCGTGCATTAATAATTTCTCACTAATACTTATTTGCGATGGAGTAATAACTTATTTGTATGCGAAAAATATTTATAAAACACAGGACTAATAATCTGGAAAATATTGGTAAATATGCCAATAATTAGTAGACAAATAGTTTTATGAAATAGGCTCCAGGTCTAACCTAGTAAGACTGGCGCCATACTCGATATACGTATTTATTTATTTATTAAAAAAATTTACAGCGATAGCTTACAGACTGATCACAATTAAAAGCTACCGAGATCTTAATATCTAGAAAATACAAAAGTAATATACATAATAGTTGCAGAAGAAGATTTAATTTAATTTAACCATAACATATTTTAATTAAAAAAGCTGGATGCTATATAGATAAGTATTATGGAATTCAATGTAAAGTTACTATTAACAGTTATTAAAAATTTGATTAATTAGTATCAAAAATTCAAGATAACAGGAAATAATTAAAGGTAAAAAGATTAAAATTAAATAATGAAAGCTTAAGGAAATTTGATGAATGGACAAAAGGGGAAATATACAATGATTCCTGGTATTATATTATTATTATATAATGGTTATTCTGATTGCGGAGAGAGGGGAGTCTCAATCTCATTTCTGATAACAGTTCTAGATGAGTAGAGGGTAAGACTGAGGATGTCAACATCGTTTAGCAGGTCATTATGATTTTTCTGAATCCTATAAGAAGGAGATTTATAACGCAGATTGGTTCTGGCAGTAAGGATCTGGAAAGTTAAAGGTGAACGGGTAATTCTAGTTGAATTAACAAAATTAATTCTGGTTAATAATTCAGGGCAACGAATATGGTTATGTATTATCTTAAACAAGAAAATTTCATCAAGGAAAAGACGCCGCTTTTCGATTGTAAAGATACTAAATTTGTCAAGTCGAAAAAAATAATTTGGATAACATCCATCCATTTTGTATTGCAGAATTCTAGTAAATTTCCTCTGCACAGATTCAATCTGTTGTATATACACACTAGAAAAAGAATTCCAGATAGTGCACGCATATCTGAGACGACTTCTTATTAAGGAATTGTACAGGGTAATAAATGAGGATCAAGATTTCAAAGAATTACAAGCTTGGAATAAGAACCCAAGTGATCTAAAAGCTTTGGAAGTGTGTGATTGAAATAATAGTTTCTGGTCGAATATAACACCTAGGTCTTTCAATTCAGTAATATGGTCAAGACAGATAGCAGGAATTTTGTAATGGTAATGTATAGTATTTGGTTTTCTAGAAAAAGTTAACGTTTTACATTTGGAGATATTTAACGGTAAAAAATTATCCTGGCTCCAGTTCTCTAAAGCAAGAATATCTCTTTGTAAATATATGCAGTCCTCTTGCGTCTCAATAACATTGAACATTTTTGATCATCTGCGTGTATAAAAGACATTCAGTTCTTTGTTTGGAGGGGGGGGGGGGTCATTATTGTAGATGAGGAATATATAAGGACCAATAATGGTACATTGCGGGACACCACACGTTTGCATAAAAGGGGTGAACTGATAACCATTTAAAACTACTATCTGGAGCCGTTCACGTAGATATAACGCAAACCGTCCTATTAGATTTGCATGAAAATCTAAGCAAGACATTTTTAGTAATATACGAGAGTGCATGATCCTGTCAAAAGCCTCAGAAAAATCTGGTTGAATAGAATCAACTTGTTTACCCTCATCAAGTGCAATAGAAATTTTGTTAGTATATATAGCTAAGTTCATGACAGTGGACTTACCCGGACGGAATCCATGTTGTTGAGAGTTGATAATGGACATTGTTTGGGAAAGAAGTTGGTCGTAAATTATTTTTTCAAACACAAGAGCTAGACTATTGGAGATGTATATCGGTCTGTAATTTGCTATGGATTTAGGATCACCGCTTTTGCAGATAGGAGTAACGTAAGATTTCTTTAGCGTGGATGGATAAACTTTGTGATGTAATGACAAATTGAATAATACGCTTATTGGGATACTTAAGACTGCAGAGCAATTCTTCAAGAAGATGTTTGGTACCGCGTCGGGTCCTGCTTTCTTACTTATATCTAAACCTAGAAGAATTGTTTGTATATCTAGCGGTGGAAGCATAGAAATAGGATTGTTGGAAGATAGAGGAGTTGAGAGGGGTGTTGAGGTAACTGTGGATGTGGACAAGCTATTATCACTAGTGTTGTCAGAATATACTGTCTTGAAATAACGAGCAATACTATCAATATCTTGAGGTATATTGAAATATGTATTATCATAATACATTTCACTACGAAAGACGTTTGATGATTTCAGCGTTTTTGTATAAGCCCAGAATGCTTTAACGTTGCTTTTTAAAGCTATCTCGGTTTCTTCTAAATATTTCTTATAACACTCTTTGCTTAGCTTTTGGACAATCGACGATATAGGGAAAGACTCGCATATATTTCGGTGTGTTTTGAGTGTTTATATTTACGGCGATACTTTTCATTTTCTTTTAAAGCTTGGATTAATTAACGATTGTACCAATTTGGATATTTTTGGTTTTTAGGTTGAAATGATGGGACCAAGGTCGCAATACAATTATCTAGAATAAAAAAAAATTATTAAATGATTTATTTACATCAGTGGAAAACTTAGAAGAGAAGTCAACTGTAGCTAGATATTCATTGATAACAGTGTAATCGGCCCTGTGAAAGAAATGTTTATTTGGGGGGCTCACTGTTAATGAATCATGTCGTTTAAATGAGCTATCAACATCGAGAGATGGATGATGTTGATCTATACGGGAAGTACTTCAAGAGAAGCCGATACCTTAATATCATTTTCGGGTAAATTGGACCATATTAAATCTAGTATTCTATTAATATGATTAAGTATCGCGTTAAATTGTCTTAAATTACACATGTTAGTGTTATTTTGAAACGAAGATGAAGCGGAAATAATAAAACCAGACATGCTCATGCACATCTCCTCATTATTATAAGTCCAAATTGTAGTAGGTAGGTTAAAATCGCCAGTGACAACAACTTAAGACATTTCAGGAAGTAGCAAGCATTTGTTACTAACATTAGAAAAAATTAAATCGTATACATCAAATGAATTAGAAGGAGGAATATAAATACAAGATATGTATAACCGCAATTAGCCATGCTTGACGACAACCCAAAGATCCTCGTTTTCAGACTCGATTTCAGGGGCATGATTTAATATTGACGATCTATTATGTATGAGACATCCAGCTCCATCCTTATGGGTAGTCAAACTTAGGTTTCTGTCCTTTCTGGATGCAAGGTAGCGATGATCGAAGAGTTCACTATACTTAATAGGAAGTCTTTCAGAAAGGTTTCAGTGAAACATATAATGTCGTAATTGTTCACCAAGATGGATAGTTTTCATCCTCAGTCTTAGTTCTTAGACCTCTAACATTCTGATAATAAAGTTTAAGTGATACATGTATTAGAAAATAAAGAGTATAGAGTGTGGAAAAAAGAAAAAAGAAAATTTTAGAATAATGTAGAAATCGTTTACTACTATCATTTTGTTTCAAGTAGATTTTCCCTCCAGATTGGCTTTATAAAAAAAGCTGCCTTTTAGATTTTGACAGAAATTCATTGATAAATATTTTAGAGTCTATATCGAAACCTAGATTAATGGCATTAATATCTTCTTCTTTTTATCTTATATGCACTAATAACTCGATCTCTAACAAATTCCGAACTGTATTTGACAACTATTGGCCTATTAGCGTTATTATTTCTATTTATCCTAGATTTATAAGCTTTGATGATGTCTCCTTCAGTCAGAGGTATTTCAATTGCATGATAAATTTTTTGTACTATGTTGAATACATTTTCCGATTCATCAGAGGGAACATTGCGGAATTTAAGCAAATGACTAAGAGAATTATTTTCCAAGACTTCAAGGCGATTTGTGATGATTGATAGCTCATGCTGAACATCGGTCTTCTCCCTTTCGAGTAGTTTAACACGACTCTCATGATTATCAACTTTTTCAGCCATAACTTTAATATCGTTGAAGCCGTTGATCAGGGAGTCCATTGATTCGTTTAATTCAGCTTGTCTGCATTTGATTGACTCAATTTCAAGTGACATTTTCGAAATAATACTTTTTATGAGCGGTTAAACTTATAAATCAGAAATAGCACGAATTTCCTCTGAACTGCTTTCAACTGGTTTGAATATGTTAAGTAAGGCATTCCAAAGTTGAGAGGCTTATTCCAAAATACTTTTATTATAGAATTGAAGAAGACGGAGAGTAAAATGATATACAAGTTCGAAATTTGAGATCCGTTAATCGAAAAACACTCGAAGTAAGATGATTCAATTGGGATCTAAAGAGTAATTTCGAATCACGCCCAACGTGATGATATTGCACTTAGAGGTATTAATTTCAAAATTTTATATCAGTGCACCAGCTATGAAAGGTACATAAGTTCTATTGTAATTGGGTAAGGCTTATATTTCGGAATATTTTAACATCATCAGTATAATATAATAAACAATTTCACTTTACATTTACACTATTTGCGGATTCTTACTTCATTTTCTCTTCATTTTGCTTTTTTGAAAATTTATACGTACAACAATAGTAATATTAAATTAAAAAAAAATTTTAATAATAACTCCATTATTTTTTTGAGGTTATTAATTTCCAGCCACTTTCAAGATATAATACTGAGAAAATGAAAACACACGAATCACAACAAATTATAGCGTGAATAACATTTTCATAAAAGATTTGAATGAAACGATCAGAGAAATCACTTTGATTGACAGAACAAGATCATCATTTCAATATAAGGATGCTTCAGAACTATGTAAAAAAAATACACATATTTTAAGTTAGCCGAAGAAAAAAATATGGATTGAAGTTATATGTAAATTTCAAGAAAACAGACCAAAAATTCATTATAGATATTCCTTTTCCATGTTTCTATTTTCATAAGATCTATTTATCTCGAGTTGTAAAAAAAAATTCACAGTATCCAAAATTGTGCATCCGTTTTGTTGGCCCCACTGCTTTATTCGTTACACCATCAGCTCTACTTACTTTGCTTTGTGAATCGCACTTTATTATGAAAGTCAATGAACATATATGTCTATTTCATTGATGCCCTAATTCTATCAACCATGTATTGTGTAGAGAATATTGACATACATGCATACACTTTACTTTGGCTCTTGCTGCTGCGAATATAATGTGTACTAAAATTAATATTCAAGTCAGTTATCATCGCTTCGAATTACGCTTGAATAGCCTACCTACCTACCTCGTTACTTTAAGGCTGGAGTTTTCACCTTCCATATTCGCCTGTGATAAAAGATAATAACTTTTCATCAAACTTTATAAATCCTTCACCAAGTTAGACAACTGTTTAACTTAATTTATTGTCACCAATGCAAATATTTTTCCGCTTAATGAAGAACAAGAGCAAATTTATCTTCGTCGCCCCAAGCAATTTCACCACCATGTAAACTTCCATTTTTCCCTTTGTAATATTATACACATATATATATACTTATGTACCTACTGTTTATGTACCTACAACAAGGCAAGGAAATAATTAAATTAATGTACTGCTAATGTGTGCTGTATATACTCCTTCGCCTCCATCAGGCTACCCCCTCTAATTTCTCCCTTACGGAAAGTCCATGTAAACTCATAAAACTTAATTGTTCCGTCCATTGAAGAAACTTGTATTTGTTTACAAACATGTTCATTTATGTATTTCATAAAAACTTTCAGAAATTTCTGATAATAGGATGAAGTTACTTTCCCACTTTTCGTCACGCCCCAGTATCTAATGCTTACGTTATAAGAAAAATTGCCAAAGAGTTAGCGGGAGGGGGTGATTTTTCAAACAAAATTTAATTATGTTCGCAAACAATTCCGGATTTTTGAACCATGATAGGATATGCTGACTAACTGGGATTTCAGCATGAATAACGGAAAATAATTTAATTAATTAAATCTTCTTCCACTTAAGACGAGCACGTCTTGAACTGTGATCTATTATGAGCAGTACTTTATAACCTTGGAAGGAATGTGTATGAGTGGGGGTGGTTTTGTTTGCAGTTTCAACTTGTGATGAAAATTACCTCATTTTTAGTCTTACAAAGTACATATTACTTTGATTTGAAAGCCAGAAGCTATTATCACTTACCTATTTTGTTTGTAAGCCTTCAACAGTGCTGGAAATGTGAAATATTTGATTTAGAAGAGTTTAAACTTTTTACTTATAGAGTATGACCAGTATTTACATAATACTCATAATTTTTGTTTGAAAAGTGTACGTATTGATATTACGTTCATGTAGGACCTTACAATAAAGAAATATTCCATCAGACCCTCAGCAAACATTACGATTGGAGATCGAATCATAATCGACCCGCTCAATCGAAGTTTAATTTCGATCTGGAGCCGAAAATCATGGAAAAGGAACGCTAATTTGAATTAAAATAATGACCCGATATCGATTCGTCTTTTCGAGACTAATTCGAAGATTTTTCGTGTATTAGTGCTATATATAAGGGTCATATGTATTCGAGATTTCTTCGTAAAAACTATTCGATCTGGAATTGGATAAACGAGTAAATTATGCTTTGTGAAAACTACTCGATATCTAATTGAAAATAAACAACCAAACTATAAGAAACATTTACCAAATGCAAATTTTAATTTCTCAGCACTCACTTCACTTTTTTTCTGCCGAATACTTGAAAAGTATGCTGTTGGCACGCTTTCATTTTCATTCAGAATCTGAAAAAGCATGCGCAGATAATTCTTTTGAAAGACTTCGTAATTTTTCGAGGAGATTCGTAAAAACGAGAAAATTCTCGGATTGTTGCTCTTCGAGAATTTTTCGCAAATGCGAAAACCCGAGAAAATGTTTGCTGGGCCTAAACAAGTGTGTCTGTTTGTGTGTGTGTGTGTGTGTGTGTGGGGGGGGGGGTGTATTTCTCTGAACTCATATGCATGGAAGAGTGTAGCTCTCTCTATGCCGATGCGTTCTCAGGCAGTGCCCAAATATAGTGTTCTACGAAGAAGTTGCCCAATTGGCCTCATTTGCGAACTTAAATTTCCTTTTTTTTAATATGCCCTTCTGATCTGTCGCCTCGTAAGGCAGTGTAAATATGTAGTGACAAACTGAAGTTTTTTATGGCAACACCCAGAAATGGTAAGCCGATTTACTCCACTTTTAGACCTGTATTTGCAATTTTCATGAAAATGCCGTGTACAAAATTTGAGCTCTCCACGTCGATGCCTTTTCAGGCAGCTAGCAAGTGTATAATGAAAAACCAAGGTTTGGTATGGCAACACCAAGAAAAGGTAACCCGATCTTGTCCATTTTTGAAATTTTATTTAACACTGCTATGAAAACATCATGTACAAAATTTTAGCTCTCTACGTCGACCCGTTCTCCTCCGGCAGTGCACAAATATATAGTTAAAAATGATTTTTTTTTGTATGACAACCACAAGAAGGAGTTGCCCGATTGGTTCCACTTCAATTTACCCTTTTTTTTAAAAACGCCGCGTACAAAATATGAGTTCTCTATGTCCACTTATAGTGAAAAACTAACGTTTTGTATGGAAACACCAAGAAGGGCTTGCAAATTCTAATATTTCCTTTTTATTCGGACTGTTACGAACGTTAAAAAAAATTAGCCAAATCGGTCCAGTCGTTCTCAGGTAATATGCTTACCAACTAACAGCATTTAACTTTTTTTTATATAGATTTTGATCAATTCCTGTATATTAATTATACCTTCAGAATAATTTTAGCTTCATTTCACAATACATCTATCCGCCGATTTACCGTGTATTACCGCCGATTTACCGTGTAAATCGAAATCGTAGATTTTTATATGTAAAACCGTGTAATCCGAAAACATACTAAAGTGTGCATAATTCAGTCATTTTAAAGTAAAACTGAATATAAAACAAGTAAAAAAGCTAGAATTGGACTCTACCAATTTTTATAATACCTTAGATGTATGCATGTCATTTTGAACGGTCACCCATCTGTGTGCAAGTCTGATTTTTGAAGTGGTTTTTCGCACATATTTCTGTAATGATTCGTAGAAAAATTATTATAACCAATTTTATAAGATTTCATATTCTGAAGAACTTTGGAGTACATTAAAACCCCATAGGACTAACAGCTTTCACAGTATACGTAAAAGTCCTAAATTTTTCTATGGCAACACCAAACACGAGTTGCCCGATTTATTCTAGTTTGTAAATTATATTTACTAATTTTATGAAAACACTATGTACTAAATGTTAGCTCTCTACGTTGATGCGAATTACGAATGTATGGAATTCGGGAATCAAAAAAACAATAAAAAAAGTAATTTACAAAAAGAAAGAGAAGAGATGAAAAACATAATATTTCTTTAAATCTACTATTAAACCAACTTTTATTACTGCGTAAAAATATGAAATAAACTCTCATGATCAAGGCAAGAACTCCACTCTAACTAATTACTACAATAATTTAGACTCTTGTCTTTTCTTAACCGGAAAAAAGCTTAATTTGCAACAAATATTCTTATCGCAACTTTCCAATGAGCTACATTTTAAATAATTCCTTCTTTATGCATTTTCCCAGACGGTTCAGATAACGTCACGTTGGTCGCGTTGTTTGAAGTATCTGTGGTATATATACATAACCCGCATTCTCAGGTAGTATCAAAATATGTAGTGAAAGACGAAATTCGTGTATGGCAACTATTACCCTATTAGTCAGCGAACCCACTAACGTGCCCTGCGTAGAGTTCCGTCGCACTTTTACTCTTGTTCATGAGGTTTTTGGGATGCGTACGCATCCTCGTAGTGTAATCACTCTACTGAGATCCCTTTTGGAATCTTTTTAAAATAACACGACCAAGGTGTGCCACATGTACTCTACCACGCTAATGGGCTGCTTTTTGGGCAATATATATATATGTCGTAGGCATTTAATAAAATCCGTCATTTAATTAAAAGACTAGTCATTTAATTAAATGCCGGCATTCAATAAAAATCGTATTGATATCTTTCTTTTACCATTATCTGCCTAGGCATTTACTTAAATGCCGGCCTTTAATTAAATGCCGACTGGCTCTCCAGGCAAATAATAAAATAAGCAAATATATATCAACGCACGATCCGCCGATAGTGTAATACCACCCGATTTAACCAAATACTAGGAGAGGGAGATGTGGAGATGTGTGGTGAAGGGGGAGGTCGCACCCAGGCCTGCGACCCATACTCACACACACCCACACCCGATACACACACATATACACATACACACACATACACGCGCCGCACCCAGTCCTGCGACCCATACTCACACACACCCACACCCACATACACACACATATACACATACACACACATATACACATACACACACATACACGCGCCGCACCCAGGCCTGCAACCCATACTCACACACACCCACACCCACATACACACACATACACGCGCGGCGCGTGTATGTGTGTGTATGTGTATATGTGTGTGTATGTGGGTGTGGGTGTGTGTGAGTATGGGTCGCAGGCCTGGGTGCGACCTCCCCCTTCACCACACATCTCCACATCTCCCTCTCCTAGTATTTGGTTAAATCGGGTGGTATTACACTATCGGCGTAAAGGCTTGCGGATCGCGCGTTGATATATATTTGCTTATTTTATTATTTGCCTGAAGAGCCAGTTGGCATTTAATTAGATGCCAGCATTTAAGTAAATGCCTAGGCAGATAATGGTAAAAGAAAGATATCAATACGATTTTTATTGAATGCCGGCATTTAATTAAATGACTAGGCTTTTAATTAAATGCCGGTTTTTATTAAATGCCTACGACATATATACATTCAACGATCAGGGATTTCGATCGCATTTTGTTAACATTCGGCCATCCTACGAATTGTCGACCTCGACAACTGCACACTACTCACATGACGTACATTAAGAAGCAATTTCTACTTTCAATATTTGTTAGTATTAGACTAAGATTACATAGAGAAAAGATTTACACACACGAAAAGAAAAAGGAAAATTCTACTACATATATCTTTATCATGATTTAGTGGCCAGTACTCCTGAATCACCGTCGGCCAGTACTCCTGAACCGATATTTGTTTTAAATTTTGGAAAACACTCCTGAACCAATCAATGCTATAATAATCAAAGATTTTTTTTGATTTATTTTTTTTTTGATTTTTTTTTAATAACTTAGACATTTAGTTCATCTTCCGACTCATCGATTTGCTCTTCCAAATCTTCGTCGCCAAATTGAAAATCTTGTAGACTACACCACGGTCTCATCTTATCGGCTGCGTAAACCGAGTGGAATGGTTTGCTTGTCACCTGATGATTAGGTGGGTCAACGATCTCATATCGATCTTTCCCCAGGATTTTTTTTCACTACGTAAGGTCCCTTAAAACGCTGTAAGTGTTTCTGCGGTTTTCCTGTTGCTCCGTGTTCGCAACGGATAAGAATTAGATCTCCGACGTCGTATTTTCCGGGCTCGCGACGACCAAGATTGAATTTTTCTGCCTGGGTCTTCCTAGTGTCGTTCATTTCTTCTGCGATCTTCTGTCTCAACTCTGACAAGGGAATTTCTTCTTCTTCATCTGAGATATCGTCGTATAATGCTGCTGTCAACTGATTCTTCAGTATGCTTTTTGGTTCATAACCAAGTAATACTTTATGCGGACTGATTTTGGTAATTCTATGTGGTAAAGAATTAAGACCCCATTGTATTGGTTGCAGATGCTTATCCCAATCGCGGCCATCGACTCTTTCCGTCATACTAGCAATCGCTGTTTTGATAGTGCGAAAATATCTTTCAATCTGTCCGTTTCCTCTGGGTGTTCTGACGGCAGTTTTTATGTGTATTATAGAATTATCGCGGCAAAACTCTTGGAAAGCTCCTGCTGTAAATGAAGTTCCTCGATTCGTTATAATTTGATGTGGTAATCCGAAATATTGCGAAGTGTCTTCTAATGTCCGAACAACGTACACGGTCCTGGTATTCTTTACCGCTCTGATTATGATGAACTTAGTGAATGAGTCTATTAAGCCGATGAGATGTGTGTTTCCTTTACTACTTCTTGGATATGGTCCTAGGTGGTCCATGTGTACAGTATGGAAAGGTTGGGGTTGTATCTCTCTAGTGAACTGTGTTCTGCGGCATTCATCCTTAAATCTTTTGTTATGTAGGCATTCCAAGCAACTATTGATGTATTTCTTGATTATCACTCGCATTTTCGGAAACCAATAGTCTTTTTCTACGGCTTCAATTGTTCTTTCTAATGCAGGATGACCTAAATTATTGTGGTTTGATTGTATAATTTTCCATCTAACTCCTCGTGGCACAACAAACTTAAACCCTTTGGAAGTTTTCTTGAAAAGACGTTCGCCTTTCATCTGGTATTCCTTGTGTAGATGTTTACTTTTGTCTTTATTTATGGTTGCACCATTAAATATGTTTTTGATTTCTATTATATCTGGATCCTGAGATTGTAATTCAGCAACCCAATCTCTTTCCTCTACGCCAATTACCATCACCTTATTCCCTACTTCCTCTAATTCTGCTTCCTTTATGGTCGCGGCTCTGCTCATTGCATCCACATGCGTCATCTTCTGGCTAGCTCGATATTCCATATCAAAATCGAACTCTTGAATACGAAGCCACCATCTAGCAATTCGTGGGACTAGATCCCGCTTTTGATGAGCCAATTTTAAGGAATTGCAATCTGTTACAACCCGAAATTTTTTTCCTAAAACGTAGAATCGGAACCGCTCCAGAGATTCGACCACGGCCAGGGTTTCAAGCTCGAAGCTGTGGTACTTCCTTTCGAGCTCTGTTGTGGTGCGACTGTAGTAAGCTACTGCTCGTTTTTCTTCATCCATTGATTGCAGCAATACTCCGGCAAGTCCTAGTGTACATGCATCTGTATGAATCTCATGTGACTTCTTTGGGTCGTAAATGGCCAATACCGGCTCATTAATCAAGCATTCTTTTAATTGAGAAAAGGCATCTTGTTGAGGCTTTTTCCACATAAACTGAACATTTTTCCGTAGCGCTGATTTAATGGTAAAGCAATTCTCGAGTATTCAAGAATAAAACGGCGAAAGTATCCAGTCAGACCTAAGAACTGTCTTACTTCCTTTATATTTGAAGGCTCTGAATATTTTCTGATTGCTTCCGTCTTGCGTTCTCCAGGTTGTATACCATATTTTCCTATCTTATGTCCTAGATAGTTGACAGTCTCAACAAAAAATGAACACTTTTTTAAATTTATCGTTAAATTGTTTTCCTTGAAAACTGTAAAAGTTTTCTCGAGTAACTCTAATGTTTCGGTTTTATTATGTGTCACTAAAATTATGTCGTCCATGTAGCAGAATACGCGTGGATCGTTGATCTTCCTTAGAATAATTGCCATTAACCGCATAAAAACAGCGGGTGCGTTTGTTAAGCCAAAGGGCATCCTTTTGAACTGGAAATGACCTTGAGGAGTAACAAATGCTGTAATATATCGACTCGATGGGTCCACTTGCACTTGGTAGTAGCCGCTCATCATATCCAAATTACAAAAAATTGTACCACCTGCCATTGCGTTTAGTTGCTCCTCTATATTTGGTGTGGGAAAGTTCTCTCCTTTGGTGATCTCATTTACTTTTCTGTAGTCAACGCACATTCTGGTTCCGCCGTCTTTTTTTCGTACCAACAAAATTGGGCTGGCAAACTCTGATGTTGAGTCCTCAATTATTTCTGCGTCCTTAAGTTCTTTTATTATAGACTGCAGATCTTCTAGGTGGTGGTAAGGAATTCGATAAGGCTTGTAGTTAGCTATTTTCTTTTCTTTTAACTCGATGTAAATTTTTACTAATTTTGTCTCGCCGATTTCTTTTAAGTTGCTTGCAAAGGTCTCCCTATATCTGTTTAACAATTGGAGGAAATTTTGTTTCTCATTCTCCGTTAAATCTCCTATAGCTACATCCTTCTCTGATATTTTTAGTCACGCTGTCTTTTTATTGTCTATATTATTACTCAACACTTCACTTTGCCGATTTAAACGGTCGTTTCTGTTGTTTTCTTCGTTGAAGATATGTATTTCTCGATAGCGCTTGACAACTGTTATATTTGGTCGGTTCAATAAGTCCTGTCCAATAATCACTGCCACGTTTTGTGCCTCATTCGGCACCACTATTAATTCGATTGATGTTTCAATTTCATCAATTATGATTGCCTTATATATTTTCCCAATTGCAAGACACTTTCCTCCTGCAAATCCATTTAAAAGCGTCGGTTCTCCATTGGAATTTGTCGCATTCTTCCTTTCGAATAGTTGAGCATTCACTTCCTAGATCAATGAAGGCAATTAACTTTTGCCCGTCAACTTCAACACTTTTATAAAGTTCATTTTTTTCTTTTTGCACTACTTGGACTATTCTGTTATTTCCTACTTTTTGAGGCCCTTGAAATCTATTATATTGCTTGTCTGCAGGATTATTTCTGAAGCAGTTTGTCATCCTATGGCCAATTAATCCACATCGATAACATTTTCCTTGAAAATTTCCTGCATTTATTTGACCATGGTTTAATTTTCTTTGATACTTAAAATCACCAGATCTTACTTGGTCAATACATCTTGTGTTTGAGAAACGTGTTCTATCCGCCCTCAGCATAGACTGCTTTGCCATTTCGCTTCTGTTCTGCCCCTGTTCCACTATTCCCTCAAACATTTTTATACGCGCAAGCACTTCACTCAAATTTTTAAGATTCGCCGCCGTTAAAACGTTTATTAAATTTTGATCACTTTGTCCAGATATTATGTATTTAATAATTTCACAGCCGCTAAGTTTTGCTCTTTTTGCTAACGCATTGACTTCGTAGAAATAATTTTCTATTGGCTCGGTGGGTTTTCTTTTCCTGTTTAGTAACTGAAAATGTACTTTTGACGCATCACAAATCGTAGGGAAGCTAACAACTAATTCCTTTTTAAATTTGTCCCAACGATTTATTTTGACTTGATTTGCAATGTACCAGAATTGTGCCGCTTCTTTTAGTTGTAGGGATGCGTAAAGCATCGTTTTATGATCTGTCCAATTGTACAGACTCTTCAATGATTCAACATTAGAAATCCATTCTCCAGCAGTAAGTGATGAACTTGTTCCCGAAAACTCTGGAATAATTTTGCGTATTTCCTCCGTACCTATGCAGTATTCTGCCGCACTTGAAGAGGCTACGTTACCGTCAGGTTGCACTAAATTTGCTGCCGGACTTGAATTCCTCGCAGATAGTTCGCTTCTCAAAAGTTCAATTTCCTCGCGTTGTTTTTTAATTTCCTCCAAAAGTTCTTCCATTTTCACTTTTTTTTCAACTCCACTACGTGTTTTCTTCACTGACATTTGATTTTAGTCTCTTTGTTTCACTATTGCTTAATAATCACTAGTTCACAAATATGATCGTAGAAAAAAAACTGATCTCCCGACTAACCGTTCTGAAAATTCGATACTGAATACCTAAAATGCTCTCTCTCAACAATGCAATTCTTACACATAAAAATTAATATTTCTGAAAACCAGGCAAATGCGTCTCAAATCCTGTCAATCAACCAAGAAGTTCAGAAATCGAAAAATTTGATACCTGATCTGGCAAATGAGTTTCAAATCCAGTCATACAAGCAGCCCTTCATAAAAACAGAAATTCAAAAATCGAAATATTTAATACCTGACCTGGCAAATGAGTATGAAATCCAGTGAAACGACCAACCCTCAATAAAAACCAATTCATATTTCTAGGAATTTAATATCCTAGCATTTTCCTTTTTCGTCGAAATCACATAATTACACTTGCTAGTGGCGACGTTATTCTTCTGCCAGCATATATACATCAGCAGGCTCGCAAAGGCACGTGAAAGACTTTCATGCCCTCATTGCCTGAATTTTATGGCACTGAACTTTATTTTACTTTTACCAAGCCGAAGGCTCTATCTCACTTCTGAATTTTATTACCCTATTAGTCAGCGAACCCACTAACGTGCCCTGCGTAGAGTTCCGCGTCGCCCTTTTATTCTTGTTCATGAGGTTTTTGGGATGCGTACGCATCCTCGTAGTGTAATCACTCTACTGAGATCCCTTTTGGAATCTTTTTAAAATAACACGACCAAGGTGTGCCACATGTACTCTACCACGCTAATGGGCTGCTTTTTGGGCAATATATATATACATTCAACGATCAGGGATTTCGATCGCATTTTGTTAACACAACCCTACCAAGTTGTCACCCGTATTGTCCTATTTTCGAACTTAAACCTACTTTTTTTTTTCAAAGTACATGTGCAAAATTTCAGCTCTCTAATTGAACAGGTTTTCGAGTTATCGTGAGGAAAGACGAACGGATAGACGGATATGCAAAAATCACATTAACTTTTAATATTATGTGTAAGTGTCCAACACATTTTTCTCTGCTAGCATTGTTTCTAGTTGTTACAAACGGAATGACAAAGTTGCAGAACAACCATTCTGGAAAGTATTTTCAAAATTATGGCTGAATATTGACAATGGCAAAATCTCCATTGACATGTCGACTGGATGCAATACATTCCCCGTCGATTTTTGTCAGCTCACATAATCTAAGACCGAACTCATCCGAAAGGTGTTTCCAAATATTGCTCAAAATTAAAAAAATCATTTTGGTTGTGTCAATACAGCACGACTGCGAAAAATATTGATTTCAACGAGTTGAATTTCAGTAGTCAAAGTGAAATTGTTGGCGAATTGATGACGTACAAATCGGTGGATTCCGTATAACTACCCAAGATGATGTCGTCAACTATCCAACCGAATTTTGAAACTCCCTGGAATTGCCCAGATGGCCTCCTTACAATCTCCAATTGAAAATCGGATCGGTAATCATAATGTTGTGTTGTGAAAAATCAACCTACCACGTTTTTGTAATAGTATCCGGCTTGCAGTGGAGAAACTGACGTCATCGAAACAACAAGTACAATAACGAGTACAAACCAGTAAAATTTAATAATTTAATTCATTCTGTTTTATATTAAAACTTTGAACTGTACTGTGACATCCATTTGAAATTTATAAGTAACAAATTAGAGGTCGATGTTGAATATACCATTTTAACTTATTTTATTTATTTTGGGCGGTCCTCTTCAAAATTGATTAGTCTTTAATTATTTACTACATATACCTATTATCTAGGTTTGCAAGAAAACTATGTGTCGTCCATCCTCTGTACAAACAAAGATCTCCTTGTGTTATGTCCGGTTATCGTACATAATTTACACACAAATGGCAAGCTTCAACAAGATATCCACATTTAACAGATGAGATTAACTTTTCGCTTTGTGCTGACATGAGTACTACATAGATAGTTTACTGTAACGTACTGGAATTGGGCTAAAAGCTTCTGCAAATTTCAAAGTGAATTCCCAGTCACCTTTAATCAAAGAATTTGGTTAAATTGTGGTTGTGCTTAATTAAGTGGGCAATTAAACTGCGGAGCTTGATGTACGTGCATATTTTAAAACTGACGGAATTTGTCCTCTAATCTGGTATTCTGTTTTATTCGAGGCCACTTTAAAGCTTATCGGTTTTAAAGGAAACCTTTTTCAAAATCCCCTGATAAGTACCTAAATTATTTGGATAATAATTACGTGCTAACGTAGAATAAATGTAATAATGAGGTTGCTGAAAGAAATTTAAATAAAAAAATCTGAAGTTCTTGAAGGTGAAACTAGAAATTGGGTATGTCAATTTTGAAGTAATAATAACAATAATTTATTCGTGGATGTGTACAAAAGACTACATCTTTTACCAGTACATAATAAAACGGAAAATCCATATATAATATAGATAAAATGTAATTTGAGATCAAATTTAAAATAAAATCATGTATACGTAGGTCACTATTTATGTATATAAAGAGCCTTGGCAATAATAGTATTTGCCGATGCAAACCATACATTCTTCTTTAATAACTCGTCAAGTTCCAGTGACACCTACAGATGCCACTACTTTCGCACTACAAATAAACTTTATCAGTTGCGTAATTGTTCAGTTTTTCAGTGGAAGTCATTAGTGGCAGACCTCTCCGTTCGAGTTGTATTCAGTTACGCGTTGACTGAGAGCTATTAGAGCTAAGAAAACGTTTTGCAGTGTGATGGATTCAAAGAATTTGAGTAATGTTCCGAATTCGTCTAATTATATACCTCATCAGAGAAAAGAAAAGTAAGTAAACACGTACATCTTGGCAAATTATTTCTTCAAAAGATATTGGCGTATGCAGTGAATGGAATTGATTTTGTTTTTCATAAATTTACAATGAAAATCAGAATAGTTTTTGTAAGATGTCCGTAGGTGACACTGGGCAGTACAGTTATTTTTCGTACTTTTCATATTTTGCTGTACTTTTCACTTGCAGTATGAAGCTTCATGAAATAGTGCAAGCCATTGAAGTAGGCGATAACGACACCTCTGGAGTTATTATTATTTTCCCTTCAGACGATGGCGAATTTACAGATGAGGATAGCGTGGAGGTGAAGAAGCAGCAAATCTAAATCACCTTCCAGCGCGAATGCTTAGATCCGAAGTAGAATTTATAACTTCTAGAAATAATAAGGCTACCAGCAACGGTGAACTAGAATTCATGCCTGTTGGTGAAACATCAAAGAAAAACAAAAAAGGAGTTCCTCGTCAACAGGAACAAATAAATTGGTCCAAGTCATGGAATAAGTTTTGTAACTTTTCTGGGAGAGGTAACACTGACGAAATTTCCAGCAATAAAGCCAAATACGAGTTAACACCAATGCAATGTTTTGAAATGATGTTTTGTGATGAAATTGGGCAATTAATTGTTAACATGTCAAGCTCGTATGCCTTACAGAGAAATCATACTTTAAATGTTACACCAGAGGAGTTTAAAGTTTATATAGCGATTCTTCTTGTAACTGGATATCTAACCCCTAAATATATTCGAATGTTTTGGGAGATAAAAACGGATACCCATAACGATATTAATAACCAAAAATATGCGAAGAAATCGGTTTCGGGAAATTTACCAAGGTCACATAAGTTCTGAAATTATATCTCAATGTTAGAAAAAAAATTTCTGAAGAACTCCGAAATGCTGCCTTATTCTCACGTATCAATAGTCGAAACTATGGTCCCTTACTATGGTCGACACAGTTCAAAGGAGCTTATTCACGGCAAACCTATCAGATTCGGTTACAAGCTTTGATCGTCAACTACTAGACCGGGTTACCTGATTTGCTTTGAGCCGTATCAAGGTGCAAATTTTGGCCGCCTACAGGAACAAGATACGTTTGGATTGGGTCCAGCTGTTAAACTTGAATTGCGATCACGTTTACATAAACAATTTGGACCACACAATTTTTATTTTGACAACTTTTACACGAATTTACCACTTCTTTCTGAATTATCAATGCGAGACATGGTGGAACCGGGACAGTTCGGGAAAACAGGACTCAAAAATGCCCGCTGGAAGACAGCAACGCCATAAAAAAGTAGAAGAGATTTGTTCTTTTTTATAGGACCACTCCCAATTTTTAGTAGTTAAGTGGAACGACAACAACATAGTTACAGTGACTTCAAACTGGCATACTGTTCAACCCGTTGAGAAAATAGACCCAATTGGCTTTGTTAGTGGAAAACTCTCTTGAATTCAAATAGACTGCCCTCAACTAATTAGAATGTATAATAAATATATTAGAGGGGTTGATCGTTTTGATGAAAATGTGGACTCTATGCGTGTAGCTTACCGTGGAAAAAAATGGTGGTTTCCACTTTTCACTTTTGGGTTAAATGCTGCATGCCACAATGCTTCGATGTTAAAACGTGAAATTGGTAATGACGAGCATTATACTTATTGCGAATTTCGGCGTATAATAGCGCAGACTTATTGTGCTTCTTTTGGTCAACCACCTATAAAAACAAGTAAAAAGACCAATTCTTATGATACCCTAGATGAATGCCCGTATTAAATTTCGTATGGTCACCGATCTATTCAAGTATTGATTTTGAAGTTGTTTTTCGCATATATTTCTAGAACAGTTTGTCGCACAGAAAAAATGGTTATAACCAATTTTATAGGATTTCGTATTTTGCAGAAGTTTTTAGTACAATAAAAATGTCTTGGACTGATCGTTTTCAAAGTATACGTAAAAAACCGAAATTTTTATATGGCAACACCAAGAAGGAGTTGCTCGATTTAGTGCATTTTTGACATTTTATTTGCTAATGTAGTAAAAACATCATGTACGAAATTTCAGCTCTCTACGTCGATGCGTTCTCAGGCAGTGTCCAACTATATAGCTGAAAACGAAATTTTTATATGGCAAGCCCACGAAGGAGTTGCCCGATTTGTCTCATTTTCGAACTTAATTTTACTTTTTTTTAAGTCCGCGTACAAAATATCAGCTCTCTAAGTATACGCGTTCTCGAGTTATCGTGCGCACAGACGGATGGACGGACGGACGGACATGCAAAAATCGAAATAACTTTTAATATTATACGTGAGTGCTCAATCCATTTTGCTCTACCATCATTATTTCGAGGTGTTACAAACGGAATGACAAACTTAGTATACCCCTATGATTTCACCTAGGGTATAAAAATAGTAGTTGTGGAGCTACAATGGAACAAAGAATCTTGCCAGGAATCCGTACAGCAGGTGAACGTTCTGATCATGCTAGAGCACCTTGCTCACAAACGAGATGTGCAAAATGCCATCAACGCAATAGGATAATGTGCAAAAAGTGTAATGTGGTACTACACATTCATTGTTGGTATGACTTCCATTTCCGGAATTTTTCTTATAAGTTTTATTCAACTGAATATTTTATTTATTTTATCTTTCTGTTTTGTTTTTTAAGCCTCTGAGTATGTTAAAAGTTAAATATTTTTTATAATAAATAATGCATTTTTTATAACATTTATACTTAAAAATGAAAAATCGCGAACGACGCCTTCTGCTCAGTGTCACCTACAAGTGACAACCTATTTATTAAGACACCCTATCCTAATATTAATTATTGCGTACAAAATGGTACTACTCTACACCCAAGTTATCAAAATATATCAAAGATTAAAAAAAATTCATTAGCGTCAATACGGGATCTGAAGAGTTAACTTCAACTTGGTAAAAAAAATGGAATTAACTCGTGAATGGAGGATTTATTTTGATTTTCGACGTGGATTACACTGCTAAACATTGTTTTTGTCACACAAACTTTGTGATGATATTTGTTTTGTTTAGTTTACCGTCATTAAAAACAATATACAGGGTGTTCCAATAAGAGGTGTTATTTTGATATTCAAAGAAAACTGCCATTTTTTGAGATAAATGATCGGATCTTTATTTCGTTATAAAGAGGAAGGTATGCCGTTAATAATGGAAAATAACATCAGCCAAATGACCACCACGACCACGCATACAGAACCATATCCTTTTCATGAAATTTTCGATAACCAAATCGCAAAGTGGCTGCCCTATGTCCTCGATAGCCTCGCGAATTCCATCTTTGAGGTCTTGAATCGACGCTGGGCTGTTGGCGTAGACCTTCTCTTTCACCTGGCCCCAAAGGAAGAAATCGCAAGGTGTGAAGTCACAAGTTCTCGGTGGCCAATTGTGATCACCTCTTCGAGAGATAACACGGTCCGGAAACTTTTCCCGTAAAAGATCAATGGTTTCGTTGCTTGTATGGCACGTAGGGCCGTCTTGTTGAAAGTAAACGTTGTCCAGATCAATACCATCCAATTCCGGCCACAAAAAATTATTAATCATCTGTCGATAGCGCAATTCATTCACCGTAACTGTCGCTCCAGCCTCATTTTCGAAAAAGTAAGGTCCAATAACCCCGCGGGACCATAAACTGCACCAAACAGTCACACGTTGAGGATAGAGAGGCTTTTCAACAATAAATCTTGGGTTTTTCGAGCCCCAGATGCGACAATTTTGCTTGTTGACGAAGCCATCGAGGTGGAAATGGGCCTCATCACTCAAGATGAGTTTTCGATGGAATTCCGGATCATTTTCATGCAATTCAAGGACCCAATCAGCAAAGACTCGACGTTGTTGATGATCGGCCGGCTTGAGTTCTTGTGTTAACTGAACTTTATAAGCCTTAAGACCCAAATCTTTATGCAAAATACGGTGTAATGACGTTTGTGGAATGCCCAATTCCAAAGAACGACGAGGAATGGACAAACCTGGGCTTTCTTCAACACTTTCGGGTACAGCAGCAATATTCTCGGCTGTTCTTGAGCGACGTGCACAGGTTTTATTCTTCATATTACTAGCTTGTCCCGACAGCTCGAATTTTTCTACAAATTTCTGTATTGCGGTCCGACAAGGTGCTTCACGACGACCCAAAAATGTTCGAGTTTTACGAACCGTCTCTGCCACATTTTCACCATTTTGATAGTGAATTTTAATAATTTCAATGCGTTGTTGAATCGTGCATCGTTCCATTTTTGTTAGTGGCGTAGTTTCTACTTGTCAAATGTCAAAAAATTACATCTCCAAAAGTGA